>CM054129.1:62170357-62770357 GCA_028751855.1 Ambrosia trifida | reverse complement strand
ATCTTCCTGAGATTTCTCAATTGCCTCAAACAGAGGTTGCATGGTTTGTGGAACATGATGTGATGGTGAGGGTGGAGGAGTAACAAGAGAATTAGCCCTGGGAGAGGGGCTTGTGATCATTTGGCCAAGTGACTCAAATGTATCATGATGTGTTTCCCCTTGGCTTACAACATGATCCTTTTGGGAGGATTCATGAGGAGTTTGGTCAGGTGGAGGTATGTCCAACTATTGTGAGGAAGTAACAACAGTGGTTTCAGGTTGCTTTGGTGGTGCAACAGAGTTTTCTTCTGGTACCTCATCATCCAGAAGCCTCATTTGTGGTTGAGTGGTGGTTTTTGTGGATAGATGTTTCTTTTTGGAAGTGGCTGGTGTGGGTTTCACAGCACTGGATGTAGAGCCATGATCACCAGGAGCAGTGGGCTCAACAACAGAGGTTTTGACAACAGTTGTTGTCTTTGTCCTCTTTGTTTGTGTTTTAGAAACTTTGGACACTTTTGACACTTTTTCTTGGGTGCTTCCACCCAACATTCTAGTGAAAGTTTCATCAGTTAAGCTTTTCATTTGCATTGCCTCACCCTTTTTGAAAACCTTTTCTGGTAAGACCTTTTGTAGGATTACATTAAGAATTCTTGGGTAAATTAGAAAAGCATTGTTAGACCCAGACTTAATTGCTTTCACATTTGACACTAAGTCCATGAACAATCCCTGGGAAAGATTGAAGTCAGAGTTTGACAACATGGCGTAACCCAGATATTGCATCCTTAATGGGATTTCATTAAAGGATGTGGACTTAGCGGAGACACACAGAAGAAGGGTATGGAAGAAAAATTTCATGACTGGTGGAAAAAACTTTTTGAAAAGAGTTGATCCAGTCATCTGACCATCATACCCTCTTTCTTGGAACTCAGTGTGAAGCTCTGTTTTTGTGAAGGAGTCCTTACCTGCCAGGTCATTTAGTGAGAAGGTTGTGGATATGATTTCAGGGGTAATGACGATACTTGTTTCTCCAATTTTGGAAATAATGGAAGTAGGCTTTTTGTCTTGCAATAGAAACTCAGCATTCAACCAGAACTCTTGGAGAGTATCGATATAGATGGGGGCGTCAACGGTTAAGATGGGTAGGTATTTGGAATTTAGAAGAATGTCGATGGTGGAATGGAATGATAAGTTATCATATGTTTTAACCAGATATGGGAGACAGTTGTGGGTGGCTTTGGCTTGAAGATCCATTTTGATGGATTCCGAAAGTGAAGATGAATGAAATCTGATTGAGGGTTTGAGAATGGAGAAGGCGGTTTCAGTATTTTGAATACAATGAGACAGTGTAACATCTGTTGTGGTAAAACAGGATATTTATAAGCTCAAAAGAAACCGCTGATGTGGCCAAACCTCTGCTTGTATGAGCAGACGTGGCAATCATCTGATGGATGAAACATCTGGTGGAGAACAGCTGTTTTGGCAAACAACTGATACAAACAGCTGATGGAACCAACTGTTGTGTTTTTTTTTGTATAGATATAGTATAGATATATAGCGAAACAGTTGTTTTATCTGATCAGATGTTTTGAAACAGATTTTTCAACCAACAGTGGATATGAATGAAACAGTGGTTGTTTTATCTGATCAGATGTTGTAAACAGATTTTTCAACCAAACAGCTATTTAGAAGAAATTTTGATTTTCTGAAACATTTTATTATTATTCCTTTTTAAAAGAAAATTTATTTATTTAATCCATGTTTAACATACCAATTCTGGAAATCAGATTTGTAAAGGTAGATGTGTCTAAAGCTTTTGTTAACACATCTGCCAACTGATCTTCTGTTGGAACATGGTGCAGAGAAATCAAACCTTTTTCATAGCTGTCTCTGACAAAATGATGTCTGATGTCAATGTGTTTGGTAGTGGAATGAGAGACTGGATTCTTGATGATATTTTCAGCAGCTTGACTGTCCAACATGAGTGGAGTCTGTAGTGCAGTTATCCCAAAATCCAGTAATTGATTTTGAAGCCACATGAGTTGGGCTGTACAGCTTGCAGCAGCAATGTATTCAGCTTCAGCTGTTGAGGTTGAAACAGCTGCTTGCTTTTTGCTTTGCCAGGAAACTAAGGCATTCCCTAGAAATTGGCACCTTCCTGATGTGGACTTTCTTGTAGTGTGACAGCCAGCAAAGTCACTATCTGAATAACCTGAAAGCTCAATGTTTCCATTAGCAGGATACCAAATACCAAGTGTGGGAGCACCTTTGAGGTATCTGAATATCCTTTTCACAGCAATAAGGTTTGACTTTCTGGGTGAAGCCTGGGATCTTGCACAGACACAGGTAGCAAACATAATGTCTGGCCTAGATGCAGTTAAGTACAGTAAAGACCCAATCATGCATCTATAATGTGTTTGATCAACCAGTTCATCCTTGTCATCAATAGTGAGCAGCTTGACTGTACTCATGGGTGTACTACATGGCTTACAATCATTCATCTCAAATCTGGTTAGTAAATTCTTTACATATTTGTTTTGGTGAATGAATGTGCCATTTTGCAGTTGTTTCACTTGAAGACCAAGGAAACACTGAAGCTCACCCATGGCACTCATCTCAAACTCTGCTGTCATGAGTTTTCTGAACTCTTCACACATTTGGTTACATGTGGATCCAAAAATGATGTCATCCACATATATTTGAACAATCATTAAGTGTTTCCCTTTCCATTTAAGAAATAAAGTTTTGTCTATTTTACCTCTTGCGAAGCCAATGGATAAGAGAAATGTGGAAAGAGTTTCATACCAGGCCCTTGGTGCTTGTTTGAGACCATACAAAGCTTTGTTGAGCTTGTAGACATAGTCAGGATGGAATGTGTCTTCAAAACCAGGTGGCTGACATACATAGACCTCCTCCTGAATTTTGCCATAAAGGAAAGCACATTTGATGTCCATCTGATACACCTTTATGTTGTGGTTGACAACAAAGGCTAAAAATAGTCTGATGGCTTCTAGTCTTGCTACAGGAGCAAAAGTTTCATCATAATCTATTCCTTCTTCTTGTCTGAAGCCTTGAACCACAAGCCTGGCTTTATTCTTGACAACAATACCCTTTTCATCAGTTTTGTTTTTGAAGACCCACTTTGTTCCTATAGGACAAACATCCTTAGGTAGTGGTACAAGCTCCCATACTTGTTGTCTTTTAAATTGAAGGAGTTCTTCTTGCATAGCTTCTACCCAACTGTTGTCTTTTAGTGCATCTTGGTACTTGACAGGTTGTGTGAGAGATAGGAAACCTGCAAAAAGACAGATATTGGAGGATTGGCTTCTTGTGAGCACACCCTCTCTGATGTTGCCAATGATCTGGTCTGGTGGATGAGCTCTTAAGTAAATAAGATCTCCCTGATATGGTATGATGGCATTTTGAGGTGATGGACAGAGGTTTGGTGACTCTGTTGGTGTAACATCTGTTGGTACTTCTGTAGTGCCATCAGATGTTTGGAATGGTAATGGAGGAATGGGTCCAAGTGGTGTGAAACTGGACTGAATTTTGTCAACAGATGATTGACTTTTGTCAACAGATGATTGTTCAGTGGTTGTGAGAGGTGAGACAGTGGTTTGAGGATAAGACTGGCCAACAGTGGTTGACACAGCTGTGGCAGAGTTTTGACAATTGTTTTGAACAGCTGCTTCCTCTGTGGCAGAATAGATTTTGTAGTGACTGGGGATCACAACATCTGTTCTGCAATCTTGTTGTGGAGACTGTGGAATACCTGCATTGTTAGTTTTAACAGTGATTTCTTCAAATTTGAATTTATCTAAATCAAATAGTTCAGCAGGATTTGCAGGGATTTTTAGAGATGAAAGTTCATTGAACTTTACATTCAGAGTTTCTTCTATTGTCTTGGTCTTTGTGTTAAACACTTTATAAGCCTTGGCAGTAGAAGAATATCCCAGAAAATAACCACAATCTACTTTGGCTGCAAATTTTGAAATGGAATCTTTGAGGTTTAAGATGAAACATGGGCAGCCAAAGATTTTGAAAAATGAAATTAGTGGTTTGATTTTGAACAAAATTTCATAAGCAGTTTTTTGATGTTTGGGGTTGATCAAAACTCTGTTTTGAACATAGCAAGCAGTGTTTACAGCTTCTGCCCAGAAGGACAGTGGCAAGCCAGAATCTGCTAGCATGGTTCTTGCAGCTTCTATAAGAGTTCTATTTTTCCTTTCAACCACCCCATTTTGTTCAGGTGTTCTTGGGATACTATACCGCCTTACAATCCCTTTTGACACACAGAAATCATCCAACTCCTTATTTTTAAACTCTGTTCCATTGTCACTCCTGAAGACTTTTACTGGCAAGTCATATTGTTTTTCAACTTTGGTGACAAAGTCCTTCAATATACCTGCAGTCTCATCTTTAGAATGTAAAAAGTAAGTCCATGTAAACCTAGAAAAATCATCAACAATGACAAGACAAAATCTTTTTCTTCTTAGACTCATGATTTTAATAGGGCCAAACAAGTCCATGTGCAATAATTGTAGACACTGATTGGTTTTGGACTCATCAATGGATTTGTAAGAGCTTTTATGTTGTTTCCCTTTTAAACAAGAAACACAATGCTCATCACATTTGAATTCTTTTGATGGTAGGCCTCGGACAAGGCTTTGTTTGGAGAGTGTGTTGATAGTGTTAAGGTTGGTGTGACCCAATCTCCTATGCCACAATTCTGTCTCCTTTGTGGAGGCAGCAGAAAACAGACAGACATTTGCTATAGGATTGTCCTTTAACATATCAACAACATACACATTGCCACTTCTATGAGCAACAAGTTGTGCTTTGCTCTCAGCAATGATGGTATCAATCTTTTTCACCACTTCTGGCCCAATAATCTTGCAAGTTTTCTTTGTGAAGAATGAGCCATAACCTTTGTCACTCATTTGTGAAACACTCAGAAGATTAAACTTGAGATTATCAATAAGATTGACATTTTCAAACTTGAGTTTTCCAGCTTGTACAGTCCCTGAACCCAACACCTTACCTTTTGAATCATTACCAAAGGATATATCACCCCCTCCATGAGCCAAGAAGTCCAGAAGAAGGGCTCTACATCCTGTCATGTGCCTGGAGCCTCCACTATCTACATACCAAAGACTATCTAAACAAGCAGAAGCTCCCTGCACATCAGTAATGGATTAGTTTTGGTGAGTGTCCAAAGCCAAGTTGGCTTTGGATGGGTCCTTAGACCTTTCAGACTCAAGCTTTGGAAGGTGATTAGTGGTTTGAACTAATTTTTGAATTAAGTTCAACAACTGCTGCTGACCATTTGCCAGTGCTTGAATGTCAACACTTGGGGCAACAGTTGTTTGATCACTTCCAGACAGATGATAATACCCATATGGATTTTTGTTCACTCTTGGTTCAGAGGGTCTTTTTGGCTCCTCATAAACATGTGGCAGACTATGACATGGTGGTTGTCCATAACCTCATGGGTATTTGCTTGTGGGTGGAGCATCTGTTACTTGGACATCCCTAGAAGCAGATGTCTCAAGTCTTTTAGTAACAGATGTTTGGACAGGGGTGAAAGTCTGTTTGGGCTTTCCTTTTGAAGTACTAACCACAGGATTTGCAAGAGTTTTAGCTTTGTATTCTTGTATTTATACATCAAAATTTTTAAGATACAAGCACTCTTTGGTCTTGTGATTCTTTTTCCCACATATTGAACATGTGGCTTTGGAATCACATTCACTTGTTCCTTTGTTAATGTCATATGCTTTTAGAAGAAAACAGTTTTTAGTGACATGATTCTTCTTCTCGCAGAAATCACAGAACAAGTGGACAGTCTTTTCTTTCTTCTTCCCCTTTTCAGCCTTCTTTTCAGCAGATGTTTGAGCATCTGCTGGAAGGTTTTTCAAGGGAATGACTTTTGCCTGAGGAGCTGTCTTTCCTTCAGGTGTTTTAAAATCAACAGGTTTAAAATTCTCAAGAGTATCACACTCATCAGACCAGGTAGGTTTAAATTCATACTTTTCAAGTTCAGTGAATGATGAGGAACCTTCTGGTTTTTCAAGGACAATTTTCTTACCATTTGGTTCAGTGATTTTAATCTCTTGACCCTACAGGTTTGTAGGAACTATCTCAACAGACTTTTGACTCTTTTTGTCAGTGTTTTCAAAAGCTGGAGCAGTGGTTTCAAAACCAAAACCAAACTTCACATGACTTTTGGTTTGTTTGTTAAGTAGCATCTCAAAACCTCTACATGATTCCACCCATTTCTCACATTCAACTTGGGTGGACTCAAGCTCACTTTTACAACTCTGATATTTTGCTATCATAGTTTGGAGCTGGTCTTTGGTTATGGTTGCTTCATGTTTTAAGCTGCTTATTTTAGATTCCTTTTCAGTTAAACTTGTTTTTAAATCTTTTGAAAGTTTCTCAAATTTAACTTCATCATCTAAAATTTTCTTTCTAAGGTTTTCATTCACCTCTTTGATGTTAGCAAATGCAATTACACATCTGTCAGAACACAATTCTTTAAGAATTTGAGGAGATACCTTAGCAGCAGCCATCAATGCACAATCACACTTGCATTCACAATCATCAGATGCACCCTAGGGATCTGAGAGATTCACAACCTCTTCTTCAGGTTTTTCACCTATAACAACTTCATCAACAACATCATTAGTCACAACATCAGATTCAGTCACCACCTCCTCAGACTCAACCTTATCAGCCATAGCCATGAAACAAAAGTTTTCTGGTTCATTTTCAGCTTTGGCAACTAATGCAAAATTTTCATCTGTTAACTTATCTGGTAGACTGCTCCAATCAACAAAGCCTTGTGTAAAGAAGCTCTGTTGACTGGTCTCTGCAGGAGCAGAGGATGAAGCAACAGTCGTTTGCACAGGTGCTTGAGCAACAGGTGTTTGCACATAGTGGATCTGAGGAACAGTGGTTTGGACATACTGGACAGGAACAGTGTTTGAGGACTGTGCAAAATGAGTAGTGTTTTGCACATTTGGTCCAGGGGTATTATAGGAATTCTGATAAGTGTTGGTCTGTGGTCTTTGATTTGGATAGGTGATTATAGGTGTACCATGTTGACTCCTACATTCCCTAGCAAAATGACCAAGTCTATGACATTTGTAACACTTTATCTTTGATTTATCCAACCCAACCTTTGATCTGCCAGTTAACCCTGGAAACCTTCTCCCAGTTTTCTTGTAAAAATTGTTAGTTCTTACATTGAGAAGGGCCAATTGGTGCATAATGTCCATTTCTTCCAAACCATCAGGGTCAAAGTATTTCAGGTCATCATACTCAAAGGATATGTTATCAGATGCCTGGATATCACCACCACTTGCTGTGAAGGCATAGTTTGGTGAATAAGAATCAGAGTTAAAACCTGAGTTAAAACCTGAAGTTATGTCAATGAAATGATCATAACTCTGATCCTTAGTATTTCCAGGCACCTCATCATGACCCAAATGTGCTGTATTCCCAAATACATAATCATCAGACACTTTTCCAGAGTCCTGGAGCTTCTTTTTCTGGTTAAGCTCTCTCTCATAGGTCAAGAGCTTACCATGAAGCTGGGTCAGTGATAGGTCCTTAAATCCAATCGAGTTTCTCATCACAATAGCAATAGTGTCCCATTTGTCTGGTAATGATCTTAAAAACCTATGGTTCAGGGTTGAATGAGGGTAAGTAAGACCAACCAGTTTTAGTTCACTAATTAAACAATTAAACCTCTCAAACTGTTGAGTTAATGACTCTCCTTTGACATGACTGAATGTTTCATATTGTTGGTTAAGTATTTCACGATTGTTTTCAATAACCTCCTCAGTCCCACCAAATTGTTCTTTCAGTGCATCCCACAACTCCTTTGCACTGTTACAGTGTAACAGCCCAGCATATATATCATTGGGTAGAGCCATGGCCACAATACTGAAGGCCTTAGCATCTAACTCAATTTTCTGAAATCCTGGTCGGAGTAGTTTTCAAGTTTCTTTGGCTCTTGAACCTTGGGATCTTCAGTACTCGGCACCGTCGGAACATGTGGTCCGAAGATAACCGACTTCCAACACCCAGTGTTCTGTTGAGCTAGAACATGGCTCATCCGACGTTTCCAGATATTGTATTCAGATCTGACAAGCATCGATGGCTTGTTGTTCGTGCCAGTGTTATGTGGATCGTGATTGTTTGAAGCCATTCTCTGATTTTTCAAAAAACAAAGTCTGTTTAAAAACGGTTGAAACAAAATTAAACTATTACTCTGTTTTCAATCCAACAGACAAACGATATCAATAATTGTGAGCTGATCTGTTTATATTAAATTGATTTGTTAGATCGAATTTAATTGACCAAGCTCTGATACCAATTGTTAGGATCTGAGTTTGATTGTTTTGATTATGTTTAACTAAGAATGATAAGATTGATATGAATATAGATGGAAAGTGCAGCGGAATGATAAACTATAAATCAAAACATGAGAGTAATTGTTTTCTGGTCGAATGCTTTCATTTATCTAAAAGATTACAATCATACAAGTACTCCCCCTCAGCCTGATCACACAGTGATTGTTTGTCTGAGAGAATGTTTGTGTGTGTGATGCAATAGAACAGTACAAGCATTGTTCTATTTATAGACAAACCTAAACCACTGATGACCTAGGCTGACGTCACCTAAGACAGTGACCTCTAACAGAATAACAAACATAAAACATCTTCCTATTACAAACTACTGTTACATTGAAAACACTGAAGGTAAACTACTGTTGTAGGAAAACTCTGATGGTCTTGTATCGTCTGCTGGAGCCTAAGTGCTGTTGGCTCCAGCAGTGCTTTAGTCTTCAATACTTGGATCAGCCGTTGTTCTTCATCAGACCTTTAGTCAGCAGTTGTTCTTCATCAGTGTTTATTCAGCAGTCCTTTGTATCAGCAGTTGTCATAGCAGTTTTTTGGATAGAACAGTTGTTAGAGTCAGCAGTCTTTTGGGAGAAGTATGTTGTAAGGACTGTTTATTGTGTGGATCAACTGTTAGCATGTTTTGGCTTTTCAATCATCTGTTCTTCTCCAGTTCAGCAGACTCAACAGGGTGTGATTTTGATAAGAAGTTGGGTAAGTATGTGAAGGTGAATGAAGTGAAGAAAAGTTCATCAAAACCTAAACCTAAACCGGTGTTGAGCAAAGAGCAGAAAACAGCTCACCGGATTAAACTGATGAACATAACGCTTGATTATCAACGACAACAATCCAAACAATAGTCAAGGGGGAGTTTGTAGATGCACAGAATGTGACTAATTCTTTAGATTTTCAATATAAACCTTTTTGTAGAAAACGTGGGGTCGAAAGAAGATATTATATAGGTCGAATGAAGATATTCAAGGTTGAAGGAAGATTCTGAAGTATGATTCTTTGTTCGAGCTACATCAAGGGTCGAAGATACACATTCGACCTAGTAGAGAGGTCGAATGTGCAGGCCTATTTAAACTCAAAGTTTTGTTTAGTTGATAACTTTTGTCATTTTGGTGTGTGTGTGTGTTGAGTCTAGGTTCTCTCTGTGTTTCTGGAAAGTTCTGAAAGTTATTATTTTATTGTAAACCTAAATTGTAAGGCTTGATTAACAATGTTTATAAATGAAATTGTGATTGAAAAGGTAATTGATCTTGCCTGGTTCGATCTATATCATTTTGTATACAATCTAGGGTTTCCGCACCTGGATTGTTCAACTTGTATGATCATCTAGTTGTTTTTCATCAAAATCGGTCCTCAACACCTTGTCGCTCACTTGAAATTCCAGAGGTTTCCTCCTCATATTAGCATAACTTTTCTGCCTATCCTGGGCAGCTTTCTATCAGTCCTTAATTTGAAAGATTTTTTCGGTCGTCTCTTGGATGATCTCCGGGCCTGTCAATTGCTTGTCCCTAAGTTCTACCCAACACAACGGTGATCGGCACTTACGTCCATAGAGAGCTTCAAACGGTGCGGCTTTGATGCTAGTGTGATAACTGTTGTTGTACGAGAATTCGATTATAGGCAGGTGGGCATCACAATTACATCCAAAGTCAATCACACATGCACGAAGCTGTCAGTCTGGGGATGGTAGGTCGTACTCATATCCAATCGAGTACCGAGGGCTTTGTTCATCGTATGCCAGAACCTAGAAGTAAACCATCTACCCCGATCCGAAATGATGGAAATTGGAATACCGTGTCCAGATACTATCTCCTTAATGTACAGCTTTGCCAATTTATCCAATTTATCCGTTTCCTTGATTGGCAAAAAGTGAGCATACTTTGTCAGTCGATCCACAATTACCCAAATTGTATCATGACAGTTAGACGTTTTTGGTAGCTTGGTCACCAAATCCATTGAGATCTGCTCCCTCTTCCACACGGGTATCTCAGGTTGCTGTAACAAGCCGGAGGGTTTCAGGTACTTAGCTTTGATCTTAGAGCACGTGAGGCACTTTCCCATGTACATGGCAATACTACCTTTAATGTTAGGCCACCAATATAGTTCCTTCAAATCCATATACATCTTATCGACTCCTGGGTGAACCGCATATCTTGACTTATGGGCCTCTTCGAGTACAAATTCCCGCAATCCAACAAACAATGGGACCCAAATCCTATTAGCGAAATACATCGTCCCATTTGTTCTTGGCTCTAACAATCTAACCATGGCGTGCAAAGCTTCTTCCTTGATGTTGGCTTCCTTGAGAGCTTCCTGTTGGGCTTTGCAAATGCGATTTGTGAGGTTCGAGTGAATCGTTAAACCTAGTGCGCCAACACGTAGGGTTTGAGGCGTTGCTTTCAACTTAAGGCATTCACTACGACATTTGCCTTCCCCGGGTGATACTTAATCTCATAGTCGTAATCGTTCAGCAACTCAACCCATCTTCTTTCCCTCATGTTCAAATCCTTCTAATCGAAGATGTGTTGCAGGATTTTGTTGTCTGTGAAGACAGTACCCTTCGTTCAATACAAGTAATGTCTCCACATCTTGAGTGCAAAAACTACAGCTCCTAACTCCAAGTTGTAACACCCCAACCGATGGCGGAAACATCGGGATGTCACGTATTGATGATTGTTCAGTAGCTCATGGTAAATAATAAATTTCATTATATGATTTAAATAAATTACATACAATTGTTCTACAAGAATTCGTACATCAAATTGAATAAAACTATGCACACATCTTCAAGCATTAATTCAAATCTTCAAGCAAGTAGAACCTGAAACATGTTAAGTTGAAAATATTTTGGGTCAACAAAAGTTGGTGAGAATTACATAGGTTTTGATAATCGAATACAATTGTTGTGCAAAACATGTGTCATGGCAATCTAGTCCATATGTGAAAACATACTAGAAGTAAATCGAGTGCATAATCAACCCTTGTGATTGTTGGCTATCGAACCTACTCAACGATTGGTAGAGGTCATTATGCCTTTTCAACAGTCGGGAGAGGCCCTACAACCTACTCCATGACTGGTGGAGGCTATCGGACCTGCTCAACAATCGGTGGAGATATAGAAGGACGCAAAACTTTAATGTAAGGTAAATTGGTGATTGCGGTCCGGAACGTAATCATGAATTTACAGGTACGTTAAGGTAGTGTGAAATTCTACCAAGGTTTTCAGTAAATAACCAATTATAAACTCTAGTTACCTGGTAGTTCATTTAGTCTTTCTATAGTCAATCAACTCATGCATTTCTTTTAAGAGTCCTAAAACTTAAGATTCTTATTCTCCTTGCTATTTCAGATGAACCTAATCCAACCCTTAAAACTCACACATATCAAAACTCTTACCCAAATTATTCGAAACAGTTTATTCTGTTACCTATAAATTTATGTCATGCCTTAACTCGAAACTTCCCAAACCACCCTTGTCCTAATTTCTACCCAATCACCTTCAACCCTGTGTTTTCAATAAACTTCGGGACGAAGTTTCCAAAAGTAGGGGAGACTGTAACATCGCAAAATTTTCCCCAAAATTTTAATACATAAAAAGCCCTTATATATATATATATATATATATATATATATATATATATATATTTTTATTACACCTTTATCATTAATATTATACAAATGTGCCTAAGTCTTTATTTATCCTAACTCACAACTTATATACATACATAAATGTATATAAATAATAATAATAATATGATCCTAAATTCTTTTTTTTTCACATACAAGATTTTTTTTTTTTAATAAAGCCTTGAGTCAAATAGTCAAAGTCCTAGTCAAAGTCTTAGTCAAACAGTCAAAGTCTTAGTCAAATAGTCAATTCTACATAAAACCTTACTTTATGGTGTTGACCAATTTTAATGTCTAATTGAATCCAAAACTAGTATAAAAACCCACCTATGACCCATTATACTTTGCACCTCTAATTGTTTCAATCCGATTAAACTTTCCCTCATACCTTTCTTCTATGGCTCTGATACCAATCTGTAACACCCCAACCGATGGCGGAAACATCGGGATGTCACGTATTGATGATTGTTCAGTAGCTCATGGTAAATAATAAATTTCATTATATGATTTAAATAAATTACATACAATTGTTCTACAAGAATTCGTACATCAAATTGAATAAAACTATGCACACATCTTCAAGCATTAATTCAAATCTTCAAGCAAGTAGAACCTGAAACATGTTAAGTTGAAAATATTTTGGGTCAACAAAAGTTGGTGAGAATTACATAGGTTTTGATAATCGAATAAAATTGTTGTGCAATTCATGTGTCATGGCAATCTAGTCCATATGTGAAAACATACTAGAAGTAAATCGAGTGCATAATCAACCCTTGTGACTGTTGTATTGTGGTACATCCCATACGCTCATGGTTCACTCGTTTATATTACAGTAACAAACACCCACGCTACCTTTGTAGGAGGCACGTATCCGGGTGGGATTGTCAGTCCAATAGATCTATCAATGTATACCGTTTGGCTGATGAATGTTTATGCTAGAATTGTGCTTACCCTAGTCATGTTCAAGACATAATGCAACATAGAAATACACATAGACACATTGATGGTTGAATTGCATAAATAATGTTGTAACATGTTTCACCCCAAAAATGGTGATAAATAGAAAAGGGGCTATGTAAAACTCACCTTAGCAAAGCACTAAGTCTCGAGAAATAGAATATGTGTAGCCCCAAAGTTGCCAATTACAAGAGCTTATAATCAAAGCTTCAAGTGTAGAAGTAATAGACGATAGAAGAAAGGTATGAGGGAAAGTTTAATCGGATTGAAACAATTAGAGGTGCAAAGTATAATGGGTCATAGGTGGGTTTTTATACTAGTTTTGGATTCAATTAGACATTAAAATTGGTCAACACCATAAAGTAAGGTTTTATGTAGAATTGACTATTTGACTAAGACTTTGACTGTTTGACTAAGACTTTGACTAGGACTTTGACTATTTGACTCAAGGCTTTATTAAAAAAAAAAAAATCTTGTATGTGAAAAAAAAAGAATTTAGGATCATATTATTATTATTATTTATATACATTTATGTATGTATATAAGTTGTGAGTTAGGATAAATAAAGACTTAGGCACATTTGTATAATATTAATGATAAAGGTGTAATAAAAAATATATATATATATATATAAGGGCTTTTTATGTATTAAAATTTTGGGGAATATTTTGCGATGTTACAGTCTCCCCTACTTTTGGAAACTTCGTCCCGAAGTTTATTGAAAACACAGGGTTGAAGGTGATTGGGTAGAAATTAGGACAAGGGTGGTTTGGGAAGTTTCGAGTTAAGGCATGACATAAATTTATAGGTAACAGAATAAACTGTTTCGAATAATTTGGGTAAGAGTTTTGATTTGTGTGAGTTTTTAAGGGTTGGATTAGGTTCATCTGAAATAGCAAGGAGAATAAGAATCTTAAGTTTTAGGACTCTTAAAAGAAATGCATGAGTTGATTGACTATAGAAAGACTAAATGAACTACCAGGTAACTAGAGTTTATAATTGGTTATTTACTGAAAACCTTGGTAGAATTTCACACTACCTTAACGTACCTGTAAATTCATGATTACGTTCCGGACCGCAATCACCAATTTACCTTACATTAAAGTTTTTCGTCCTTCTATATCTCCACCGATTGTTGAGCAGGTCCGATAGCCTCCACCAGTCGTGGAGTATGTTGTAGGGTCTCTCCCGACTGTTGAAAAGGCATAATGACCTCTACCAATCGTTGAGTAGGTTCGATAGCCTCCACCAGTCGTGGAGCAGGTTGTAGGGCCTCTCCCGACTGTTGAAAAGGCATGATGACCTCTATTAAGTGCAACATTTATTATACACATAGGTTGCAAATTGATAACATGTTTATGCAAGCAAGTATAACAAGCACAGTATATGAGTTGTAGTTGTATAGATTTATATAATTAGTTCACATTCAAACAATCATGTACCATGTAACAACACTCAGACAAATATTTTATTACTTGAATCAAATAGCGTCAATACATAGAATAAAAGCAACCAATAGTCAAATGGTGAGACTTGCGGTTAGGTAGCTTGAGGATCTTGATCTCTGTTTAGTTTAGGGCATCGGTTACGGAAGTGATTTGGGTAATGAATGTTCAATAAGATATGGGTTGAATGAAGGACAATGAGGTAATTTAAGGAATGAATCATTTATTCATTTAATTAAAACGAATAAACGAAAACGTTGACTTATCAAAGATTCTAAATTCTAATAACATATGAAGACATGCTTTAGCCTATAAGTGAACACTCATCCCGAGAATTCCCAGGTAGGCATCCGGGTCCCTCGTCTGATTGGGATATATGCGCAATGCCAGCCTAGACAGAAGACACAGAATACAGGCGTTCACCCTTCCAGATTGCACGTGTTCGTTATTAAAATCTGGAACTTCGACGAGATCTCAAGGTGGTTCCGGCTAAACCTGAGGATTTTGTCCTATTAGTCTAAGAGTAGATCCAATGGTGGAGAGCAACCTTCTTGTAAGGATGAAAGTAGGGATAAGAAGTAGGAGGGAGATAGAGTATAGCAAGTAAAAGAAGCAAGTACTGATTAAATCCTATGGTTAAAGACTAGATTATTTCTCTAATAACCTAATTCCCTATAACCATGGCTCTGATACCAATCTGTAACACCCCAACCGATGGCGGAAACATCGGGATGTCACGTATTGATGATTGTTCAGTAGCTCATGGTAAATAATAAATTTCATTATATGATTTAAATAAATTACATACAATTGTTCTATAAGAATTCGTACATCAAATTGAATAAAACTATGCACACATCTTCAAGTATTAATTCAAATCTTCAAGCAAGTAGAACCTGAAACATGTTAAGTTGAAAATATTTTGGGTCAACAAAAGTTGGTGAGAATTACATAGGTTTTGATAATCGAATAAAATTGTTGTGCAATTCATGTGTCATGGCAATCTAGTCCATATGTGAAAACATACTAGAAGTAAATCGAGTGCATAATCAACCCTTGTGACTGTTGTATTGTGGTACATCGCATACGCTCATGGTTCACTCGTTTATATTACAGTAACAAACACCCACGCTACCTATGTAGGAGGCACGTATCTGGGTGGGATTGTCATTCCAATAGATCTATCAATGTATACCGTTTGGCTGATGAATGTTTATGCTAAAATTGTGCTTACCCTAGTCATGTTCAAGACATAATGCAACATAGAAATACACATAGACACATTGATGGTTGAATTGCATAAATAATGTTGTAACATGTTTCACCCCAAAAATGGTGATAAATAGAAAAGGGGCTATGTAAAACTCACCCTAGCAAAGTACTAAGTCTCGAGAAATAGAATATGTGTAGCCCCAAAGTTGCCAATTACAAGAGCTAATAATCAAAGCTTCAAGTGTAGAAGTAATAGACTATAGAAGAAAGGTATGAGGGAAAGTTTAATCGGATTGAAACAATTAGAGGTGCAAAGTATAATGGGTCATAGGTGGGTTTTTATACTAGTTTTGGATTCAATTAGCCATTAAAATTGGTCAACACCATAAAGTAAGGTTTTATGTAGAATTGACTCTTTGACTAAGACTTTGACTGTTTGACTAAGACTTTGACTAGGACTTTGACTATTTGACTCAAGGCTTTATTAAAAAAAAAAAAAATCTTATATGTGAAAAAAAAAGAATTTAGAATCATATTATTATTATTATTATTATTTATATACATTTATGTATGTATATAAGTTGTGAGTTAGGATAAATAAAGACTTAGGCACATTTGTATAATATTAATGATAAAGGTGTAATAAAAAATATATGTATATATATATAAGGGCTTTTTATGTATTAAAATTTTGGGGAAAATTTTGCGATGTTACAGTCTCCCCTACTTTTGGAATCTTCATCCCGAAGTTTATTGAAAACACAGGGTTGAAGGTGATTGGGTAGAAATTCGGACAAGGGTGGTTTGGGAAGTTTCGAGTTAAGGCATGACATAAATTTATAGGTAACAGAATAAACTGTTTCGAATAATTTGGGTAAGAGTTTTGATATGTGTGAGTTTTAAGGGTTGGATTAGGTTCATCTGAAATAGCAAGGAGAATAAGAATCTTAGGTTTTAGGACTCCTAAAAGAAATGCATGAGTTGATTGACTATAGAAAGACTAAATGAACTACCAGGTAACTAGAGTTTATAATTGGTTATTTACTAAAAACCTTGATAGAATTTCACACTACCTTAACGTACCTGTAAATTCATGATTACGTTCCGGACCGCAATCACCAATTTACCTTACATTAAAGTTTTGCGTCCTTCTATATCTCCACCGATTGTTGAGCAGGTCCGATAGCCTCCACCAGTCGTGGAGTATGTTGTAGGGTCTCTCCCGACTGTTGAAAAGGCATAATGACCTCTACCAATCGTTGAGTAGGTTCGATAGCCTCCACCAGTCGTGGAGCAGGTTGTAGGGCCTCTCCCGACTGTTGAAAAGGCATGATGACCTCTATTAAGTGCAACATTTATTATACACATAGGTTGCAAATTGATAACATGTTTATGCAAGCAAGTATAACAAGCACAGTATATGAGTTGTAGTTGTATAGATTTATATAATTAGTTCACATTCAAACAATGATGCACCATGTAACAACTCTCAGACAAATATTTTATTACTTGAATCAAATAGCGTCAATACATAGAATAAAAGCAACCAATAGTCAAATGGTGAGACTTGCGGTTAGGTAGCTTGAGGATCTTGATCTCTGTTTAGTTTAGGGCATCGGTTACGGAAGTGATTTGGGTAATGAATGTTCAATAAGATATGGGTTGAATGAAGGACAATGAGGTAATTTAAGGAATGTAATCATTTATTCATTTAATTAAAACGAATAAACGAAAACGTTGACTTATCAAAGATTCTAAATTCTAATAACATATGAAGACATGCTTTAGCCTATAAGTGAACACTCATCCCGAGAATTCCCAGGTAGGCATCCGGGTCCCTCGTCTGATTGGGATATATGCGCAATGCCAGCCTAGACAGAAGACTCAGAATACAGGCGTTCACCCTTCCAGATTGCACGTGTTCGTTATTAAAATCTGGAACTTCGACGAGATCTCAAGGTGGTTCAGGCTAAACCTGAGGATTTTGTCCTATTAGTCTAAGAGTAGATCCAATGGTGGAGAGCAACCTTCTTGTAAGGATGAAAGTAGGGATAAGAAGTAGGAGGGAGATAGAGTATAGCAAGTAAAAGAAGCAAGTACTGATTAAATCCTATGGTTATAGACTAGATTATTTCTCTAATAACCTAATTCCCTATAACCATGGCTCTGATACCAATCTGTAACACCCCAACCGATGGCGGAAACATCGGGATGTCACGTATTGATGATTGTTCAGTAGCTCATGGTAAATAATAAATTTCATTATATGATTTAAATAAATTACATACAATTGTTCTACAAGAATTCGTACATCAAATTGAATAAAACTATATACACATCTTCAAGCATTAATTCAAATCTTCAAGCAAGTAGAACCTGAAACATGTTAAGTTGAAAATATTTTGGGTCAACAAAAGTTGGTGAGAATTACATAGGTTTTGATAATCGAATAAAATTGTTGTGCAATTCATGTGTCATGGCAATCTAGTCCATATGTGAAAACATACTAGAAGTAAATCGAGTGCATAATCAACCCTTGTGACTGTTGTATTGTGGTACATCCCATACGCTCATGGTTCACTCGTTTATATTACAGTAACAAACACCCACGCTACCTTTGTAGGAGGCACGTATCTGGGTGGGATTGTCAGTCCAATAGATCTATCAATGTATACCGTTTGGCTGATGAATGTTTATGCTAGAATTGTGCTTACCCTAGTCATGTTCAAGACATAATGCAACATAGAAATACACATAGACACATTGATGGTTGAATTGCATAAATAATGTTGTAACATGTTTCACCCCAAAAATGGTGATAAATAGAAAAGGGGCTATGTAAAACTCACCTTAGCAAAGTACTAAGTCTCGAGAAATAGAATATGTGTAGCCCCAAAGTTGCCAATTACAAGAGCTTATAATCAAAGCTTCAAGTGTAGAAGTAATAGACTATAGAAGAAAGGTATGAGGGAAAGTTTAATCGGATTGAAACAATTAGAGGTGCAAAGTATAATGGGTCATAGGTGGGTTTTTATACTAGTTTTGGATTCAATTAGCCATTAAAATTGGTCAACACCATAAAGTAAGGTTTTATGTAGAATTGACTCTTTGACTAAGACTTTGACTGTTTGACTAAGACTTTGACTAGGACTTTGACTATTTGACTCAACGCTTTATTAAAAAAAAAAAAAAATCTTGTATGTGAAAAAAAAAAGAATTTAGAATCATATTATTATTATTATTATTATTATTATTATTATTATTATTATTATTTATATACATTTATGTATGTATATAAGTTGTGAGTTAGGATAAATAAAGACTTAGGCACATTTGTATAATATTAATGATAAAGGTGTAATAAAAAATAAATGTATTTATATATAAGGGCTTTTTATGTATTAAAATTTTGGGGAAAATTTTGCGATGTTACAGTCTCCCCTACTTTTGGAAACTTCGTCCCGAAGTTTATTGAAAACACAGGGTTGAAGGTGATTGGGTAGAAATTCGGACAAGGGTGGTTTGGGAAGTTTCGAGTTAAGGCATGACATAAATTTATAGGTAACAGAATAAACTGTTTCGAATAATTTGGGTAAGAGTTTTGATATGTGTGAGTTTTAAGGGTTGGATTAGGTTCATCTGAAATAGCAAGGAGAATAAGAATCTTAAGTTTTAGGACTCCTAAAAGAAATGCATGAGTTGATTGACTATAGAAAGACTAAATGAACTACCAGGTAACTAGAGTTTATAATTGGTTATTTACTAAAAACCTTGATAGAATTTCACACTACCTTAACGTACCTGTAGATTCATGATTACGTTCCGGACCGCAATCACCAATTTACCTTACATTAAAGTTTTGCGTCCTTCTATATCTCCACCGATTGTTGAGCAGGTCCGATAGCCTCCACCAGTCGTGGAGTATGTTGTAGGGTCTCTCCCGACTGTTGAAAAGGCATAATGACCTCTACCTATCGTTGAGTAGGTTCGATAGCCTCCACCAGTCGTGGAGCAGGTTGTAGGGCCTCTCCCGACTGTTGAAAAGGCATGATGACCTCTATTAAGTGCAACATTTATTATACACATAGGTTGCAAATTGATAACATGTTTATGCAAGCAAGTATAACAAGCACAGTATATGAGTTGTAGTTGTATAGATTTATATAATTAGTTCACATTCAAACAATCATGCACCATGTAACAACTCTCAGACAAATATTTTATTACTTGAATCAAATAGCGTCAATACATAGAATAAAAGCAACCAATAGTCAAATGGTGAGACTTGCGGTTAGGTAGCTTGAGGATCTTGATCTCTGTTTAGTTTAGGGCATCGGTTACGGAAGTGATTTGGGTAATGAATGTTCAATAAGATATGGGTTGAATGAAGGACAATGAGGTAATTTAAGGAATGTAATCATTTATTCATTTAATTAAAACGAATAAACGAAAACGTTGACTTATCAAAGATTCTAAATTCTAATAACATATGAAGACATGCTTTAGCCTATAAGTGAACACTCATCCCGAGAATTCCCAGGTAGGCATCCGGGTCCCTCGTCTGATTGGGATATATGCGCAATGCCAGCCTAGACAGAAGACTCAGAATACAGGCGTTCACCCTTCCAGATTGCACGTGTTCGTTATTAAAATCTAGAACTTCGACGAGATCTCAAGGTGGTTCAGGCTAAACCTGAGGATTTTGTCCTATTAGTCTAAGAGTAGATCCAATGGTGGAGAGCAACCTTCTTGTAAGGATGAAAGTAGGGATAAGAAGTAGGAGGGAGATAGAGTATAGCAAGTAAAAGAAGCAAGTACTGATTAAATCCTATGGTTATAGACTAGATTATTTCTCTAATAACCTAAATCCCTATAACCATGGCTCTGATACCAATCTGTAACACCCCAACCGATGGCGGAAACATCGGGATGTCACGTATTGATGATTGTTCAGTAGCTCATGGTAAATAATAAATTTCATTATATGATTTAAATAAATTACATACAATTGTTCTACAAGAATTCGTACATCAAATTGAATAAAACTATGCACACATCTTCAAGCATTAATTCAAATCTTCAAGCAAGTAGAACCTGAAACATGTTAAGTTGAAAATAATTTGGGTCAACAAAAGTTGGTGAGAATTACATAGGTTTTGATAATCGAATAAAATTGTTGTGCAATTCATGTGTCATGGCAATCTAGTCCATATGTGAAAACATACTAGAAGTAAATCGAGTGCATAATCAACCCTTGTGACTGTTGTATTGTGGTACATCCCATACGCTCATGGTTCACTCGTTTATATTGCAGTAACAAACACCCACGCTACCTTTGTAGGAGGCACGTATCCGGGTGGGATTGTCAGTCCAATAGATCTATCAATGTATACCGTTTGGCTGATGAATGTTTATGCTAGAATTGTGCTTACCCTAGTCATGTTCAAGACATAATGCAACATAGAAATACACATAGACACATTGATGGTTGAATTGCATAAATAATGTTGTAACATGTTTCACCCCAAAAATGGTGATAAATAGAAAAGGGGCTATGTAAAACTCACCTTAGCAAAGTACTTGTGATACCCCGAAAATTCAGGTTCTCACTTTAACTAAACTCTAGTTACATTCCATGCATTATACTTAACTAGGGTTAATTAGAGAAGACATACGTGCATGGTTATGAGTCAATGTGTGATTGCATGATTAGTGAACCTCGGACGTTGGTGAATAATAAACTTATGGGTCTCGGTGATACCTGACAAACTTATGTGAAAACCATACGTGATTATGTGAACCTAAACCGAACACGTTAATAGAAATCATTAAAAGTGGAGCATGAGGTGGATTAGGGTCTTAATGCATGGGGTTACACTTGTTACGGTCCGAAATAACGAAACGTCGAAGGATAACGCGTCGGGAGACGAAACGAGGCAAAAGCGCGCCACCCGGACCTGTGAGCGGCCGCTCACAGGCTCCGAGCGGCCGCTCCATTTAACCTGACGGGTCTAAACCGCCTCAAACTCATATTTAAGCATCCTTAACCCCCATGCAACCCTCATACTCAACCCTAATCGCCCCCTTACTGCCCCACACGAATATTTCACTCAAACAACCCCTGCTAAGGCTCAAGATCATCAATTGGGAGGCTCCAAGGCGCGCGATTGATCGATTGGGAGAGCTAAGGGTATATTTTACGATTTCTTATTCTTCTACCTTGTGTTTTCATTAATAAATGTCATATAACAAGTTTGTCCAGGTCTGAATGAGTTTATAAAACATTAAAGCATGAATCTTTTTGAAGATTAAATGGATTAAACATACTCATAAACGCTTAGTAACATCATAGGATACTTGTTGCGCAAGTAATTGGTGTTTTGATTCTTAAAACTTTGATCTTGACATGTTTAATCATAGAATCTGATGGAATAGGTATTAGGAATGTTTTGTGTTGATAATTGATGATTGTTAATAGTTTTTATGCACACGGTAGGCGATTAAAGTATGATTTAGGCGAAACTAAAATCTGGACAGAATGGTTAGTCAAATTTGTAGGAGCTGTAACACGGCTCTAACATAACGATTTTAGTGTTTTCTTGGCATGGTTAGGTCACACCTGGTCTTAGCTTTTCATAATGGGTAAAATCATGTGTTTTGGACGCCGGATGAGTCGTTTTTGGAATTTTCATTGAAAATAGGTCAGATCAGAATTTCGGGTGTCAAATTGAGTCAACTTTGAAATATCATAACTCATGTTTTATAAAGAGTTGAGTCTTGAAATTTTTACAGAAGGTTAATATTGGAGTTTTGCAAGTTTTCCAAGTGGATTTATCCCGTTTGGATGAATACACAATTTTTGGGAAATTATTTACCAAACTGACCTGTTAAGAGTGTTTCTGAACATAGCTGAGTTGGACGAATTTTAATTATTTTTGTGTTTGGAGTTAAGACTAAACAAAAATAAATATTGCCAAGTGAATCCCAAAGAAAATTCAGTAAAAATTTGAGAGCATAACTCACTGGTTTACTATTTTAAATAAATTCGTTTTGATGGCGCACAATCTGTCCTGAAAACACAGATTGTGTATTATGTGCTTATGTGATTACTTGAGGTCTTAGGTGATCTAAAATTGACATATAACGGAAGTACACATGTTTATGACACATACGGGCTGTAGAAACTAATTATAACCAACTCATTCACCAACGAGTCCGTAGGGTTTACTATTGCATGTAGAATCACTAGGCGTCGCATACACACTTTTGAATATTAAAACGCCTTGGACAAACGAGTTATATGGTGTAATGATGTTACGCCTATACTCACGTAGTGACACTGTTATTAGGGTGTCGGTAGCATATAATACTTGCTGTTCGGATTCTTTGCTTACGCGATAAGGTGAGTTTCACTACTTTTTCTCAAAGCATGCGTCTCGGGTTGAGACTACATTGGTAACGTTTTCTAGTCTATCTTGAGACAACTTTCTTTTACACATCCTGGGTTTGGGGTGCATGGTTCACGTGGTGAATCTATTTTTACTAATTCATATTTATGTCCTTGATGAACTAAACCAAACACATCTTTTAAGTCCTTCAAAATACCGAATCAATTGCCGGTTGGGCAAGCGGGTTAATTAGTTGATAGCGCTATTAGGTCTAACAAACCTCACATCGTGCTGGGAGCACGGATGTGAACTATTAGCTTCAAACATAATCATTGTCGATGGACAATGATGCAAGGCATCCTTATCCCGGTTATGGGAACTTGTTCATTAGTAGTTCGGTATTCGCCGGTTTTAGTTATCATGAGTGGGCTAGCTACCCCTGACATTTGAATTAGCTATTGTTTACAGGGTCTGAGAGACCAACGTTGTACACTTGACTTTTGGGGTTTTGAGAACCTACGCTTTTATTTTCATCGCTTACTTATATTGTGAACTCACCGACTTTATGTTGACACATTTTAGCATGCTTTGCAGGTCCTTAGGTACGGAGCACGTTTTAGGGCATGCATCATTTGTGTCTTGGGTTATGAATATTTATTATTTCGTACTTTTAAACTTTGGTTTTGGGCGCGTTGTCTTGCGCAGACTTTTGCAATTGTTTTACTTTGTTTACGCTTCCGCATTACTTTAAATTGCTTGGTTAAACTTTGAAACTTTTTCTTAAAAACGAACTAAATGGTTTGGGCATTTAGAGTCGTTCATGATACTTATGGCTATGGGTCCTGGTTTGTCATGCACCTCGTGGTAAAACTCCGCAGTGGAAATTTGAGGGTGTGACAGATTGGTATCAGAGCCATTGGTTATAGTGAACTAGGAATTGCATTGCATTCTAGACTATAATCATTATAGCATAAGTATTAGTACACTCACCGTCTTCAGTGCACGCTTATTATTCTCGACTTCGAACACTAACCCAACATATTGCAGGTAATTATGGTTAACCCCGCTCACCGAAATTACTCTTACCGTGCTCATGATGGGTGACGACGCCCCATGTATGGCCCTTATGAGGCCCCATCTTCGTCACTCGAGCCATGTGAGGCCACAAATCGTTGGCGTTGGTTCACGGACATCTTGCACTCGTGGGTCGTGAGTTATGGGGTGCCAGCTAGAGTACCTCCCATTGTGGACTCGTGGGAGAGGACACTTGCAGGAATGGTGAGGCATGTACACACTGAGTTGGATAATGCTTACACTGGTATTAAGGAGTTCCAGTTCTGGAGAAGAAATGCTGACGAGACATTGACACATGTGGCGGGACAGATTGACTACTTACTCAGCGAACTAAGGAAAGTAAAGAAAGAGGCTGAGGAAGCAAAACAGGATGCTACTGCTACCAAACAAGAGTTGGCGCGTACTCGAGAGGAGTTAGCTATGGTTCGCAACCGGCTTATGGAAGCTTTGGAACCAATTGGGGAAGAGAACCCCGAGGAGGAACCCATGGAGGATGAGTTTGATGCTTTGGGAGCGGCACTCGATGCAGCTCTTATAGAAGAGGAAGAGGAGGAAGAACCTGAGGAGTTACCGGAGGAAAGTGAGGATGAAGGACCAGTCATCTCTACGGACGACGATTGATTTTATTTATTATTATTTATTTAGTTATTTATTTTATTCCTAGTATGTTATGAATTTTATTTAATCTCGTGCGACTGGATGATCTTTTGGATTGTTTTAGAACGTTGGTATTTTATTATTGATTGATCTTTTATTTTATTATTTATACGTGCGTGATTTACTAGTACACTGTGATGTGCAAACGATTGTATTCTCATGGGTATAGTATATTTGTAGAACTACTATGGCGGGAAGAGGTCATGGACGTGGACACATCAACCTAACACAAGCTGAGCTGACTGCACTTGTCAACGACAGGGTGGTTGCAGCCCTCGCAGCTATCCAAGCTGGTAACACTAATTCGTCTTATTTTACTCCTTCTACGAACTCCAGCGTTAAACTCTATTACTCATATGACTCCCGTGTTTGCACGTAGGTCAACCTCCACACCACCCTCCAGCCTGCACCTACAAAACCTTCATGGACTGCAAGCCTCAAAACTTTGGGGGATCTGAAGGTGCAGTTGGACTACTTAGGTGGTTCGAAAGGGTGGAGTCATGCTTTGCTATGTGCAACTGTCCACCAGCCGACCTGGTCAAATATGCCGCTGGTACACTTGAGAACGCGGCGTTATCCTGGTGGAACTCTCAGAAACAAATACTGGGTGTGGATGTGGCAAATGCAACGCCTTGGGATGCTTTCAAGGAGATGATGAGGGAGGAGTACTGCCCTCGGGATGAAATCCAGAAGCTGGAAACTGAGTACCTGAATCTGAAAATGGTGGGGTCGGATATTGAAGCCTACACCACTAGGTCACATGAGCTAGCCACTATGTGCCCTAACTACTCAACCCCGCTCTACAAGCGGATTGAACTGTACATCAAGGGTTTGGTGCCGCAGATCAAGGGCATGGTTACTGCTGCCAACTTCAACAATCTTCAGCAGGTGATTCGTATGGCACACCAGCTGACTGACCAGAAAGTAGAGGAGGGACTACTGCCCCCTCAAGGTGCTTCATCCTCTGGCACTAATGATAATAAGAGAAAGTGGGAGAATGCGTCTGGCAAACTCCCAGGTAATGGTAATCAACAGCAGCAGCACCCGAACAAGAAACACGACAACCACAACAACAACAACAACAACCGTACTCAGACTCAAGGTGGTTATCAAGGAAATCGGCCCAAGTGCGCTAAGTGCAACTATCACCACTCTGGGCCATGTAACAGGATTAAGTGCGATCGTTGTGGTAAGCTGGGGCATGTGCAGAAAGACTGTAGAGTCAACCTTCAGGGTAACCCACCCCCGCAGGGTCAGCAACAGAAGGGTGGAAAAGCGTGTTACCAGTGTGGTAGCCAGAACCATTTTAGAAAGAATTGTCCCCAGCTAAACGGTAATGGAAACAATGGGGGTAATAACAACAACACCAACACTGGTAATAACAACAACAACAACGGAAACAACTATGGGGCGCGTGGTAGAGCATTCGTGATTGGCTCTGGGGAAGCAAGGAATGATAACAACGTCGTGACGGGTACGTGTTCCTTGAACGACACTCTCGCTTCTGTTTTATATGATACTGGTGCAGACTATAGTTTTGTGTCATCAAAACTTAGCAGACAACTAGGGATAGTCCCTACATTACTCGAGACCCCGTACTCTATAGAACTAGCTGATGGGAAGCCTGTTGAGGTAACCCACATTCTTCGTGACTGTGGGCTCGAACTAGATGGACAGTTGTTTGCCATCGACCTTTTACCTATCACCCTAGGAAGCTTTGATCTTGTGGTTGGCATGGACTGGTTGTCCAAGCACCACGCCGAAATTCTCTGCAAGGAGAAAGTTGTTCGTATCCCCCTCCCCAGTGGAGAACTCTTATCTGTCCAGGGTGATCGCGGTGGTGCCATGGTGGGCATCATCTCTTACTTGAAGGCCCAGAAGTGCATACAAAAGGGCTATCCAGCCATATTGGCTAACATTTCTGACACTCGAGCTGAAGTCGAAACAAAAATCGAGGACATCCCAGTGGTCCGAGATTTTCCAGATGTTTTCCCAGAGGAACTGCCAGGACTTCCACCGATTCGCCAAGTGGAGTTCCAAATTGACCTTGCACCAGGCGCCGCCCCAGTTGCGCGTGCACCATTCCGCCTTGCACCAGGAGAACTTCAAGAACTATCTACCCAACTCCAAGAACTATTGGATAGGGGTTTCATCAGACCTAGCTCTTCACCGTGGGGAGCCCCAGTCTTATTCGTGAAGAAGAAGGATGGGAGTTTCCGTATGTGCATCGATTACCGGGAATTAAATAAGGTGACAATTAAAAACCGCTACCCTTTACCTCGTATTGATGATCTATTCGACCAGCTTCAGGGGTCGAGTTTCTATTCCAAGATTGACTTAAGGTCGGGGTATCACCAACTGAGAGTCCGAGAGGAGGATGTGCCAAAGACAGCCTTTCGAACTCGTTATGGGCACTATGAATTTTTGGTAATGCCCTTCGGGCTGACCAATGCACCAGCTGTGTTCATAGACCTCATGAACCGTGTGTGCAAACCCTATCTAGACAAATTTGTCATAGTGTTCATAGACGACATTCTGATCTATTCCAAGAGTAGGGGAGAGCACGAGCAACACCTACGACTGATCTTGGAACTTCTGAAAAGTGAGTAGTTATATGCAAAAATCTCCAAGTGCGACTTCTGGATTCGTGAGGTCCAATTCTTGGGTCATGTGGTGAACGAGGCCGGAATACAGGTCGATCCCGCTAAGATTGATGCGATTAAAAGATGGGAGGCCCCTAAAACTCCCACGGAGGTCCGACAATTCCTTGGCCTTGCAGGTTATTATCACAGATTCATTCAGGGATTCTCAAAAATCGCTCAACCCCTCACTGCTTTGACACAGAAGGGGATTACCTACAAGTGGGAAGATGCCCAAGAAGCTGCTTTTCAATTACTAAAGACTAAACATTGCAGTGCTCCAATATTATCACTACCTGAGGGTACGGAGGACTTTGTGGTGTACTGTGATGCATCTATACAAGGACTAGGGTGTGTTTTGATGCAACGCGAGAAGGTGATCGCTTATGCTTCACGACAACTAAAAGTTCACGAGAAGAATTATACCACACACGACTTGGAGCTGGGAGCGGTTGTCTTCGCTCTCAAAATTTGGAGACACTACCTCTACGGAACGAAGTGCACAATCTTCACAGATCATAAGAGTCTTCAGCACATATTTGATCAGAAGGTCCTAAACATACGGCAACGACGATGGGTCGAACTCTTGAATGATTATGACTGTGCTATCAAGTACCATCCAGGGAAAGCTAACGTAGTAGCTGATGCCCTGAGCCGTAAGGAAACGAAACCCAAACGTGTGCGAGCCTTACAACTTACCATACACTCTAATCTGCCTGATAAAATACGTGAAGCCCAAAGCGAGGCCTTGAAAAAGGAAAACATCGGGTTGGAAACATTGCATGGTGCTGACAAGCACCTAGAACTGAAGTCGGATGGGCTTCAGTACTTTATGGATCGAGTCTGGATTCCACGTTCAGGGGATCTTAGACAACTAGTGCTCGATGAGGCTCACACATCTCGTTATTCGGTACATCCCGGTTCGGACAAAATGTACCAGGACCTCAAAACTCTCTACTGGTGGCCAAACATGAAAGCAGAGATAGCCACTTATGTTAGTAAGTGCTTGACTTGTACGAAGGTTAAGATTGAATATCAGAAACCTTCAGGCCTACTTCAACAACCAGAGATACCGATGTGGAAATGGGATGGGATTTCCATGGACTTCATTACGAAGCTTCCGAGAACAACAGCGGGCCATAACATGATTTGGGTTATCGTGGACCGTTTAACCAAATCGGCCCACTTCCTGGCAATAAAAGAAATGGACTCGTTAGAGAAGCTGGCAAACCTATACATCAAGGAGATAGTCTCTAGGCATGGGGTGTCTACTTCCATTATATTTGATCGCGATGGGCGGTTCACTTCTCGATTCTGGACTACTCTCCAAGATGCTCTAGGAACTCGTCTCGATATGAGCACAGCCTATCACCCACAGACGGATGGACAAAGTGAACGTACCATCCAAACATTAGAGGATCTGCTACGAGCATGCGTGGTGGACTTTGGTAATAACTGGGACAAGCACTTGCCCTTAATCGAG
The DNA here is from genome assembly GCA_028751855.1 of Ambrosia trifida. Classification (NCBI taxonomy): domain Eukaryota; kingdom Viridiplantae; phylum Streptophyta; class Magnoliopsida; order Asterales; family Asteraceae; genus Ambrosia; species Ambrosia trifida. The sequence continues at coordinate 62,741,482 of CM054129.1, read as the reverse complement.
TTCTCTTACAACAATAGTTACCACACCTCGATTCAGTGTGCGCCTTTTGAGGCACTTTACGGGCGCAAGTGTAGGTCTCCTATCTGTTGGACTGAGGTTGGGGATAGCCAACTAACAGGTCCCGAACTCGTGCACGAAACCTCTGAGAAGATAGTGCAAATCAAAAACAGGATGGCTGCTGCTCGTGATCGACAGAAAAGCTACGCGGACAAACGTAGAAAACCTTGGAGTTCCAGGTTGGGGACAAGGTTTTGTTAAAGGTGTCACCTTGGAAAGGAGTGATACGCTTTGGGAAACGAGGGAAGTTGAATCCCCGTTATGTTGGACCTTTCGAGATTGTTAAAAGGATTGGTCCGGTAGCTTATCAGCTGAATTTACCAGACGAACTCAGTGGAGTGCATAATGTATTCCACGTCTCAAACTTGAAGAATGCTTATCCGATACGACACTGGTAGTACCACTGGAGGAGATCCAGGTGGACGACCACCTACGGTTCATGGAAGAACCAGTGGAGATTCTTGAGCAGGGCGTCAAGAAACTCAGGCAAAGCACTATACCTATCGTGAAGGTACGGTGGAATTCCCGTCTAGGACCGGAATACACGTGGGAGCGCAGAGATCAGATGCGGCTCAAATATCCACACCTCTTTTCTGAACCTGAACCTGTGCATAGATCAAATGCCGAACATAAAGCAGCTCGCTCAAAGTGAATTTCGGGGCGAAATTCCATTCAACTTGGGGATGATGTGACATCCGGAAACCAAGCATACATTTTTTTAGCTGGCTTTACTGTTTACTTGCTGAATTTCGGGACGAAATTCTTTTCAACTTGGGGATGATGTGATACCCCGAAAATTCAGGTTCTCACTTTAACTAAACTCTAGTTACATTCCTTGCATTATACTTAACTAGGGTTAGTTAGATAAGACATACGTGCATGGTTATGAGTCAATGTGTGATTGCATGATTAGTGAACCTCGGACGTTGGTGAATAATAAACTTATGGGTCTCGGTGATACCTGACAAACTTATGTGAAAACCATACGTGATTATGTGAACCTAAACCGAACACGTTAATAGAAATCATTAAAAGTGGAGCATGAGGTGGATTAGGGTCTTAATGCATGGGGTTACACTTGTTACGGTCCGAAATAACGAAACGTCGAAGGATAACGCGTCGGGAGACGAAACGAGGCAAAAGCGCGCCACCCGGACCTGTGAGCGGCCGCTCACAGGCTCCGAGCGGCCGCTCCATTTAACCTGACGGGTCTAAACCGCCTCAAACTCATATTTAAGCATCCTTAACCCCCATGCAACCCTCATACTCAACCCTAATCGCCCCCTTACTGCCCCACACGAATATTTCACTCAAACAACCCCTGCTAAGGCTCAAGATCATCAATTGGGAGGCTCCAAGGCGCGCGATTGATCGATTGGGAGAGCTAAGGGTATATTTTACGATTTCTTATGCTTCTACCTTGTGTTTTCATTAATAAAAGTCATATAACAAGTTTGTCCAGGTCTGAATGAGTTTATAAAACATTAAAGCATGAATCTTTTTGAAGATTAAATGGATTAAACATACTCATAAACGCTTAGTAACATCATAGGATACTTGTTGCGCAAGTAATTGGTGTTTTGATTCTTAAAGCTTTGATCTTGACATGTTTAATCATAGAATCTGATGGAATAGGTATTAGGAATGTTTTGTGTTGATAATTGATGATTGTTAATAGTTTTTATGCACACGGTAGGCGATTAAAGTATGATTTAGGCGAAACTAAAATCTGGACAGAATGGTTAGTCAAATTTGTAGGAGCTGTAACACGGCTCTAACATAACGATTTTAGTGTTTTCTTGGCATGGTTAGGTCACACCTGGTCTTAGCTTTTCATAATGGGTAAAATCATGTGTTTTGGACGCCGGATGAGTCGTTTTTGGAATTTTCATTGAAAATAGGTCAGATCAGAATTTCGGGTGTCAAATTGAGTCAACTTTGAAATATCATAACTCATGTTTTATAAAGAGTTGAGTCTTGAAATTTTTACAGAAGGTTAATATTGGAGTTTTGCAAGTTTTCCAAGTGGATTTATCCCGTTTGGATGAATACACAATTTTTGGGAAATTATTTACCAAACTGACCTGTTAAGAGTGTTTCTGAACATAGCTGAGTTGGACAAATTTTAATTATTTTTGTGTTAGGAGTTAAGACTAAACAAAAATAGGTATTGCCAAGTGAATCCCAAAGAAAATTCAGTAAAAATTTGGGAGGATAACTCACTGGTTTACTCTTTTAAATAAATTCGTTTTGATGGCGCACAATCTGTCCTGAAAACACAGATTGTGTATTATGTGCTTATGTGATTACTTGAGGTCTTAGGTGATCTAAAATTGACATATAACGGAAGTACACATGTTTATGACACATACGGGCTGTAGAAACTAATTATAACCAACTCATTCACCAACGAGTCCGTAGGGTTTACTATTGCATGTAGAATCACTAGGCGTCGCATACACACTTTTGAATATTAAAACGCCTTGGACAAACGAGTTATATGGTGTAATGATGTTACGCCTATACTCACGTAGTGACACTGTTATTAGGGTGTCGGTAGCATATAATACTTGCTGTTCGGATTCTTTGCTTACGCGATAAGGTGAGTTTCACTACTTTTTCTCAAAGCATGCGTCTCGGGTTGAGACTACATTGGTAACGTTTTCTAGTCTATCTTGAGACAACTTTCTTTTACACATCCTGGGTTTGGGGTGCATGGTTCACGTGGTGAATCTATTTTTACTAATTCATATTTATGTCCTTGATGAACTAAACCAAACACATCTTTTAAGTCCTTCAAAATACCGAATCAATTGCCGGTTGGGCAAGCGGGTTAATTAGTTGATAGCGCTATTAGGTCTAACAAACCTCACATCGTGCTGGGAGCACGGATGTGAACTATTAGCTTCAAACATAATCATTGTCGATGGACAATGATGCAAGGCATCCTTATCCCGGTTATGGGAACTTGTTCATTAGTAGTTCGGTATTCGCCGGTTTTAGTTATCATGAGTGGGCTAGCTACCCCTGACATTTGAATTAGCTATTGTTTACAGGGTCTGAGAGACCAACGTTGTACACTTGACTTTTGGGGTTTTGAGAACCTACGCTTTTATTTTCATCGCTTACTTATATTGTGAACTCACCGACTTTATGTTGACACATTTTAGCATGCTTTGCAGGTCCTTAGGTACGGAGCACGTTTTAAGGCATGCATCATTTGTGTCTTGGGTTATGAATATTTATTATTTCGTACTTTTAAACTTTGGTTTTGGGCGCGTTGTCTTGCGCAGACTTTTGCAATTGTTTTACTTTGTTTACGCTTCCGCATTACTTTAAATTGCTTGGTTAAACTTTGAAACTTTTTCTTAAAAACGAACTAAATGGTTTGGGCATTTAGAGTCGTTCATGATACTTATGGCTATGGGTCCTGGTTTGTCATGCACCTCGCGGTAAAACTCCGCAGTGGAAATTTGAGGGTGTGAAAGTACTAAGTCTCGAGAAATAGAATATGTGTAGCCCCAAAGTTGCCAATTACAAGAGCTTATAATCAAAGCTTCAAGTGTAGAAGTAATAGACTATAGAAGAAAGGTATGAGGGAAAGTTTAATCGGATTGAAACAATTAGAGGTGCAAAGTATAATGGGTCATAGGTGGGTTTTTATACTAGTTTTGGATTCAATTAGCCATTAAAATTGGTCAACACCATAAAGTAAGGTTTTATGTAGAATTGACTATTTGACTAAGACTTTGACTGTTTGACTAAGACTTTGACTAGGACTTTGACTATTTGACTCAAGGCTTTATTAAAAAAAAAAAAAAAAAATCTTGTATGTGAAAAAAAAAAATTTAGAATCATATTATTATTATTATTTATATACATTTATGTATGTATATAAGTTGTGAGTTAGGATAAATAAAGACTTAGGCACATTTGTATAATATTAATGATAAAGGTGTAATAAAATATATATATATATATTTATATATATATATAAGGGCTTTTTATGTATTAAAATTTTGGGGAAAATTTTGCGATGTTACAGTCTCCCCTACTTTTGGAAACTTCGTCCCGAAGTTTATTGAAAACACAGGGTTGAAGGTGATTGGGTAGAAATTAGGACAAGGGTGGTTTGGGAAGTTTTGAGTTAAGGCATGACATAAATTTATAGGTAACAGAATAAACTGTTTTGAATAATTTGGGTAAGAGTTTTGATATGTGTGAGTTTTAAGGGTTGGATTAGGTTCATCTGAAATAGCAAGGAGAATAAGAATCTTAAGTTTTAGGACTCCTAAAAGAAATGCATGAGTTGATTGACTATAGAAAGACTAAATGAACTACCAGGTAACTAGAGTTTATAATTGGTTATTTACTGAAAACCTTGATAGAATTTCACACTACCTTAACGTACCTGTAAATTCATGATTACGTTCCGGACCGCAATCACCAATTTACCTTACATTAAAGTTTTGCGTCCTTCTATATCTCCACCGATTGTTGAGCAGGTCCGATAGCCTCCACCAGTCGTGGAGTAGGTTGTAGGGTCTCTCCCGACTGTTGAAAAGGCATAATGACCTCTACCAATCGTTGAGTAGGTTCGATAGCCTCCACCAGTCGTGGAGCAGGTTGTAGGGCCTCTCCCGACTGTTGAAAAGGCATGATGACCTCTATTAAGTGCAGCATTTATTATACACATAGGTTGCAAATTGATAACATGTTTATGCAAGCAAGTATAACAAGCACAGTATATGAGTTGTAGTTGTATAGATTTATATAATTAGTTCACATTCAAACAATCATGCACCATGTAACAACTCTCAGACAAATATTTTATTACTTGAATCAAATAGCGTCAATACATAGAATAAAAGCAACCAATAGTCAAATGGTGAGACTTGCGGTTAGGTAGCTTGAGGATCTTGATCTCTGTTTAGTTTAGGGCATCGGTTACGGAAGTGATTTGGGTAATGAATGTTCAATAAGATATGGGTTGAATGAAGGACAATGAGGTAATTTAAGGAATGTAATCATTTATTCATTTAATTAAAACGAATAAACGAAAACGTTGACTTATCAAAGATTCTAAATTCTAATAACATATGAAGACATGCTTTAGCCTATAAGTGAACACTCATCCCGAGAATTCCCAGGTAGGCATCCGGGTCCCTCGTCTGATTGGGATATATGCGCAATGCCATCCTAGACAGAAGACTCAGAATACAGGCGTTCACCCTTCCAGATTGCACGTGTTTGTTATTAAAATCTAGAACTTCGACGAGATCTCAAGGTGGTTCAGGCTAAACCTGAGGATTTTGTCCTATTAGTCTAAGAGTAGATCCAATGGTGGAGAGCAACCTTCTTGTAAGGATGAAAGTAGGGATAAGAAGTAGGAGGGAGATAGAGTATAGCAAGTAAAAGAAGCAAGTACTGATTAAATCCTATGGTTATAGACTAGATTATTTCTCTAATAACCTAATTCCCTATAACCATGGCTCTGATACCAATCTGTAACACCCCAACCGATGGCGGAAACATCGGGATGTCACGTATTGATGATTGTTCAGTAGCTCATGGTAAATAATAAATTTCATTATATGATTTAAATAAATTACATACAATTGTTCTACAAGAATTCGTACATCAAATTGAATAAAACTATGCACACATCTTCAAGCAAGTAGAACCTGAAACATGTTAAGTTGAAAATATTTTGGGTCAACAAAAGTTGGTGAGAATTACATAGGTTTTGATAATCGAATAAAATTGTTGTGCAATTCATGTGTCATGGCAATCTAGTCCATATGTGAAAACATACTAGAAGTAAATCGAGTGCATAATCAACCCTTGTGACTGTTGTATTGTGGTACATCCCATACGCTTATGGTTCACTCGTTTATATTGCAGTAACAAACACCCACGCTACCTTTGTAGGAGGCACGTATCCGGGTGGGATTGTCAGTCCAATAGATCTATCAATGTATACCGTTTGGCTGATGAATGTTTATGCTAGAATTGTGCTTACCCTAGTCATGTTCAAGACATAATGCAACATAGAAATACACATAGACACATTGATGGTTGAATTGCATAAATAATGTTGTAACATGTTTCACCCCAAAAATGGTGATAAATAGAAAAGAGGCTATGTAAAACTCACCTTAGCAAAGTACTAAGTCTCGAGAAATAGAATATGTGTAGCCCCAAAGTTGCCAATTACAAGAGCTTATAATCAAAGCTTCAAGTGTAGAAGTAATAGACTATAAAAGAAAGGTATGAGGGAAAGTTTAATCGGATTGAAACAATTAGAGGTGCAAAGTATAATGGGTCATAGGTGGGTTTTTATACTAGTTTTGGATTCAATTAGCCATTAAAATTGGTCAACACCATAAAGTAAGGTTTTATGTAGAATTGACTCTTTGACTAAGACTTTGACTAGGACTTTGACTATTTGACTCAAGGCTTTATTAAAAAAAAAAAAAATCTTGTATGTGAAAAAAAAAGAATTTAGAATCATATTATTATTATTATTATTATTTATATACATTTATGTATGTATATAAGTTGTGAGTTAGGATAAATAAAGACTTAGGCACATTTGTATAATATTAATGATAAAGGTGTAATAAAAAAAAAATATATATATATATAAGGGCTTTTTATGTATTAAAATTTTGGGGAAAATTTTGCGATTCGGGCTATGCAATTCCCCCACCACATTCCAGCGCTGCATGGAGGCTATTTTTCATGACATGATCGAAGAATTTATGGAAGTATTTATGGATGACTTCTCGGTTTTTGGTAGTTTGTTCGATCATTGTCTGGGCAATCTTGAGAAAATGTTTGCAAAGTGTGAAGAAGTGAATCTGGCATTTAATTGGGAAAAGTGCCATTTTATGGTAAAAGAAGGAATTGTTTTGGGGCATAAAATTTCAGACAAAGGGATCGAGGTTGACAAGGCCAAAGTTGAAGCCATTTGTGTGCTTCCCCCTCCTACTACGGTTACGGGAATTCGTAGTTTTCTTGGTCATGCCGGTTTCCATAGAAGATTCATCAAGTATTTCTCGCAGATCGCTCGTCCACTCACTCAGCTTCTTGAAAAAGATCACGAGTTCGTGTTCATAGAAGATTGTCTTGAGGCGTTTAATTGCCTAAAAAGAAAGTTGGTTGAAGCACCAGTTGTCGTTTCTCCATATTGGGACCTGCCATTCGAATTGATGTGTTATGCAAGTAATGTGGCGGTAGGAGCAGTTTTGGGGCAAAGGAAAGACAAATGTTTTCACCCGATTTATCATGCAAGCAAAACCCTCAATGATGCCCAAGAAAATTACACGACGACCGAGAAAGAACTACTTGCTGTAGTATTTGCTTTTGACAAATTTCGTTTGTACCTTATCCTGTCAAAGACCTTCATCTACACTGATCATGCCGCTGTGCGCGATTTCTTCAACAAATAAGACGCAAAGCCGAGGCTCATACGGTGGATTCTCTTACTCCAGGAGTTTGATATAGAAATAAAAGATAAAAAGGGGGCCAAAAACGTTGCAGCTGATCATTTGTCTCGTGTCGAAGAAGTACCACCCGACAAAAATGGAGACGAAATCCATGAAGACTTTCCACATGAACAAATCATCCGGATCGAAGACCCCGACTCATATTCCTGGTACGTTGATTATGCAAACTATTTGGCCAGTGGGATGCTCGTTAAAGGACAGTCACTTTATGAAAGGAAGAAATTCTTTTCCGAATTAAGGTATTATCTTTGGGAGGACCCATATCTCTTCCGTATTAGCCCCGATCGTGTTATTCGTCGGTGTGTTCACGGGAAAGAAGCCCAAGAGATTCTACGTCAGTGACATGAAGGTCCTACAGAGGGGCACCACGCCACGGGAAATACGGCTAAAAAAGTTTATGAAGCAGGTTTTTATTGGCCCACAATTTTTAAAGACGCTGATGTTCTCGTTCAAAGTTGTGATGCGTGCCAGAGAGCCGCCAATATCAATACCCGTGATGAAATGCAACAGACCGGATTGGTAGTTTGTGAAATCTTTGATGTTTGGAGTATAGATTTTGTGGGACTATTCCCACCATCTAAGGGGAATCTCTACATTCCTGTTAGAGTAGACTATGTTTCTAAATGGGTCGAAGCACAGGCACTACCAAAAAATGATTCTAGGGTTGTTGTCAAATTTCTAAAGACTCTTTTTGCTCGGTTCGGTGTACCAAAAGCTCTCTTCAGTGACCGAGGAACCCACTTTTGCAACACGCAGTTGGAGAAAGCACTACAGAGATATGGTTGTTAGCAAAGGTTCTCCACTCCTTACCACCCCCAAGCTAATGGTCAGGTAGAAGTCATAAATCGGGCCATCAAAAGAATCCTTGAAAGAACCGTGGGGGTTGACAGAAAAGATTGGGCCGATCGTCTTAACGATGCAGTTTTGGCACTACGTACAGCATACAAGACTTCAACTGGTACCACACCGAATAGGCTCGTGTATGGAAAGGCGTGTCATTTACCGATAGAAGTGGAGCATAAAGCTTACTGGGCATTAAAAACAACAAATTTTGATCCTGAAGATGTCAAGCAACACCGACTCTTTTAGCTTCATGAACTTGAAAACCTCTGCCAGCAAGCTTATGATAACTCTGTCATCTACAAAGAAAAGGCCAAAAAGTTCCATGATCAAAGACTTAGATGAAAGGAACCGTTCCAAGAAGGTCAGAAAGTATCACTTTATAGTTCGAGGCTCAAATTGTTTCCTGAGAAGTTGAAATCAAGATGGATTGGGCCTTATGTTGTGAAGAAGATCTATCCGTACGCAGCGGTGGATTTGGAGACAGGGACGGGAGTTGTATTCAAAGTCAACGGTCATCGGCTTAAACCGTATTTCGAGTTCTTGGTTGATGAGGAAGTAGATGAAATGCCAACATATTCATAATTAGACAGCCTTTGTCCAGCCAAAGACGTGAAACGTGGTGCTACCGTGGAGGCAACCCAGATTGGTAGCTTAGGAAGAATAAGTTGAGAGGTTTGTGCATACGGTAAGAAATCAATCGAGGACCATCAGGTATGATCGTTCCCCTCTTTATTTTCTCACCACCAGGTATGCCCTCTCGGCATTAGGACTTAGTAGTAGTAGTAGTAGTAGTAGTAGCAGTTTTTATTTTCTTAGGTTGTAGATAGCTATATATATATCCACGCCAGGTGTCTTCTCTCTCTCGGCTCAATTTCGATTTATACCCAAAAAACTTTTAGCCTATTAGGGGAAGACGTAACTACGTCCCACTTGATTCTTGGCATATACTTTTTGCCAATCTATAATTTTAAAAATATGCCAACGAATTAAGTGGGAGGTGATAAAATTTTGTAAATTTTACCACCTCTCGAGCCAAGCAAACAAAAACCTATTTAAAGGCAAGAGTTTTTAAAGAGTAATTAAAAATCTTTTTCAAACCCTTTGAGTCCACCCCAAAGACCCGAATAGGAGATTTTTGGAGGTGTTGGCATTGCCGAAAGAACCAACTCAAAGTGTTTTCTGCTGCATATTCGAGTGTCTACCCCTTCCATGTGAGTATCTTGAGCCCTATCGAGCACACCCGTTTATATATAAATAGATACCACCAATGCTCATTCATTTGATTGATAGAGACATTCCCCATTGGCATGTTACAGTTAGCACTTGTGCATCTTATGCGTTTTGAGACCGCAGTCGATGTGAGAGATTGCAAAAATGATCAAGGCACTTAGGACATACCCCTTCAATTTTCATTGGCCTTCCATAAAATTATCCCTCACCTAGTCACCCCCATTTGAGCCTTAGCCTTTTTCCTTTCATTCCACCCATCACACTTAGCCCCTGTCGTGGTTTTGACAAAGAAAGCGTGCTGTTGGCTATTGGGACACTCTTGGTCCGTCTCGAGATGAAGAAGAAAAGATCAGACGTCGTGGTAATTACCGAGAAGAGTTGTGGCAACTAAAGAAAAGACAGCCACCCAGAGTTGACATACCAAAGAATAAGCTTCACCAAAAGCAAAGTTTTTATTAGTAAAAAGAAAAGTTTGATGAATAAGTCAAGAAGCTCGACAATAAACGGGCTAAAAAGAAACAAGTCTATTTGAAGGTTTATTTCTAGGACATTTCTAGCGGAGGTGATTAGGTGTGAAGACCGAAAGATTCACAGAGTAGAGACGTCAAAGCAGTAAGTCTTCACGGGAGGAGTTTCATGAAGCCCATCATTCAGAGTTTCACATTCGCCCATTATGTCGCAACCGCTGCCTGAGCCAGACCCCACAATAGATCCCCTTCCTACCCATTCTATCACTATACCATTTTCCACCCCTCAAAAGACCTTATGATTTGCAGTTTCTTGCCATTATATAGCAGTGGAGATCCGATTTGTGTACAAGCCTATGATCTGTGCGTGCCTTGGGATGAATCCGAGTGATCAACCCCAAAATGATGCCCGAGTGAAAAGTGAGGAAAATATGAAGTAGACACTTGAGGGGAGATTTGAATAGGCGCGCCAAGGCTTTCTAAAACATCTACCAAGGATGTGTTGAGTAGGTGGGACTCATCGGAGGTGAGTTGTTGTGACTTGTGATGACACACTCACTCGTTTTTACTCTATTTACATTGCCTAGGTTTGCTTTGCTTGGGGACAAGAAAACGTCTAAGTGTGAGGTGATATGATGAGTCTCAAAACTAACAGGTTTTATGTGCATATTTTCAGCTAATTATCACCTAACTTTATGCATTTATCTTGGCATTGTCACGGTTTGTTCTCTTTTATTGATAATTGCAGGTATTGAAGGTGGAAAGTGAAAAGAAGCGAAAACCGGCGAAAAAGACAAGGATTTGAAGACTTTTGGAGAAGATCCAGATGAAGCACGACCGCGCTCATGCCTATGCATGGCCGTGCACTTATCCCAGGACTACCAGTCAACATTTCCCAGGCAACGGAAGGCAGAACTGAGGTTTCTAGATGTGCACGGACGTGCTCCACCTTATAGCACGGCCGTGCTCTGCTGCAGCGTGTTCTCCAAGGTTCAAACCGACAAACACTGACAAAACGGTTACTCCCAACAGTGTGCACGGGCGTGCCATTATCACTGGCACAGGCGTGCCAGACCTAGTACAGACATTACTCTATGAAAGGACTCTGCAACAGTACGAGTTGTCGAGCATGGGCGTGCCAGAAGCTGTCGAGGGCGTGCAAGAGCTGTTTTGCCTATAAATAGAGGCCTCCACTCCACATTTTGGGCATCGCATTTCACCTGAGTTTTACTCACATTTCAGCCATCTCAGGGGTCTTGCAAGTCACCTTTGGAGCTTGGGATCACTCCATAATGACTTGGAGATTGAGAGTAGAGAGAAATCAGTAAAACTCATCCAAACCACCCTCTTTAATCCATATCACACTCACCACCATGTATTCCTCATCCACCATTGATTGTGTGCTAGTTGTAGAGCCGATGTTGGGCTAGATTACTTGGGTGTTGCTAGGGTTAAGACTTATTTTGGCATGGATTTATATAGTTTTTATTAGTTAAGTGGTGTTGTGTTCTTGTTGAATTCTTTCACTCAAAGTCCTTTTTGATTACCTAAATAACTAATTAACTAGTCTTTGGTCTTGTGGGTGTCTTGATAGGAAATGGGAAGGACACATGAGTGGATCCATGGTGTGTAAAAACCTATGCACTTGTGAACTTAAGCCCATGAGTAGTGATTAGTCCATTTGTGGGTAGAAATACACACACTTTGAGACTTAATCCTCTACTATCAAGATCTCGCTTAGGGTCGGTACAGTCTTTATATTCGGTCCTAGCGATAAGTCAAGTCTTAGTTGTGCGACTTAGCTTCATTGTCTATGTGAAATCTTTGGCAGAAACTATGGTTTGATGAAACCGCATTGAGAGAAAACGGTCTTTATTTTCTCTCATCTTTATACTGCCGCACAGTTATTGATAGACCACTCACTTCTTAAAATAGCTATTTGGGTCAAGTAAAAGATGCATGTGTGCCGGTAGGTCACGACTCCTTTATGATATTAAGTGGCTTCTTGTTCGGTCATGCCCCGACCACTAACAAGTTGTCCTTAGAGGTTTTGAGTATTTAGATCTCATTATTGTAGCTTTGGGAGTTGGATCATTCGGGGTTGGATATACACAGTCTTGAGTCATCCATTTGTCATTGTTGAGAGGTGAGCTTAACAGGTCGGGAGGCCCTCATTTTTAAACAAGAACAAAGCTCGTATTGCGATAACAAACACCACTGGAGAATGATGTAGCAACTCCAAGTTCAGTAAAAGTGCACACTTGTTTACATCACTTAATTAGGTAGCTAGTATTAATCCATTCCAATAATAAGTTAGATCCCAAAGCAGCACTTTGTTTGGTATTGATTTTTATTATGATCACCCTTGCTTTCTTTCTTTATTTTACTATCTTTTTTTCTATCACAACAGCTTAGAATTGAGTAGGGGAAGTCGTATCTTAGGATTCGATACTCGGTACTTGCTACAGACTATACTACGCTCGATAGGTCCACTTGCCTATCGTGTGGGTTTAGAGTAGTCAGCAGCTATCGTTTTACTTTTATAAATTTAAAACTTAGATAAGTGTTTTAATTAAAATGTTTTGTTTATTTACCCGTTTTACCGAGTCTTGACACTTCTTTCCAGAAAGTGTTGAATTTAAAAAGGACGTTAAAAAAAGACCTAATTCACACGACATCAGTCGCTCATATGCATATATATATATATGTGTGTGTGTGTGTGTGTGTGTGTGTGTACATACATGTGTTATTAATAATCTCAAATTACCCATGGTATGTGATCTAGCGAGTTGGTAATATATATTGATGTATTAATATCATGGTACCAATATGTGTTAATAATTGATGGACATGCATTGTTAGGTGAAATCTTAATTCATGTTAACACATGCTTGTTCCTTGGTAGTGTTTACTAGCATCAGCGTGTGTTAATGGTTATAAACACTGTGTGAATCGTTCGGATTTGTGTGGAATTATGTAATTTCCCACTTTAGTATTGTCACGTGTATTGTAGTTTGCTCATGTGTAAAAATCGGGTATCTAGTTGCCCTCTGTTTAGAGTGTGATTGGCTTGACTGTTCAACGCCAATTGTCTTGTATATGTTGGGTGTTGTATGCATAAACGACTAATATATTGAGTTTCCTCAATAACTCATGCTTTACTAGATTGGGGGTATAATGTGTGTAAAATGTCTAATTATGCAAATGAAATGACAATAATAAGCAAAATGTGTACAGATGTTGACCTGGATCGTTGACTAGTGTTACATACCCCCGCTGTTTTTGGAATTTCGTCCACGATGTCGAGTTTTCCTACTGGTCTCAGCAGTCTTGGGAAAAAGAGCAGGGTACTTGCACCTCATCTGGTCTTTACTTTCCCATGTAAATTCGGGTTTGCGCTTTGCATTCCATCTGACTTTGACAAGTTTTGTTCGGCTCCTTCTCAATTTCTAGACTTTCCAATCAGTCACCTCAATTGGCTCCTCAATGAAGTGGAGTTGATCATCGATGTGAATTTCTTTGGGAGGAATGATCAAGGATTCATCGGATAAACACTTCTTTAGATTGGATACATGGAACGTGTCATGGACACCACTGAGCTTTTCATGTAGCTTGATCTTGTATGCCACGAGACCAATCCTAGCAAGTATTTCGAAAGGACCTATGTATCGGGGATTAAGCTTACCATGTTTGCCAAACCGTGGTACACCCTTCCAAGGTGAGACTTTTAAGAGTACCTTATCGCCAACCTGAAATTCGAGTGGCGTGCGACGGCAATCGGCATAGCTCTTTTGACGGTCTCGAGCTGCTTTCAAACGATTATGGATCTGAAAGATCATATCAGTTGTTTCTTGAATTAGCCCGGTGCCAATCAAATATTTGCCTCCAACTTCCACCAAACACAAAGGAGATCTACACTTACGTCCATATACGACTTCAAATGGGGCAGCCTTGATGCTGGTGTGGTAACTGTTGTTGTAAGAGAATTCAACCAAAGGTAAATAAGAATCCCAATTTCCACTAAAATCGATTACGCAAGCACGGAGCATGTCTTCCAGGATTTGGATTGTCTGTTCGCTCTGGCCATCAGTTTGTGGGTGATATGTTGTGCTCATGTCCAAGTGAGAGCTTAGTGCATCCATAAGTGTTTGCAAGAATCGGGAGGCGAATCGACTTCTCGATCGAAAATGATTGAGACAAGCACACCAAGCATAGTCACAATCTCCTTGATATACAGCTTGGCGAGTTTCTCTAACTTGTCGGGATCCTTGATCGGCAGGAAATGTGCAGACTTTGTCAACCTGTCAACAATTACCCAAGTCGTGTCGCAACCATTGGACGTCTTGGGTAGCTTGGTTATGAAATCCGCAGAGATTTGTTCCCATTTAAAAACAGGAATCTCGGGTTGCTGCAGCAGACCAGATGGCTTCTGATACTCAGCTTTGATCTTCAAACAGGTAAGGCATCGGCTGACGTATAATGCAATTTCATCCTTAAGGTTGGGCCACCAGTAGAATTTTTTCACGTCTTTGTACATTTTTTCGGCTCCAGGATGAACCGGGTACCTAGAATTGTGGTCCTCATGAATTAAATCGCATAAACTACAAAAACATGGTACCTAGATCCGATTGGCAAAATAAACCGTGTCGTCAGACCTTGGTTCCAAAAGATCAACCATCTTGATCAATGACTCATTCTTCATATTCTCACCTTTCAGAGTGTCCTGTTGAGCTTCCCAAATAAGGGTAGTGAGGTTTGTATGGATGGTCAAACCTAGCGCATGCACACGCATTGTCTTGACTCGCTCCTTCCGGCTCAAGGCGTCAACCACAACGTTGGCCTTTCCCGGATGGTATTTGATCTCACAATCATAGTCGTTCAACAATTCAATCCATCAACGTTTTCGTATGTTCAGATCCTTCTGATTGAAGATGTGTTGTAAGCTCTTGTGATCGGTGAATATGGTACACTTAGTACCGTAAAGATAGTGCCTCCAAATATTGAGGGCAAAGATTACTGCACCTAACTCTAGGTCATGAGTGGTGTAGTTCTTCTCATGGACTTTGAGTTAACGAGTTGCATAAGCTATAACCTTATTCCTCTGCATTAGTACACATCCAAGACCTTAATGTGAAGCATCGCAATAAATCACGAAATCATCGGTACCTTCGGGGAGAGAAAGAATTAGAGCACTGCACAAACGTTTCTTCAAAACCTGAAACGCTTCCTCCTGTTTGATCCCCCAATAGAACTTCTTGTCTTTATATGTCAAGACTGTAAGTGGCTGAGCAATCTTGGAGAAGTTTTCAATGAATCGACGGTAATAACCAGCTAAACCCAAAAATTGTCGCACTTCGGTTGGGGTTTTGGGCGCATCCCAATGGTTTATTGCTTCAATTTTAGTAGGTTCAACTTAAACACCCTTCTCATTCATAATGTGGCCATGAAAATGAACTTCTCGAATCAAAAACTCGCATTTAGAGAACTTGGCAAACAACTTCTCGTTTTTGAGGAACTCTAAGATCAGTCTAAGATGATGTTTGTGCTCGTCTTTGGTTTGCGAGTAGATGAATATGTCATCAATCAAAACAAGCACGAATTTGTCCAAGTAGGGCTTGCAGACTCGATTCATAGGATCCATAATAACAGCAAGAGCATTCATCAAACCGAATGGCATAACCAAAAACTCTTAATGCCCATAACGAGTCTAGAAAGCTGTCTTCGGTATGTCGTCCTTTTTAATCCCCAATTGATGATACCCCGAATGCAGGTCGATCTTCGAATAGTAGCTGGAACCCTGCAACTGGTCAAACAGATTGTCAATCCTTGGCAGTGGGTACTTGTTCTTGATGGTCAACTTTTTCAACTCCCGGTAGTCGATGCACATACGAATGCTTCCATCCTTCTTTATCATGAACAAAATGGGTGCTCCCCACGGAGAAAAACTCGGGTTAATGAAACCTTTGTCTAACACTTCCTGAAGCTTGTTAGACAACTCTTCCATGTCGAATGGTGCCAAACGATATAGAGTACGAGCTACTGGGGCAGTACCTGGGACTAGGTCCATGCGAAACTCGACTTTTCATGACAGTGGCAGCCCTGGCAAGTCTTCTGGAACTTCGTGATAGTCTCCTACTACTAGTATGTCCTCGAGTTTCCGATATTTAGCTTTCTGTTCAATGACATGTGCTAGGAATGCGGCACAATCCTTCCTTGAACATTTATGTGCCTTGATGTACGATATAACTTGAAGATTAGATCCACCACGCTCTCCTCGAATCGAGAGGGTCTCATCATTGGAGTAGGGGATACGAACCAACTTCCCATGACAGACAATCTCTACACAATTCATGGATAACCAATCCATGCCAATAACAACATCGAAACTACCCAACTGAATAGGCAGCAGATCAATACGGAAAACACGATCACCAAGTTCCAAAACACAATCCCTAACAATTTCTTTAGACGAAAGTAACTTACCATTGGCCAATTCTATGGTATAATGTGTATCCAACTTATTTGTTTCTAACCCAAGGGATTTCTTAAAGTCGTTGGACACAAAGCTAAAATCAGCGCCTGAATCAAAAAGTATTGATGCATAATGGTTGTCAAGGAGAAACGTACTAGTAACCACATTAGGGTGTTCGTGTGCTTCATTGGATCCTAGCACGAATGCTCGTCCGCGAACTTGATCCTTAGCCTTTGGGAAATCCTTGTAGCAATGACCGGTTGCGCTATAAACACTCATTTTTGGCAGGAGGAGTGTTAGTGGCCTTGGATTTGCAGTTAACGGTTTGTTGACCTCGGCGGTTGCATTTCTGGCATAGAATACTCTCAGATGTTCCCATGTGGTGGTAATTGGACTTGCTGCAGTAAGGATGGAGCCCGTTGTACTTTCTTTTGGGCTCCACAACAGTGGCGGCAGGAAAAACCTTCACCGAGTCTTGGCGCTTGTGGGAGGAGTTCTTACTCTTCTTGGAGTTAGATCGCTTGCGCTTGTCTACAGAACTCTCACCAGCACCTTCAACCTTACGATTCAGAGAACCCATGCGAACAACATCATTGGTGAGACTGTGAGCTAGTGTGACAGCACTCTGGATGGTAGTGGGTGTAGATGTAGTGACCATTCTTCGAATCTTGGGAGACAAACCCCAAATATACCGCTCAACTCTCTTGTATTCATGGGTGACCATGTGGGGTACAAGTCCAGAGAGCTCGTGGAAACGAGTAGTTTAAGGAGTAACATTAGCATCCACCATAGAAAGGTTTTAGAATTCTGCTTCAATCTTTTGAAATTCACTCCTAGGACAGTACATTTCCATGAGTAGAGTCTTCAGATCGGCCGAAGTGAGGTTGTAAGCCGCGTCTCTACCTAAGGTTTGCACTTGGAGATTCCACCAGGTAAGAGCTTCATCTTGGAAAGTGCAAATAGAGTACTTCACCTTCTGATCCTCGAAACAACCACTAATGTCAAGAACTAAATCAGTCTGCTCAATCCAACGGACAATCCCAACAAAACCTTTGGTACCACGAAAATTCCACGGTTTGCAAGCCACGAAAGTTTTATACGAGCATCCCCGAATAGGGTTTTCAACTTCTGTGTATGCAATAGTAAATATTATCATCACAAAAATTCACGCATGAGTAGTAAGTAGAGAATTTAGACCAAAAAATTTCTACCGTTGTCCAATATTGCTTCCCCGTCAGCAACTAGTACATCCAGAGTCGCCGCTAAAATCAGCTCGAACTGCGTCGTGTCGAGCAATTGCCTATGAAATTACCCTAGCCAGCTCAGCGGGAGTGCCGGGAGTGGCTCGCCATCGTTGGTTCTTGCAGATTGACAGGTTTGCATGTTTTCCTTCTAATACATCACATATCAAATGTAGAAGACACATATTTCACAAATATTGTCATGCATACAAATATAACAATCAAATATAACCATGCATAGTAAGTCAATCACAACCACAAGACAAAAGAATAAATAAGATACATCTTGAATCAAAATACCATCATATCCATTCCATGTTCGTAGTCCAAATACATCTATTGTCGTAATACAAAAGACAGGCGGCCAAGCTGCATAATTTTAAAGCACAACCATAAAATAAAACACCATAAAGTACATTCATGAAACATCCTATGAAGATGGAAAAGCAGCAGCAAGGGCAACGACTGCAACTCCCATACGCTGGTCCAGCTCGGTCATCCTTTGCTCCAGCGCCTCCAAACGTCTCTTTGCCTCCACTCGTCCCACGAAAGCTGAAAGCCTCCCCCGCTCGGCCTCCAATGCACGATCCTCCAACTCCCGAATGTACACACCTAAACTCACCAGCTGTGAGTCATGAGACAGAAGAACACGATGCTCCGCGTACAGTGGCCTCCCAGAAGATCCGCATAGAGTCATCGCCTCCTCGTCCCTATGTGCCAAGTTACTCACGAGATTGGGGAGGTAAGGCTGCTTATGAGCCCGGAATCACCTCCTTGGTTGTCAGAATGGCTCAGGCACGGGCACGGGTGCCTTCACAGCAGGCTGCTATGGTATGGGTTCAGCAAAACGGTTAGGCTCGCCGGAAACAATAGGGTCAGAGGGCGGAATGGAAACCGGAGCATGATAGGCTGTCACACTCGCTCTCGGGTAGTGCACTTATGGAGAGCACTGCCCGAGAAGTGGCGAAATATGCGAAATGAAGGAGTCGGGTCCGAGGCAGGCTCGGTCGCAGGAGGAATCACCGCGGGATGGACGTCAGGGTCAGCAAGAGCGGGAGGGACGTCATCCTCGGTGTCGTCATCAGAGATGTGGCGATCCACGGGCGCGGGGTTCACGTCCATGTCAGAGTCATCAGAGATGAAGCCACCAACGTGGTGTGGGAAATTAGGTTACTCGTACGGGATAGGAGCAGGCGGTACAGGAGCGACGTGCTCGGTATCCTCCTCTTGAGTAGTGTCGACAAGGTAATCATCCTCGAAGTTAGAAAGGAGAGTGAGGTCAACAGAAATAGCCATGATCCTTCCGAATGTATGCATATATGAATGAACATAAATGTAAATAAACGAATTACTTTACCCGCGTGTCATCGTTGAGCAGCTTGAGACTTAAGAGGTGCAAGGAGAGGTAATGTGGTACTTTGTGAAAACGTTTCGAAAATGTTTTGGTTATAGTTGACTCAAAAGAATCTTCGTTCGCTATATCCTTATGCTCTGATACCAACCTGTCGCACCCCGCTAAGGCGGAAACACGGGGATGTGATTAGAAAGGTTTTCAAGCACAAGGTTTGAGTAACACACAATATTTAAATTAAATAGATACCATCTAAAGATAAATGATGTCATAAATTATTAAAATAACACAACATTTTTTTGGAAACGAAACATTGTCTGAAATTTCATGACTCAAATACCAAGATAGCACATGACTGACATGACCCAACCAACGATGGTACCACCGAGTGTAAGCTCAAATCCTTTTAAAAGTGGCATCTTCTCTTTCAAAGCACACGAACTTCGATTTGTGAGTGAAAGGCCATTTAACAATCTTGGCTTGAGAAGTGTTGAAATTTCCTCTATAAGGTATTATGCTCTTCTCACCGGTTAAAGATAGTCCTGATTGTAGTTGATCTTCTATTTCAGAGATAATCAGATTACATCTTCTGCCGTTTCAACCTTTGCAACACCAAGGTCTTCACTTGAAATTGGTATATGATGCTTAGTGATTACCTTAGTCTGCTTTGGATTAGTGATGGTTTATTTCAGCTGATTTGTGGTTAGATCCCTATCTTGTATAATTAGTGGTTTTTCTTCATAGGACAAGTCTTGATCAACAATGGTGTTACCTTCTAAGAGTATCATCTTGAATTGAGTCTTGACATAATCCTCTGCTTGCTTGGGTTTCTTGGTAGCTGGTTTTGATGTTGGCTACTTTGCAGCTTTAGAAGTTTTAGAAACTTCTGATGTGTTAAATTTTTCAGGGTTTTGTTTATGCAATGTTTTGAAATTATTGTAGGTCTCATGGAGATCAATGTCTTTTCATTTTGAAAGTTGAACCTTTGTGCCATAATCATTTGCTGCCAACTCTTCAATAATCTTCGCTCTCTTCAACTTCTTTTCCTTATTAGTACTTTGTCTGCCATGAATTAGTTTCACCCTGTATTCAAGTTCTTCTATTGAGAGATCTTAGAGTGAATACTTCTTGGCCTTGTTATTTTTAACAATCCAATTCATCAGTTGTTGTATTTTGTCTTCTTCAGCAATTTATATTTGTTGTTCAGTCATTTCTTGAAGCTCATTCTCATATTCCATGAGTTTTTCTAAGATCTTCCTTTTCTTATATCTTACTCCTTATCTCATTTTCTTTTGCCTTTCTATGTATTTCCAACAGTATCTTCTCCATTTCTTCTAAGTTGAATGCAAGAGGTCGAGGATTGAGAACTGGTGCATTTGTGGGAATAGGAATTTGAATTGTGATTGGTTGAGTTGTTGTTTGAGTAATGGGTTTAGTAGAAGTTTGAGAGATGGTTTAAGTTGCAACTAGTGAAGGGTTGGTTTTAGTGCCAACTACTGAAGGATTGTCTTTAGTTGTTTGTTGCTCTTCAGAAGTTGTGACTTTGGTAGTGAAGATTTTTCATCTTGCATCCTAAGGTGTCTTTCCTTTCTTGATAATCATGACGGTGGATCCGCTTAGACAAATGGTAATTAAGGCTTTGGCTTTTGACATGGCTGTAAGTGAGATCTGCAACCACTGTTGACTTTTTGTTGTTCAAAACTGATCACCGCTATCTACTCCACACCCATTTTTTTTAACTTTCTGCCTCTTCTTCAATTTCACTCACACACATATACAGTAGCCATAATTTGGGGAATAAAGTTTTGAATCTTGCAGCATTTTTCCTCCCTCCGTGGATCTTCTTTAAATTATGTCTTCGCCCTCTCTCTATCGAGATTTACAGTAGCCATAGGAAGGATGGTTTTTTGTCTTTTTTTTTCCAGGAGGGTGGTTTTGAATTTTGATGGTTTGGATTGTGTCAGGTGGTTTAAAGAAAACAAATAGATGGTTAATTAAAATAGTAAAAATAATAAATTGATTGTTTAAAAACTGAAGCACATATGATTGTGAATTGTATAAGTACAGGACTATGACGTTTATGACAAAAGGAGCCCCTCAATTATTATTGATCGCCTTTTTTTCACATTTAATTATCAAGTAGTATATGTATAATTAAATTGTTAGTTAACAAACATTATTTCATGAAATAAGTATTATTTACTCTTTGTATGATTCGGTTGTTCTAAGTCACTCAAATGAATGAAAACCTAACTGAAAATAAAGTGATAAATCGCAACCGCATGAAGTAATTTAAATTTGTTGCTTTTCTTACAGTTATAATATAATTTGATATAATTTGATTGAGGAAATTTGGTGGAGGAGATGTGAATTTTCTTATATTTCTAGTGTTAATGCTCTTATCTATATCTATACTACTATATAGTGGGTGCTGGACGGGTAAAATTGTCATTTCATGTTTATGCATAAAGGTAAAATTGTAATTTCATTATAATGACAAGATAAATTTAATACAACTATTAATTTCTAATAATTAATGACAAAAAACAAGAAATTAATGATTCATGGTTATTTTTTTGTTGAAAAGTAAATGATTAATAGTTGAAGGCTAAAAAAAAGGCAAATGTCAATGACCTCCAGCCCAGCTGGGGAGAGGTGGGAGGGTTTACTTCTTCGGAGGGTTTCCGTCCGGGCTTGGTCTTGAGTTCGAATCCTGCACATCACGAAAAAATTTCCTGTAACGGTTTGAGATAACTTCAAAGTGGACACCGGTGCGTGGGTAGTGATTCGAACTCGGGTCGAGGGGTTGTCTGTCGATTGGTTTCACCGCTGAAGTACACCTTCCCAAAAAAAAGGCAAATACAAGAAACAAAAAATTACTTTGTATAATATTACACCATTCACAATTTTAAACCCCTATATTTTGTATAATTAATTTCTATTAATTAATTACAAAAAAAACAAGAAATTAATGATTAATAGTTGAAGGTTAAAAAAAAAAGGCAAAAACAAGAAACAAAAAAATTGGTTTGTATAATTTACAACATTCACAATTTTAAACCCCTATATTTTGTATGTCTTATCTACAATAAATTAACCGCAAACAAACTCACATGATCGTTATATAATTTTTGAAATTAGCCTGTGAAGATTAACAAACAACTAGGAAGAATGCACTTTACCCATCATGCTTTCGGGTAACAGCGTAATGTTCTTTTTAATCAATAATAGAGGATAAATTTGATCCAGATATAAGTTGTTTGAATCTCATAATATAACAGGTAAAAGTAATAAGTGGAATATGGATGTTTAGCGCGACTGTTTTCGGGTTATTCAGGTTATTTAAATTACAATTTGATTTATGTTTGAATTCGAATTGAGCCAAATAAACAAAATTATATATATATGTACTTCTTATTGGAGTTCCTGGGTGCCGTCTAAGTGCAACATTTTTATGTGGCGCGCTTTTTTAGATCGTCTCCCTATCAAGTTGGCTCTTACTCGTAGAAATATTGTTATTGACAACCTATTCTGCGTGCGGTGTGACGCATATGATGAGTCTATCGAGCATGTTCTCACATGTTGTTTCATGGCTATGGGGGTTTGGAACAAGATTGCTAAATGGTGCAAGGTTCCTACTCCGTTTGTGTTTCATGTTAAAGACTTGGTGCATTTGCATGATCATAGTGGCGTCTCAGGTGTGAA
The DNA here is from genome assembly GCA_028751855.1 of Ambrosia trifida. Lineage (NCBI taxonomy): Eukaryota > Viridiplantae > Streptophyta > Magnoliopsida > Asterales > Asteraceae > Ambrosia > Ambrosia trifida. The sequence continues at coordinate 62,718,605 of CM054129.1, read as the reverse complement.
GAAAGTGATTCTTCATGGCATTGTTATTATCACGTGTTGGAGGCTATGGAGAGCTCGGAATGACAAAGTGTTCAATGGCAAAGATCCTAATGTGGTGGGTATGGTTGCGGAGATTAAGTCTTTGGGTTTCTTATGGTATAAAAATAGGTTCAAGGGTGGGGTAGTGGATTGGAAACGATGGTGTATGTTTGATATAACGTGATTGTTTGTACGTTTTGTTGGTTTTCGGCTTCTCTCTCCGTCTTGGAGATAGTTGTCGGTTTTGGTTGGTGTTAATGAAAGTCAATTTTCAAAAAAATAAAAGAAAGGGGAAATGGAATTTAATAATCCCAACTTTGTGGGGTTGGAAGGGAGCAATCCCAACTTGAAAGTTGTAATATAACGGTCCCAACCTGTCAATGTTTTTATTCTTATGGTCCCAAACTAACCTCAGTTAAGTTTTTCTTTTAAGTGCCACGTGGCATCACACGTGGTAGTCCTACGTGGCACAGTATGTCTGGCTGGTAAAAAACGTGGGCCCCACTTGTTTTTTCAATTAAAAAAATCTATTAATTATTTAAAAAAAATCTTTAAAAACGTGGGCCCCACACCACCTCACCTACACCACCACTAACCACCACCAACACCACCACCAACCACCAACCACCTGCCACCACCACCAACCACCTGTTACGAAGAACCCTAATTCTATACTCGATCAATTGACCAACGATTCGAACCTGTTAATCAAATTAATGTTAGGGCTATTTTATAGAAAAATGAATTCCGAACAAAACCATACTAAATAATCACACTAACCTGTTTGTTTTCGAGGTGTAATCGATTAAAAAGGGTGTTAGGCCACCTAGCATAAAACCAACGAATTGGAGCTTGATTTGGATGTTTTTGATGGGGTTTTTTTTTGCACAGAATGGATCGATTTGAAGCTGGCAACATGTGGGTATAACCAGATTTGTGATTGGGTTCGATTTGAAGGTGGTGGTGAAGATGACGGTGGTGGCAGGTGGTTGTGGTGGTGGTGGTGGTGAACATGATGAAGATGATGGAGGAAGAAGGAAGGTGGTGGTGAGTGTTATTATTATTATTTGATTGTGGGTCCCACCTTTTTTTAAAACATTAAATTAAGTTTATTTTACACATGTGCAATCCGGGCCCACCTTTTTTTTGACAGATATAACACTTTATGCCACGTAGGACTACCACGTGTGATGCCACGTGGCACTTAACAGATAAACTAACTGAGGTTAGTTTGGGACCAACAAAATAAAAATGTTGACAAGTTGAGACTGCTATAGTACAACTTTCAAGTTGGGACTGCTCCCTTTCAACCCCCCAAAGTTGGGATTATTAAATTCGATTTCCCCTAAAAGAAATTCAAGATATATATATACATAATTCAATTTGAATTTTTGGGTCGAATCTGGTCGAAAATCATAAATTTGACCAAACACAACATCCAAACATTGTACAAAACCGCTGCAATGCGAGAGCTCCTGCTAGTATTTCTAGTGCTTTTTTATTTTCTAAAGGTGACGGGACCTATTCTTTCTAGTACTATTAGGAGTGTGATTGAGAGACCTGGAACACGTGCTTAATTTATTGTGTAACTACAAAAATCTTTTCGTTTTTAATATATAAAATTACACATGTCTGGTGCTCAATTCACGTTCTTACAGACTGGACCTCATGCATATGATTGGGTTTAATGGCCCCCAATATATTTAACCAAAAGCGGCTGCCCACGAGCCGCACAAGAATCATTCATCGAAGTTTCCTTTTGCTACTCATTAGAATATATAATAACTAGTATTTTGCCCGCCGCGCGTTGCGACGACACGCGGCGGGTAAACTTATGTAGTAACATACGAAGTGTAAAACACAATAAGTAAGACACAATATTCTACACATAATTTGTAAAGCACAATGCATAAAAAATAATTACTAAAAAGAGTAAAACACAATGTTTTCAACTCGGATCAAAACAAAATATACGTCAAAACGTGGGCAAACCGGAAACCCCCATAAAATAAGTACGAAAACGTATAACTTAGTCATTTGACCCGATTTATTATTTCTTTAACAAAATTTTCGTAAAAACATATATAATATATGGGGCTTTCAATGAAGCAAAAGACTTGGTTAGTTTTATAAAGCACTTAATCATAAGATATACAAAGTTTATTATCAGCGTTAATCTATATATCAAAGAAGTTATGTGGTTTTCTAGAAGTTAAAAAAAAAAACATTTTCATTTACACATTAAAAATGGATAAACTAATATCACCAATAATTTGTTAGATAACACACACAATTTGTTACACTCCAACACTTCGATTCTTAGATCCGGCCACCATAGAAGTTCTGATCATACAGTTCACTTTGTGTACTGCTTTCCCAAAACACAAAGCTCTTAAGTCTCTCCTCATTTTGTCACCACCAACATAACCACTCCATGAAAACAACCACCGCAACCGTCTAATCAAACACCTCTCTCTCTCTCTCTCTCTCTCTCTCTCCCCTGTGTCTCTAAATCCACCTGCCACCGTACCCTTCTCTAGAAATCCGGCCTCCTCTCTGCCACCACGCCATCATCGTAGGTTGATTTGTTGACCGAAGGACCAAGAGCTGATGATTTTGCCACATGCATTGCGCTACCACCCTTTTCATCCGCCGTGAACACCACCAACACGGAAGTTTAACCTAATCGGGTGTCTAATCTTTGTCGCAACTGGTCACCGTCAATCTCCTCCTCGACACGCGAGCCAGTCTCTCTCTCTCTCGCTCTCTCTCTCTCTCTCACGTTGTTCCGGATCCTGTTGTTGTTGTTTGTCACTGGTGAAACTGATGGGAAGGCCGAGACGTCGGTGGTAGCGGAGGTGATGTAGATCGAGGGCAATATTGTAATTTCACTGTTTAGAAATGGGCATAAGTGGCTCTTATGAAGTGTCAGCCGACACTTCATAATAGTATAGAACTAGCAATTAGACCCGTGCGCGTTGCCGCGCGGGTACATCGCAAACGTAGAATGGATTAGGCAAAGCGTCATGTAAGCCACGACCAATGCACAATAGACACGTTATGCGCTAACCCTACAAAAACGCATGCTGTAATTATAAAATTGTTTATAATGGCCTAGAGGCCTGTTGGAGATAGACCTTATCAAGTCCATCAACTAAATGATTTTAATCGGTAATGACACTGTTAACGTTTGTGGCACTATTGGAAATAAAAGCATGCAGTAACCAAGGCTACTACATAAACTCCTTGAATGTTCATTGCAATTACTGTGGAAAAGGAAAAGAAAGAATGCAACATCATTCTTCAAAACCACCACCACTCGAGACACCACAACCACCAAACAACCTGTCACGTCCGATCACTTCCCCTGTAACCCACCTTCTCCTTGATAACGTACACCGACCCTACCTCCGACCTCACTTCTGAACGTCTTGGTCTTTGTTTTGGTACATACATCACCACCACTAACTCCGACCAGCTGCATCTACCAGCGTTTACGCCACCGTCCACCACCGCAAGTCAGCCGCTCCCCTCATCGCCTATTCTGATGTAACGTTTGTTGAATAGAGATTATGTCACAAGACCACTACGCCACCACCTGAATCATGAGGGTGTATTTTTGGAGGTGATGACAGGAACTTCTAATTGATGGTCACCGACAAAAGAGACAAATATATTTAAGATGTTAGCCAACGATTTAGTAACACGTGTGAAATTATGATTGTAAAACACGATATCAAGGCAATTTCTTGTTTTGCCTTTATCCTTTGTTTTCTGGCCTACTTCAGCATTTGAGCTTCTCTGGCCTTTTTGGAATCTTCAAGGGAAATTTTTATTGGTGCTTTGTTCGTCTCCCCCTTTTTGGCATCATCAGCTTCTGGAAACCAAGAAGTAGGAGGAGCTACACCAGACAAGTGTTCTAGCTGTCTTCTATTGTCTTTAACTCATCTGTACAGCTCTCTTGTTCTCATCTCTAAAGCATTATTGATCATCTAAAATTGTGTGGCATTCTTTAATTCCATGGCATTTGTAAGGGTTTGGAGATGTGATGATATGAGATTTTGGATCATCTGGTACAAAGGACCATCTGGACTACATAGTTGGTTTAGATCTATGCTTGTAGCACCAGAAGATGATTGGGTAGGCTTTTGTGATTGCGGAAAGGGTGTTTTTGGGTGATCCTAATCAATAATTATTGGGGATGCCACTCTTGGGGAAGTAGGGTTTAAGTGGACTTTAACCTGATCATCTATGAATAACTCTTTGAGTTTCGATAAATCTTATTCATGACCTTCGATACGTCAATTCCTTGAAAGTTGAATAATCATGCAAGTTAATGGAATCATCTGAATCCCCGAATGTATCATCAGTTTTATCATGAGCTAGGCCCAACCTAGTAGTCTCATGTACTCCTTTTTCTTAGTTCTGGGGATATCCTTCCTTAGGCACAAGGCCTTCATCAGCAATTACCACAAATGAGGTCTTATTGATTTCACTACTGACCTCAGATCCACCAAGGGGTGGTAAAAGAGTAGCACTAGCCTCATTTATGCCTAAAATCTCAAAAATTGGGCTAAGAGACCTTGGTTCCTTCTCATCTCATGGGTTAGGATTGATAATATCATCATCTATGGCCATATAAGAAGTTTGTTCCCTATGTCGTGTGGGTGTTTTAAGAAAACTAAACTTCTTTTCGAAAAGGGCAAAGTCGCGGATGAGATGCCAAAACCTTTGATGAAAAGATGAGCAAGTTAGAAAACAGAAAGACACTTACAACTTTTAAATTTATAATTTATAACGATAGCTGCTCAACGTTCTAAACCCAACACAATAGTCAAGAGCACCTATCCTATATATTATAGAAATGTGCAAGTACCGAGTATCAAATCAGTGGACACGATTTTTACTACTCAGCTTCCTAAAATTACTTACAAGACTTTTTTTTAAATGCAAGGAAAATTAAAAGAGAGAGATGTAAACTTTTAAGAATAATCAATAGCAAAACAATGGTGTTACTTCGGGATCAGATGGAACCTGGTATGAAAATAGCTATCTTTATTTTATAGTGGTGTGTTCGAGTGCGCACTTGTGCTTAACTTAGAATTGCAACTGCATTTTCTAGAGGTGACTGTTTTCGCAAAACTGTACGAACAACTGTGTTCTTAATGTTATTATGAGGGTCTCCCGACCTGGTAAGCTCACCTCTCAACACTGAAAAGAAAGTGACTCGAGACTGTGTCGACTCAACCCCGAATTACCCACCTCCCGGTGTTGCGATATAGACATCAAACTACTCTATACTTTTATGAATAACTTGTCAGTGGCCGGAGCATGACCGAGTAGGTTACCACTTAATATCATAGAGGAGTCATGACTAACCAGCACACGTGCATCCCCTACTTGGTTTAATTAACTTATCAAAAAGTGACTGGTCTATTGTAACACCCACCTGATGGCGGAAACATCGAGGTGTCACGTAGTAATGATTGTTCAATAGCTCATGGTACTAAATGAAAGTTGAATATAATTAAATGATTTACAATTGTCATACAAATTAATGATTACATAAACCTGATTCGTATAAACTTGGTCCCAAGCTCCTATGTGTTCCAAGACTTGTAAAACTTCAAATAGCACGTAAAACCTGAAACATGTTAAGTTGGAAAGATTGGGGGGTCAACTATAAATAGTTGGTGAGAATACATAGGTTTTTGCATATAATTGGAAACAATGTTTTGTATAACAATCACAATTGAGATATAACAATGAGTAATGTAAGAATATGAGTCCGCATGTAACAATGCGTCTTTTGTACTATCAAACCTTGTGTCGACTGAGACCTAACTCGCAAGTTAGTAAAAGTGTAACTGTTTTCGATCATCCCTGAATTTATGCGAGGGGATGGGTTTGTCAGACCTATAGTGCTATAATCTAAACAGGCAGCCTGATCAATGTTAATGATTGTACTGTGTCTTTTTATTACAGTCAAAATGAATCAACAAGTTTCAACATAATGAGAATGAGTAATTGTTGTTGTATCAAACATGTTTAAACATGTTTCACCCCCAAAAATGTAAAACAGTAAAAGGAGCTATGTAAACTCACCTTAGCAAAGAAAGCAAAATCCAAATATGCAATAGCGAGTAAATTTATTCCCAATGATATTAACCTAGATTTGGCATCACAAAGTCTAAGAATAACAAGTCTAACAAGTCCAAAATTCCTAGGTCGATCGATTAGGGTTTCCTAGTTTTGGGCAAAGACACTTAAATGTTAATGGTTTAGTTAAAAATATAATAATAATATTTAAAATATTATTAATTTTACATAGACTAAAAGATATAGCTCTTGAAAATATGTAAAAAATTTTCTATAAATTATTACATATTTATTTTGAATAAAACAATTTATTTATACAAGGATTTAAACAAAGTAATAGAATAAAATATAAAAATATATTTATTTTTTTTTCACGAAATTTTTTGTTAGGATCTGAGTTTGATTGTTTTGACATATTTAGAAGAAGATGAGAATTGAATGATGTAAGTATATATGGAAAGTGCAGCGGAATGATAAACAATAATCAAAACAATAGGAATAAATGTTTTCTTAATCGAAAGATTTCATTAATTGAAAGATTACAATCAATACAAGTACTCCCCCTCAGCCTGATCACACAGTGATTGTTTGTTTGAGAGATTGTTTGTGTGTGATGCAATAGAACAGTACAAGCACTGTTCTATTTATAGATAAACCTAAACCACTGGTGACCTGTGCTGACGTCACCTAAGATAGTGACCTCTAACAGAATAACAACATAAAACATCTGCCCTATACAAACTACTATTGTATTACAAAACACTGTAGAGTAAACTACTGTTGAGGGAAAACTCTGATGGTCTTGCAACATCTGTTGGAGTCTAAGTGCTGTTGACTCCAACAGACCTTTAGTCTTCAGTACTTGATCAGCAGTTGTTTCTTCATCAGACCTTTCGTCTGCAGTTGTTCTCTAGCAGTCCTTTGTATCAGCAGTTGTCATAGCAGTTGTTTGGATGGAACAGTTGTTAGGGTCAGCAGTCTTTTGGGAAGAGTATGTTGTAAAGATTGATTATTTGTGTGGATCAACTGTTAGTATATTTTGGCTTTTCAATCATTTGTTCTTCTTCAGGTCAGCAGACCCAACAATCTCCCCCTAGAACAGATGATGCCAAAACTAAACTTTATTCATGATCTTTATTTCTCATCAGACTTTCTCTGATTTGTCCTTTGAATTGTAGTTCAAAGTCCAAGGCAAATAGGTCTTCTGCATCTCTTTCAAGCTCAAGGTTCAGCAGTGTTTGGAGGTCATCTGCACACAGGCTATATGCATCATCCATGCTTAGCTTTTGAACTTTTCCATCTAACCTGAGCAAGGTCAATTCATGGGGTATCTTTATTGACCTTCCATTTTAGAATTTTTGAGTTAGAGGATTTGCTGAGGTGCACTTTTATTCTTGATGAGTTTGGTGATGGAGGTCTCCCAATGAGTTCTCTGATCTTATCAGTAGTGGGATCTGAGAAAAAGTGTACTTGATTGAAGAGGCCCTCCTTTATGTAAGTATCAGCAAACTTCTTCTGATCTTCTTCAGACATTTATTTCTGTTTCTTGAATTATCTTCTAGCAGCAGCTGATAGATCAGAAGTATCCAGTAAGCTGTCTAATGTAAAAGCCTGGTGAGGTCTCTTCATCAGTGGTTCATCAGAGTAGACAGGTTTTCTGGGTAAGCTAGGATCTTTCTTCCTGTTTTCTTCCAGTCTCTTGTATGTTTCAACCAACCTCAGCTCATACCATCTTGCAACTGACCTCATCTCCCCATAATCAGCAGCCACGGTTTCTTGTCTCATCCTCTTAAACTTCAAGGCTCTGGCTGGATCTCTGCCTTTACCAAAATTAGGGGCAGAGACTTTAGCTTGGGGATTCTTGGCCAACTCTTCAATTCTTAAGAGTTCTTCTCTGAGTGCATGAGTGGTCCAGCCTGCAAACTGTTTCTTGTTTGCTTTATAAGGCATGGTTGCCAAGATCTGTTCAAGAAGTGATTCCCTAACCTCCCTTTCCATGTCACTGCTGAGACGCATGGCAGACATGGAGTTGCTCAGGGTCTTAGCAAAATCTTCAATCCTTCTCAATTTGCTAAGCTCTGCTGAATAGATGCCCTGAGCAATCCTGTCATCCTTCCCTTTGCATTTCTCTTTAATGATGGCATCTGCCTGTTCCGCCTTGTATTTTAGATATGTGTCAATGTTTAGGGGAACAGGGAAATGTGGAAGAGAAGGGAAAGATCTTTCAGATGGTTGTTCAGTATTATAGAAGGATTGCATTTCCCCCTTGAGTAGATCAAGTTCAAGGGGATTCTGAACAGCCAATGGTGTAATGGTTGGTGGTGGTCTATGGGATTTGTGTTGTGAAGTGTGTGGTGAAAATGATGAAAGTGGAATGGCTGATATAGGTGTGGATTGTGTAGTTGAAGTGGTGAGTGGTGATGTGTGTATGTTTTCATCCTGTACAACAAAGGTTGATTTCCTCTTCCTTTTGTACAAGATTTTTGGTGATGGTGGTGTAGAAGCAGTGGTGGTGTTAACATCTGTTGGCACCTTAGTAGGACTAGCAGATGTTTGGGATTTTGGTGGTGATGTGGTTGTAGGTTCAGATGTAGGTTTGGTGATAGTGATGACAGGTTCAGATGTTGTGGTGGTATCAGTGGTTTGGGTAGCAGTAGTGGTTTTGACAGCAGTGGTTTTCAGTTTGGATGGTGGTTGTCTGACATGTTTGGCAGGCATTTTCTTCCTTTTAGAGGAACCCACATCTTCAACTTCCTGCTGTTGTTCCCTTTTCTGTTTTAGCAACAACTCTGCCTTGACTTCCAAAGTGTCAGCCCTCTTTTGCTTATCTTCAGGAGCTTTTTCGGCTTCTTTATTGGCAGAGTTGTCCACTTCTTTAGCTTTGCTGGTTTGTTTTTGTTGTGGTGCTGTTTGAGTAGACCCTGGTTTGTTGGCAGACTTTGATTTACCTTTTTGTGAAGGTGGACAACCAAAGGGATCTAACTTTGGTAACCTATCTCTGCCACTCTCCCCCTTTTTGGCATCATCAGTTGTGAATGCATCATCATCTTCATCTCTGAGAATTGTGGTAGGGGCAGAGCCAGTGGTCTTCAGCAAATGGTCTTTAATGGCCTGAATATCTGCATGGGTATCTTTGTACCTAGCATCTACCATGTTTCTTCTGATTTCTGCCATGTAGGTTTCATGAGTCTGATCTGCTAGTTTTCTGTGAGCTATGATGATGGGAGAAACAGAATTCCATAGCTCACTAGCAATATCAGCTGTGGATAGTTGACTCTTGGAGAGAGTAGCCAAGGATTTCAATGTTAACTTGACATCTGATTTGATATCAGCAACAGAGGTTTCAATGGTTTGGACTCTGGCCGTCAATTCTTGGTATTTCAACTCATCACCTAAGTTAATAGGATCATCTGAATTCCTACCAGTGGTAGTTTTAACTAATTCAGTCCTAGGAGGTGAATCCAAAGGATGAGAACCAGATGCCCCTTTTTCTTGGTTCTGGGGACTTCCAACTGATTTTGGGGACACTATAGTGGCCTCATCAGTTGTTTCCTTCAAGGGAGTCTTAGTTATGTAACCACTGTCCTGGTGTGAGACAATGGTCTCTACATCAGTAGTGGCTGCTCCACTTGAAAACTCACCCAGAGTTACATTGAACTCTAGGGGTGTAACCTCCTAATCTGTTTGTGGGATGGCTGATTGAATTTCCTCGGTCCCAGTCACTTGTGGAGGTATACTCTCATTGATAGGTGAAAGAGAGGAACTGGGATTTTCCTGAGTTTTATCAATAGCCTCAAACAGAGGTTGCATGGTCTGTTGAACATGTGATGGTGAAGGTGGAGGAGTAAAAAGAGAATTAGCCCTAGGAGAGGGGCTTGTGAACATATGGCCAAGTGATTCAAATGTATCATGATATGGTTCCCCTTGGCTTACAACATGATCATTTTGTGAGGATGCATGAGGAGTTTGGTCAGGTTGAGATATTTCCAACTATTGTAAGGAAGTAACAACAGTGGTTTCTAGTTGCTTTTGTGTTGCAACAGAGTTATCTTCTCGTATCTCATCTTCTAGAAGTCTCTTTTGTGGTTGAGTGGTTGTTTTTGTGGATGGACGTTTTCTTTTGGAAATGGCTGGTGTGGGTTTCATAGCACTGGATGTAGTGCCATGATTACCAGGAGCAGTGGGCTCAACAACAGAGGTTTGGACAACAGTTGTTGTCCTAGTCCTCTTTGTTTGTGTTTTGGAAACCTTTGACACTTTTGATACTTTTTCTTGGGTGTTTGAACCCAGCATTCTTGTGAAGGTTTCATCAGACCCAGACTTTATGGCTTTCACATTTGACACTAAGTCCATAAACAGTCCCTGCGATAGATTGAAGTCAGAATCTGACAACATAGCATAGCCCAAGTACTGAATCCTTAATGGGATTTCATTAAAGGAAGTGGACTTAGCGGAGACATAGAGAAGGAGGGTATGGAAGAAAAATTTCATGACTGCTAGGAAAAACTTTTTGAAAAGTGTTGACCCAGTCATCTGAGCATCATACCCCCTTTCCTGAAACTTTGTGTGAAGCTCTGTTTTAGGGAAATAGTCTTTACCTGACAGGTCATTAAGTGAGAAGGTTGTGGATATCAGTTGAGAGGTAATGACAATACTTGTCTCACCAATTTTTGAGATAATGGAAGTAGGCTTTTTGTCTTGAAGTAGAAAGTCAGCCTTCAACCAGAATTCTTGGGGAGTATCAAGATAGATAGGGGCGTCAGCGGTTAGGATTGTCAGGTATTTGGATTTTAAGATGATGTCGATAGTGGAATGGAATGGAGTATTTTCATCTGTTTTTACCAGATATGGGAGATAATTGTGGGTGGCTTTAGCTTGAAGATCCATACCCCATTGTAATGGATTCCAAAGGCGAGAATGAGTGGAATTTGATTAAGGGTTTGAGAATGAAGAAGGCGGTTTCAGTATTTTGAATACAATGAGACAGTGTAACGACTGTTGTGATAAAACAGGGTTTTTATAGGCTCTGGTGAAACCGCTGATGTGGCCAAAACTCTGCTTGTAGGAGCAGACGTGGCAAACATCTGATAGTTAAACATCTGGTGGGGGACAGCTGTTTTGGCAAACAGCTGATGCAAACGACGGCTGATGCAAACAGCTGTTTTTTTATTATCATTATTATGGATATCTGTAAATATATATATATATATATATATATATATATATATATATATATATATATATGGATACTAAAACAGTTGTTTTATCTGATCAGAGGTTTGAAACAGATTTTTCAACCAAACAGTGGATAAAATGGATGAAACAGTGGTTGTTTTATCTTTAACAGATTTTTCAACCAAAAAGCTATTTTTAAGGATGAATTTTGATTTTCTGAAACATTTTAATGCTTTTATTAAAAACATTTGTGTTGTTTAACCCATGTTTAGCATACAAATTCTGGAAATCAGATTTGTAAAGGTAGATGTGTCTAAAGCTTTTGTCAACACATCTGCCAACTGATCCTCTATTGGAACATGGTGCAAAGAAATCAAACCTTTTTCATAGCTATCTCTGACAAAATTATGTCTGATGTCAATGTGTTTGGTAGTGGAGTGAGAGACTGGATTTTTGATGATATTTTCAGTAGCTTGACTATCCAACATGAGTGGAGTCTGTAATGCAGTTATCCCAAAATCCAACAATTGATTTTGAAGCCACATGAGTTGGGTTGTACAACTTGCAGTAGAAATGTATTCAGCCTCTGCTGTTGAGGTGGAAACAGCACCTGCATTTTGCTTTGCCAAGAGACTAGGGTATTCCCAAGAAACTGGCACCCTCCTGATGTAGATTTTCTTGTGGTGTGACAGCCAGCAAAATCACTATCTGAATAACCTGAAAGCTTAATGTAACACCCCGCCCCTCTCATCACCAATATTGTCCGCTTTGCCCATCCAGAGCTCACGGATTTGTTTTTGGTTGCCCAAGTGGGGACTTCCCAGGAGGTCACCCATCCTGAAATTTCTCCCACCTGAGCACGCTTAACTATGGAGTTCTCCTCTCATCCACTAACATTAAGCCCCAAAACGCGTTTATGATTTAAGAGGCAAGACATTACTTATGAACCAAGGATCTCTCCTGGCAACGGCCGATGTGGGATTTTCCTGGGGTGTCACATTCACCCCCTGTTAGAGTCTCATCGTCCCTGATGAGGTGTGTTCTTGGGGTGTCACATTCACCCCCTGTTAGAGTTTCATCGTCCCTGATGAGGTGTGCACCCACCATCCCGAACGGCACAGGAGTGGCTCTGATACCATCTGTAACACCCCGCCCCTCTCATCACCAATATTGTTCGCTTTGCCCATCCAGAGCTCACGGATTTGTTTTTGGTTGCCCAAGTGGGGACTTCCCAGGAGGTCACCCATCCTGAAATTTCTCCCACCTGAGCACGCTTAACTGTGGAGTTCTCCTCTCATCCACTAACATTAAGCCCCAAAACGCGTTTATGATTTAAGAGGCAAGACATTACTTATGAACCAAGGATCTCTCCTGGCCACGGCCGATGTGGGATTTTCCTGGGGTGTCACACTTAATGTTTCCATTAGCAGGATACCAGATATCAAGTGTGGGAGCACCTTTTAGGTATCTGAATATCCTTTTCACAGCAATAAAGTTTGACTTTCTAGGTGAAGCCTGGGATCTTGCACAGACACAAGTGGCAAACATAATGTCTGGCCTAGATGCAGTTAAGTACAATAAAGACCCAATCATGCATCTGTAATGTGTTTGATCAACCAGTTCATCCTTGTCATCAATAGTGAGTAGCTTGACTGTACTCATAGGTGTACTACATGGCTTACAGTCATTCATCTCAAATCTAGTTAACAAATTCTTTACATATTTATTCTGATGAATGAATGTGCCATTTTGCAGTTGTTTCACTTGGAGACCAAGGAAACACTGAAGTTCACCCATAGCACTCATTTCAAATTTTGCTGTCATGAGTTCCCTAAACTCTTCACACATTTTGTTACATGTCGATCCAAAGATGATATCATCCACATATATTTGAACAATCATTAAGTCTTTCCCTCTCCATTTCAGAAATAAGGTTTTATTAAGCTTGTAGACATGATCAGGATGGAATGTGTCTTCAAAACCAGGTGGTTGACATACATAGACTTCCTCCTGAATTTTGCCATATAGGAAGGCACATTTGATATCCATCTGATACACCTTGATGTTGTGGTTGAAAGAAAAGGCTAGAAAGAGTCGAATGGCTTCTAACCTTGCTACAGGAGCAAAGGTTTCATCATAGTCTATTCCTTCTTCTTGTCTGAAGCCTTGAACCACGAGCCTGGCTTTATTCTTGACAACAATGCCCCTTTCATCAGTTTTGTTTTTGAAGACCCACTTTGTGCCTATTGGACAAACATCCTTAGGCAGTGGTACAAGTTCCCATACTTGTTGTCTTTTAAACTGAAGGAGCTCTTCTTGCATAGTTTCTACCCAACTGTTGTCTTTTAGTGCCTTTTGGTACTTGACAGGTTGTGTGAGAGATAGGAACCCTGCAAAAAGACAGATATTGGTGGATTGACTTCTTGTTACCACACCCTCTCTGATGTTGCCAATGATCTGGTCTGGTGGATGAGCTCTTAGGTAGATTAGATCTCCCTGATATGGTATGATGGCATTTTGAGGTGAAGGACAGAGGTTTGGTGACTCTGTTGTTGTAACATCTGTTTGCACTTCTGTAGTGCCATCAGATGTTTGAAATGGAAGTGGGGGAATGGGTCCAAGTGGTGTAAAACTGGACTGACTTTTGTCAATAGATGTTTGACTTTTGTCAACAGATGATTGTACAGTGGTTGTGAGAGGTGAAGCAGTGGTTTGAGGGTAAGACTGGCCAACAGTGGTTGACTCAGCTGTGATAGAGTTTTGACAGTTGTTTTGAACAGTTGCTTCCTCTGATGCAGAAGAGATTTTATAGTGACTGGGGATCACAACATCTGTTCTGTAATCTTGTTGTGGAGACTGTGGAATACCTGCATTGTTAGTTTTAACAGTGACATCTTCAAATTTGAATTTATCTAAATCAAACAGTTCAGCAGGATTTGCTGGGATTTTTATGGATGAAAGTTCATTGAACTTTACATTCAGAATTTCTTCTATTGTCTTGGTCTTTGTGTTAAACACTTTATAAGCCTTGGCAGTAGAAGAATATCCCAGAAAATAACCACAATCTACTTTGGCTGCAAATTTTGAAATGGAATCTTTGAGATTTAAGATGAAACATGGGCAGCCAAAGATTTTGAAAAATGAAATTAATGGTTTGATTTTGAACAAAATTTCATAAGCAGTTTTTTTGATGTCTTGGGTTGATTAAAACTCTGTTTTGAACATAGCACGCAGTGTTTACAGCTTCGGCCCAGAAGGACAGTGGCAAACCAGAGTCTGCTAGCATGGTTCTTGCAGCTTCTATAAGAGTTCTATTTTTCCTCTCAACCACCCCATTTTGCTCTGGTGTTCTTGGGATGCTGTACTGCCTCACAATCCCTTTTGACACACAGAAGTCATCCAACACCTTATTTTTAAACTATGTTCCATTCCATTGTCACTTCTGAAGACTTTTACTGGCAAGTCATATTGTTTTTCAATTTTGGTGACAAAGTCCTTCAAAATACCTGCAGTCTCATCCTTAGAATGTAAAAAGTAAGTCCATGTAACCTAGAAAAATCATCAACTATGACAAGACAAAATCTTTTTCTTCTTAGACTCATGATTTTAACAGAGCCAAACAAGTCCATGTGCAACAATTGTAGACATTGACTAGTTTTGGACTCATCAATGGATTTGTAAGTGCTTTTATGTTGTTTTCCTTTTAAACAGGAAACACAATGCTCATCACATTTGAATTCTTTTGATGGTAAGCCTCTGACAAGACTTTGTTTGGAGAGTGTGTTGATAGTTTTAAGGTTGGTATGACCCAGTCTCCTATGCCACAATTCTGTCTCCTTTGTGGAGGCAGCAGAAAACAAACAGACATTTGCCATAGGATTGTCCTTTAACATATCAACAACATACACATTGCCACTTCTATGAGCAACAAGTTGTGCTTTGCTCTCAGCAATGATGGTATCAATCTTTTTCACCACTTCTGGCCCAATAGAACAAGTTTTCCTTGTGAAGAATGAGCCATAACCTTTGTCACTCATTTGTGAAACACTCAGGAGATTAAACTTGAGATTATCAATAAGATTGACATTTTCAAACTTGAGTTTCCCAGCTTGTACAGTCCCTGAACCCAACACCTTACCTTTTGAATCATTACCAAAGGATATATCACCCCCTCCATGAGCTAAGAAGTCCAGAAGAAGGGCTCTACATCCTGTCATGTGCCTAGAGCCTCCACTATCTACATACCAAAGACTATCTAAACAAGCAGAAGCTCCTTGCACAGCAGTAATGGATTAGTTTTGGTGAGTGTCCAAAGCCAAGTTGGCTTTGGATGGGTCCTCAGACTTTTCAGACTCAAGCTTTGGAAGATGATCAGTGGTTTGAACTAATTTTTGAATCAAGTTCAACAATTGTTGCTGACCATTTGCCAGTGCTTGAATGTCAACACTTGGGGCAACAGTTGTTTGATCACTTCCAGACAGATGATAATACCCATAGGGATTTCTGTGCACTCTTGGTTTAGCGGGTCTTTTTGGCTCCTCATAAACATGTGACAGATTATGACATGGTGGTTGTCCATATCCTCTTGGGTACTTGCTTGTGGGTGGAACATCTGTTACTTGGACATCCCTAGGAGTAGATGTTTCAAGACTTTTTGTAACGGATGTTTGGACAGGAGTGAAGGTCTGTTTGGGCTTTCCTTTTGAAGTACTCACCACCTGATTTGCAAGAGTTTTAGCTTTGTACTCTTGTATTTTTACATCAAAGTTTTTGAGGTACAAGCACTCTTTGGTTTTGTGATTCTTTTTCCCACATATTGAACATGTGGCCTTGGAATCACACACACTTGTTCCTTTGTTAATATCATATGCTTTTAGAAGAAAACAGTTTTTAGTGACATGATTCTTCTTTTCACAGAAATCACAGAACAAGTGGACAGTCTTTTCTTTCTTCTTCCCTTTTTCAACCTTCTTTTCAGCAGATGTTTGAGCATCTGCTGGAAGGTTTTTCAAGGGAATGATTTTTGCCTGAGGTGCTGTCTTTCCTTCAGGAGTTTTGAAATC
This sequence comes from Ambrosia trifida, assembly GCA_028751855.1. Classification (NCBI taxonomy): domain Eukaryota; kingdom Viridiplantae; phylum Streptophyta; class Magnoliopsida; order Asterales; family Asteraceae; genus Ambrosia; species Ambrosia trifida. The sequence continues at coordinate 62,702,250 of CM054129.1, read as the reverse complement.
AACAGGTTCAAAATTCTCAAGAGTACCACACTCATCAGACCAAGTAGGTTTAAATTCATAATTTTCAAGTTCAGTGAATGATGAGGAACCTTCTGTTTTTTCTAGAACAATTTTCTTACCATTTGGTTCAGTGATTTTAATCTCTTGACCCTTCAGGTTTGTTGGTACTATCTCAACTAACTTTTGATCCTTTTTGTCAGTGTTTTCAAAAGCTGGAGCAGTGGTTTCAAAACCAAAACCAAACTTCACATGACTTTTGGTATGTTTGTTGAGTAGCATTTCAAAACCTCTACATGATTCCACCCATTTCTGACATTCAACTTGGGTGGACTTAAGCTCACTTTTACAACTCTGATATTTTGTTATCATAGTTTGGAGCTCGTCTTTGGTTATGGTTGCTTCATGTTTTAAGCTGCTTATTTCAGATTCTTTTTCAGTTAAACTTGTTTTTAATTCTTTTGAAAGTTTCTCAAATTTAACTTCATCATCTAAAATTTTCTTTCTAAGGTTTTCATTCACCTCTTTGATGTTAGCAAATGCTATCACACATCTGTCAGAACATAAATCCTTAAGAATTTGAGGAGATACCTTAGCAGCGGCCATCAATGCACAATCACACTTGCACTCACAATCATCAGATACACCCCATGGATCTGAGAGATTCACAACTTCTTCTTCAGGTTTTTCACCTGCAACTACTTCATCAACAACATCATCAGTCACAACTTTAGACTCAGTCACCACCTCCTCAGATTCAACTTCTTCTACCATAGCCAAGAAACAAAAATTTTCTGGTTCATTTTCAGCCTTGGCAACTAGTGCAAAATTTTCATCTGTTAACTCATCTGGTAGACTGCTCCAATCAACAAAGCCTTGTGTGAAGAAGCTCTGTTGACTGGTCTCTGCAGGAGCAGAGGATGGAGCAACAGTCGTTTGCACAGGTGCCTGAGCAACAGGTGTTTGCACATAGTGGATCTGAGGAACAGTGGTTTGGACATACTGGACAGGAACAGTGTTTGAGGATTGTGCAAAATGAGCAGTGTTTTGCACATTTGGTCCAGGGGTATTATAGGAATTATGATAAGTGTTGGTCTGAGGTCTTTGATTTGGATAGGTGATTATAGGTGTACCATGTTGACTCCTACATTCCCTAGCAAAATGACCAAGTCTATGACATTTATAACACTTTATCTTTGATTTATCCAACCTAACCTTTGATCTGCCAGTTAACCCTGGAAACCTTCTCCCAGTTTTCTTGTAAAAATTGTTAGTTCTTACACTGATAAGGGCCAATTGGTGCATAATTTCCATTTCTTCCAAATCATCAGGGTCAAAGTATTTCAGATCATCATACTCAAAGGATATGTTATCAGATGCCTGGATATCACCACCACTTGCTGTGAAAGCATAGTTTGGTGAAAAAGAATCAGAGTTAAAACCTGAAGTTATGTCAATGAAGTGATCATAACTCTGATCCTTAGTATTTCCAGGCACCTCATCATGACCCAAAAGTGATGTGTTACCAAATACATAATCATCAAACACTTTTCCAGAGTCCTGGAGCTTCTTTATCTGGTTAAGCTCTCTCTCATAGGTCAAGAGCTTACCATGAAGCTGGGTCAATGATAGGTCCTTAAATCCAATTGAGTTTCTCATAACTATAGCAATAGTGTCCCATTTGTCTGGTAATGATCTTAAAAACCTATGGTTCAAAGTTGAATGAGGGTAAGTTAGACCAACTAGTTTTAGTTCACTAATGAGACAGTTAAACCTCTCAAATTGTTGAGTTAATGACTCTCCCTTAACATGACTGAATGTTTCATATTGTTGGTTAAGTATTTCACGATTGTTTTCAATAACCTCTTCAGTCCCACCAAATTGTTCTTTCAGTGCATCCCACAACTCCTTTGCACTGTTACAGTGTAACAGCCCAGCATATATATCATTGGGTAGAGCCATGGCCACAATACTGAAGTCCTTAGCATCTAACTCAATTTTCTGAAAATCCTGGTCGGAGTAGTTTTCAAGTTTCTTTGGCTCCTGAACCTTGGGATCTTCGATACTCGGCACCATCGGAACATGTGGTCCGAAGATAACCGACTTCCAACACCCAGTGTTCTGTTGAGCTAGAACATGGCTCATCTGACGTTGCCAGATATTGTATTCAGATCTGACAAGCATCGGTGGCTTGTTGTTCGTGCCGGTGTTATGTGGATCGAGATTGATTGAATCCATTCTCTGATTTTTCAAAAACAAAATCTGTTTATAAACGGTTGAATCGAAAATAAACTATTACTCTATTTTCAATCCGACAAACAAACGATATCAATAATTGTGAGCTGATCTGTTTATATTAAATTGATTGATTAGATCGAATTTAATTGACCAAGCTCTGATACCAATTGTTAGGATCTGAGTTTGATTGTTTTGACATATTTAGAAGAAGATGAGAATTGAATGATGTAAGTATATATGGAAAGTGCAGCGGAATGATAAACAATAATCAAAACTATAGGAATAAATGTTTTCTTAATCGAAAGCTTTCATTAATTGAAAGATTACAATCAATACAAGTACTCCCCCTCAGCCTGATCACACAGTGATTGTTTGTCTGAGAGAATGTTTGTGTGTGATGCAATAGAACAGTACAAGCATTGTTCTATTTATAGACAAACCTAAACCACTGGTGACCTGTGCTAACTTCACCTAAGATAGTGACCTCTAACAGAATAACAACATAAGAGATCTGCCCTATACAAAGTGTTGTTGTATTACAAAACACTGTAGAGTAAACTACTGTTGAGGGAAAACTCTGATGGTCTTGCAACATCGGTTGGAGTCGATCATCAGTTGTTTCTTCATCAGACCTTTGGTCACCAGTTGTTCTCTATCAGTTGTTCTCTAGCAGTCCTTTGTATCAGCAGTTGTCATAGCAATTGTTTGGATGGAACAGTTGTTAGGGTAAACAGTCTTTTGGGAAGAGTATGTTGTAAAGACTGTTTATTTGTGTGGATCAACTGTTAGTATATTTTGGGTTTTCAATCATCTGATCTTCTTCAGGTCAGTTGTAACACCCCAACCGATGGCGGAAACATCGGGATGTCACGTATTGATGATTGTTCGGTAGCTCATGGTAAATAATAAATTCCATTAGATGATTTAATTGAATTACATACAATTGTTCTAGAATTTGTACATCAAATTGAATAAAACTATGCACATATCTTCAAGCATCAAATCAAATCTTCAAGCAAATAGAACCTGAAACATGTTAAGTTGAAAAGGTTTTGGGTCAACAAAAGTTGGTGAGAATTACATAGGTTTTTGATAATTGAATAAAAATGATGTGCAATTCATGTGTCATGTCAATCTAGTCCATATGTGAGAACATACTAGAAATAAATCGAGTGCATAATCAACCCTGATGACTGTTATAAAATGATACATACCATACGATCATGGTCCAATATGTTATACGATAACAAACACCCACGCTACCTTTGTAGGAGGCACGTATCCGGGTGGGATTGTCAGTCCAATAGATCTATCATTGTATACCGTCGGCTGATCAATGTTAATGATTATGCTAGAATATTGTGCTTACCCTAGTCATGTTTAAGACATAATGCAACATAGAAAAACACATAGACACTTTATGATTGAATTGCATATAGAATGTTGTAACATGTTTCACCCCAAAAATAGTGATAAATAGAAAATGGGCTATGTAAAACTCACCTTAGCAAAATGTTATGTCTCGTAAAAAAAATAGAATAATGTGTTGTGAATGTATGCGAGGCGAATCCCAAAGACTCAACAACGTAGCTAGTCCAAATTGAAGAAAACGAAAAAGAAAGAATATCAAGCTTCCAATTCGCCAATTACAAGAGCTTATAATCAAAGCTTCAATTGTAGAAGTAATAGACTATAGAAGAAAGGTATGAGGGAAAGTTTAATCGGATTGAAACAATCGATTTAGAGGTGCAAAGTATAATGGGTCATAGGTGGGTTTTTATACTAGTTTTGGAGTCAATTAGCCATTAAAATTGGTCAACACCATAAAGTAAGGTTTTATGATGAATTGACTATTTGACTAAGACTTTGACTGTTTGACTAAGACTTTGACTGTTTGACTAAGACTTTGACTAATCAATTTAAGGAATGTGTTAAGTTTATTTTCTTCTGAAATACTACACAAGATGATAGTTGGCTCAGTTGGTTGTCACTGTGTGTTGGTTGGCTGTGGACGCGGGTTCGAGTCCCGGTCCACACAAATCTTTTTTTTGGCAATTATATCCCTAAAACTATATTATTCTAAATTCATAATATGATTATATAAGCCCGAAAGTGACTCGAAATATTTTTAAAACGTACAAAAGTGTCGAGATACAAATAATTATTAGTTTAAGGTATTTAAAACATATATTGTTTAAAACAATACATTCTTTTTATAAAAAAAAATTAGGGGAATTTCGCGATGTTACAGTCTCCCCTACTTTTGGAAACTTCGTCCCGAAGTTATTAAAAACACAGGTTTGAGGTTGATTAGGTAGAAATTAAGGCAGCTGTGGTTTGGGTTAAGGCACGACATGAATTTATAGGTAATAGAATAATTTGTATAAGAGGTTTGAGATGTGAGTTTTAAGGATTGGATTAGGTTCGTCTGAAGTAGCAAGAAGCATAAGAATCTAGCAAAATACTAAACTTATGTTTTAGGAATCTTATAAGAAATGCATGAATTGATTGGCTATATGAAAACCAAATGAACTACTAAAACCTTATTAGAATTTCACACTACCTTAACGTACCTGTAAATTCATGATTACGTTCCGGACCGCAATCACCAATTTACCTTACATTAGGGTTTTGTGTCCTTCTATGACTCTAAACACACATGTAAGTAATGCAAAATAACCTTGTGATTGAATCGTTTACAATGTATCCAAAAATGAGTCCAACTGTTGAGTACGAAAAAGACTTCTACCAGTCAGTGAGTAAGAACCTCTACCGATTGTTGAGCAGGTGCGATAGCCTCTACCAGTCGTTGATCAGGTTGTAGGGCCTCTACCGACTGTTGAGCAGGCATGATGACCTCTACCAATCGTTGAGTAGGTTATTTGGTACTCAACTAACTGTTGAGCAAGTACTTCATCCTCTACCAGTTGTTTGATTAAGTGTACCAATTATTTCACACATAAATTGCAAATTGATAATATGTACATATAAACAACCAAGTATCAAGCATAGCATGCGAGTTGTAATAGTGTTGTCCTAGACAAGGTTAATGACTCTAGGTGTGTCTATAGCAAATAGTTTATATTCCATGATTTATAGTATCAAATGTTTAAATATGGTATATAATCGAATCCTCATGTATAACTAAGGATTATGTTTGATGCAACACACAATCAAGTTTCAATAGTTTGGTTATCATGGGTAACTAGCTCATGTGTGAGAAGGTGAAGGATATGAATTTAGTTCTTGAGACGATGATGAAAACTCTTGAAGCAGAATCAAGGTTGTGAGAGATAGTGAATGTGAAGATAGTTTATAAAGAGTTTATTTTATAGTAAGGAGATTATGTAGCAGTGTAAATTTTGGGGTTTGGATCAAAGGTTATAATCAAGTGTCTAAAAAAAAACATGATTGTGGTATATGCCAAATATTGTAAAAATTTGAACAAGTTGAAAATAGGTGAGTGTCGATGGAGAATTTAGAGACTAGATATTATTCATATGGATTAAAAAAAATTATTTTCAAAATTGATTTTGTACATAAAGCAAAAGTTGTTAAATAGTGCAAGCTAAGTGGGCTTTGATTAAAATATTCCCGTTAGTTGGAGATTTCAAACATGACATTAGGTTTTGAAGATCAAGGTTCTATTAAGTGATTTTTAATAGTTTAAAGCATTATATAGAAAATCGTTTGTTACGTCAATAAATAAACAATTGAATTTAAGTTCGAGGACATCTTTTGACAAAAATATGTACTTTGTAAAGTTTCTAGGTAATGAAAATATAACAAAATTTAGAAATCTTTAGTTTGTGCTAAGGTATGAGGTTATAGTTTTTAAAAATAAGTAACATGTGGAGAAATGAAATAATATGATTTGGGTAGGTGTTGAATATTTAAAAAGTGGCTAAGATGGTAAGGTGAAGTGTGATTGTGAAATCCATAGATGGTTATGAAATGAGATTGATTTAAGCTGTAAAATTTTGAGATTTTAGAGCTTAGTTTAAGGAAAGTGAGTGTAATCATTTATTCATTAATTAAAACGAATAAACGAAAACGTTGACTTATCAAAACTTTTAGATTCTAATAACATAGTGAAGACATACTTTAGCCTATAAGTGAACACTCATCCCGAGAATTCCTAGGTAGGCATCTGGGTCCCTCATCTGATTGGGATTAATGCGCAATGCCAGTCCTAGACAGAAAACTCAGAATACAGGCGTTCACCCTTCCAGATTGCACGTGTTCGTTATTAAAATCTAGAACTTCGACGAGATCTCAAGGTGGTTCAGGCTAAACCTGAGGATTTTGTCCTATTAGTCTAAGAGTAGGTCCAGTGATGGAGAGCAATCTTCTTGTAAGGATTAATGTAGGGATAAGAAGTAGGAGGGAGATAGAGAATAGAAATAAGTAAGGTTGCAAGTAAAAGGAGCAAGTACTAGTTAAAATCCTATGGTTATAGACTAGATTATTTTTCTAATAACCTAATTCCCTATAACCATGGCTCTGATACCAATCTGTAACACCCCAACCGATGGCGGAAACATCGGGATGTCACGTATTGATGATTGTTCGGTAGCTCATGGTAAATAATAAATTCCATTAGATGATTTAATTGAATTACATACAATTGTTCTAGAATTTGTACATCAAATTGAATAAAACTATGCACATATCTTCAAGCATCAAATCAAATCTTCAAGCAAATAGAACCTGAAACATGTTAAGTTGAAAAGGTTTTGGGTCAACAAAAGTTGGTGAGAATTACATAGGTTTTTGATAATTGAATAAAAATGATGTGCAATTCATGTGTCATGTCAATCTAGTCCATATGTGAGAACATACTAGAAATAAATCGAGTGCATAATCAACCCTGATGACTGTTATAAAATGATACATACCATACGATCATGGTCCAATATGTTATACGATAACAAACACCCACGCTACCTTTGTAGGAGGCACGTATCCGGGTGGGATTGTCAGTCCAATAGATCTATCATTGTATACCGTCGGCTGATCAATGTTAATGATTATGCTAGAATATTGTGCTTACCCTAGTCATGTTTAAGACATAATGCAACATAGAAAAACACATAGACACTTTATGATTGAATTGCATATAGAATGTTGTAACATGTTTCACCCCAAAAATAGTGATAAATAGAAAATGGGCTATGTAAAACTCACCTTAGCAAAATGTTATGTCTCGTAAAAAAAATAGAATAATGTGTTGTGAATGTATGCGAGGCGAATCCCAAAGACTCAACAACGTAGCTAGTCCAAATTGAAGAAAACGAAAAAGAAAGAATATCAAGCTTCCAATTCGCCAATTACAAGAGCTTATAATCAAAGCTTCAATTGTAGAAGTAATAGACTATAGAAGAAAGGTATGAGGGAAAGTTTAATCGGATTGAAACAATCGATTTAGAGGTGCAAAGTATAATGGGTCATAGGTGGGTTTTTATACTAGTTTTGGAGTCAATTAGCCATTAAAATTGGTCAACACCATAAAGTAAGGTTTTATGATGAATTGACTATTTGACTAAGACTTTGACTGTTTGACTAAGACTTTGACTGTTTGACTAAGACTTTGACTAATCAATTTAAGGAATGTGTTAAGTTTATTTTCTTCTGAAATACTACACAAGATGATAGTTGGCTCAGTTGGTTGTCACTGTGTGTTGGTTGGCTGTGGACGCGGGTTCGAGTCCCGGTCCACACAAATCTTTTTTTTGGCAATTATATCCCTAAAACTATATTATTCTAAATTCATAATATGATTATATAAGCCCGAAAGTGACTCGAAATATTTTTAAAACGTACAAAAGTGTCGAGATACAAATAATTATTAGTTTAAGGTATTTAAAACATATATTGTTTAAAACAATACATTCTTTTTATAAAAAAAAATTAGGGGAATTTCGCGATGTTACATCAGTAGACCCAACATTTTTATATCTTTGATCCATTAGATTTGAAATAATTTTAGAAAATTTTTGGCTTTTGAATCGTTAAAAACGGAGTTTTTATGAACTATTTATGAACCAAACAAAGTTTATATTAATAAAAATAAAATTAATCAAATTTTATAAATTAACTGCTTTCAAAAAAATGATTTGGACCAGATCTCATGGGAATCGAAGTCGGGACCCTTAGTTGAAAAACAGGCGCACAAACCATCTGATCTACATGATCAGTTGGTAGTGAAACAGTTATAAGCTTTATAATTAACCTTATACATATTCATATTGTTTAAAAAAAACAAAAGCACAACCCAGCTATCAGAAGAATCAAACCTGGGTTCTTTGACTCTGTTACACGACTGTAGAACCAGCTGGTCTAGATGACCAGTTGGTTATTTAATCGATCAGACAGTTTAAAAGCTATGTTACTGATCGTCTTCTTCCACAAATTAAACATATAAACCCTAATTTTTATATCGATCCAATTAACCCAGATACGAACTCGATAACACAAATACATTTAGGGCTATTGATTGGAAACAAATGACAAACATAATGCAAGATTAAAACTTGACTTACAAGCTGCAGTGCGATCCAAATAACGAGTCAAACAAGCTTCAATACGCACAAATGAGCGATTTAGAGTGAATTTAAATGATGGGAATTTATTTTTCGGTGGTTTTAGAGGAAACAATTGGGTCCAATTTATACTGAAGTCATCGAATGGAAGGTTTTTAATATTTAGACTAAGGCTCGGTCAATCCGAGTCATTGCAGCTCGTAATGAGCTGCAATCGAGTAATTAAATGTGTTGGAGGGACGCGGAATCAGTTGTCAATTACATTATGATCACAATTGTTTCCAAAAATGGATCCAAGGCGCGCTAATTTGAATCCTTTGTCAATGTTGACCGAGATTTTTGACTTGACTTGACTTTGATGGAAACAGATTATCTATAAATAAGATCCAATCAAAGTAATATCACAACTTGGCCTTTAGACCAGTGGTTTGTGTGTAGGGTGATAAAGCCAAACCGGTTCTAGACCCGGGTTCGAGTCTTTTAGCACCATTTTTTTATTAAATTTTTTTATAAGTAAAAATATTATAAACTCATATATATTACATCAAAAGTAAATACAAATGACAAAATATTATTAAACGCTAATTTTCGAACATAATAGGTTTTATAAATCTTGAGAATGCTATTAATTTATACAAACATGAAAAATTGTTTATATTTAGAAATAATAACGAATACAGGTTTAGACATGGATTAAAACTATTAATGAATTAAGACTGGGGTAAATTACGCAAGGTTACATCTATCATTAACTGTGCGGCAGCATAATGATGAAATAAAATAAAGACCGTTTTATTTCAACACGAGTTCATCAACCCTTAACTCACATCAAAGGTTCACATAGACCATGAAACCGAGGTGTAAAATTAAGGATTGACTTGTCATTAGGACCGAGTATAAAGACCGTACCGACCCTAAATGAGATCTTGATAGTAGTGGATTAAGTATCAAAGTGTGTGTATTTCTACCAACAAATGGACCAATCACTACTCATGGGTTTAGGTTAGCTCACAAGTGCATGGCTTTTTACACACCATGGGTACACTCATGAGTCCTCCCACTTCCTATCAAGACACTCATAAGACCAAAGACAAAGTGATTTGTTAATTAGACCATTAAAAAAGTTTAGAATAGTAAGAATTATTAAAAACACAAAACACCACTTTAAAATAAAAGAAATAGTCTAGCATGGTTGATACAACAAGCTCACAAGGTTGGGTTTGTGTACAAGACATGGTGGAAGGTTGTATAGAGATTTCTAAGGGTTTTACATGATTTTGGGGTGTTTCTCTCTCACTCAAGGTGTTTCTAGAGTGATCCCAGGCTCCAAAGGACACCTCTAAACCTCTAAGGTGGGAGAAACTTCGTGGAGAAGTGTTGGTTTGCGAGTGGGAAGGGATGCTTCAAAATGTGGGGTGAAGGCCTCTATTTATAGGCATTTCAGCTCTGGCACGCCCTCGACGATGTTCTGTCACGCCCATGCTTGATAATGGGTACTGTTGCCGAGTCCTTTGTGCAGAAACTGTTGGACAGTTACTAAGCACGCCCGTGCTTCCTTTTCTGGCATGCCCGTGGCACTCTGAACACCTAACCGTCTTGTCAGTCTTGGTCGGTTTTTTCCTTGGAGAACACGCTGGAGTAAAGCACGACCATGCCACACTCCTGAGCACGCCCTTACACCTTCTGAAACTCTAAAATTGACTTCCTTTGACTGGGAAATGTTGACTTGTTGACCTGGGAAGGATTCACGGCCGTGCCATATCTAGAAGGGCTTCAAAGTCTTCAAATCTTCATCCGTTTTGTGCGGGTTTTCACTTCTTTTCGTCACCGGACCTCCGAACCTGCAATTATCAACAAAGAAAGATAATTCCTAATAAAACAAAGATAAAAGCATGATTTAGAGTATAAAGCAGATGATAATTATATGTGAAAACATATCAAATTCTCCGCACATCATAACACCTCACACCTGAACGTTTGCTTGTCCTCAAGCAAACCGAATGTTAGGCAATTTTAGTGGGATAAAAATTGTAATTTTAACTCGATGTGCCAAGCCTAACTTACCTCCTAAGAGTCTAACTTAATAAACTTTCGGGATTTCAGGCATGGCTTTTGGTGAGACCTATTACAATAATTCCTAAGGTGGCCCCTTTTTCCTTTTTCCTCACTCCTCTCATTCACTCGGGTTTCATTTTTTGGGGTGAACACTCAAATTCTACCCGATGGATGACTCGAATCATAGGCTTGAGTACAAATCGTAACTCCACCACTTTTATTGAGGTGGAGTGTGTGAATCAATAGGGCTTTATGAGGGTTATTTTAGTGGGATGGTGAAAAATAGGATAGGAATGGAGTCCACCACCATGACTGATTTCGGGTTCGGTGCTTGAGGTGTTTGTTGGAATCTCGGTGATCTTCTTAAGTTGGCTTTGCTAATCTTCTCCTTGGACTTCGCAGCTCGACTGTGGCCTTTTCTCATGAATCGTTCGGCGCGAGGGCTGCCTAATAGCCTCCACTAGGTTGGGTCGATTACTTGGTCTCTTCATATAATATTGCAAAACTCGTCTTTTGAAGTTTCCTTAATTCACTTTATTCACACAAACTTTTTTTTATTTTACTACAAAATAAAAATTTTCTCATGGTGCTTGCTGGGTGATGGCTAACACTTGGCATGCTCTTTTAATGGCTTTTTCTTGTAGCCTCTTCACGATCTCGATTCTTGATTCTTGATGTGCGGCTTCCGCTTCAAAGTCCCAAAATTTCCAAAGAGATTCCTCAAAACCTAAACACCTCCCTAATTTCGTCATGGCAGGGGCTAAATGAATGTAAGGAAATGAAAAGGCTAAGGCTAAAAAATGGGTGGCTAGGGGTGGGGAAAATATATGAAAGGCTAGTGGTAACGGAATAGGCAAGTACTAGGTGCCCAGATCACTTTCACACACTCTCCTCTGATGCGGTCTTGCAGCGCATAGGTCACACAAGTTCTAATCGCGCCATGCCAATCGAGGAATATCTCTCAAAACAAATGAACGAGCATTTGTAGTATATATATGAAATGGTGTGCTCGATAAGGCTCAATAATGCTCACATGAAAAAGGGTAGGGTTACTTAAGGAACCGGGGACACCTTAAGCTGTTCTTTGGACTACCAAAAACCTCCCTATCTCTCGCAAAATCGTTGGGCCGATTCAAAGGGTCTGAAAATGTTTTTGTTGCCAACAACTTCTTTTAAAAACATTGCCTTTTTAGTTATGGTTTGCTAGACTTCTTTGAGGTTTTTTAAATTTTACAAAATTTTTAAACACCTCACACTTAATTCTTTTACACAATTTTATATTAATGATAGTAATATATGTCGGTGCAAAGAAAAGTGGGCAAGTCAAAAGGAACAAGTATCTCCCCCTTTGTCTTCCAACGGTCTGCGTGCGGTCAATCCCCACAGCTGCCTTGTCTGCTTTCGTGAGAGAAACCACTTGGCATGAACTTCAATAGTTTATTAGCAATGAAAATAAAAACAAGCTACTGGTCCTAATGCCGAGAGGGCATACCTGGGTGATAGAAAGTACAAGAGTGAACGACCATACCTGATGGTTCTTGACGGACTTGTCTACCATATGCACCAACCTCTCAACTTATTAATCCTAAGCTACTAATCCGGGCTGCCTCCACGGTAGCGCCACGTTTCACATCTTTGGCTGGACAAAATGCGTGATGCTCAGACTGCTTCCTTTCCGACCTCTTGGACTCTGGTTATGTTTCTCTTTCGCCCTTTCTTCTTTCTCCATCCAATCCTCTGACGACTGTCTTAGTATTCATCTATCCACTTGGTGTTGTCAATCCCTACCGCTGATTCTTTCGGTGGTGCCATTTCTATACCTTTGGCTTTCTTTAGGTTATAGTCTAGTTGCCTAACAATGAATTGGGCCACGTCAAATGGGTCTTCAGCCTCGTATTCTCTTCCACCGGCTGTGTAGTGCAACTTGTTACTCCCAACCCGAAGTGTAAAAATCCCCTCACTCATATCTATCGTGGCTCTGACGGTAGCTAAGAATGGTCGGCTGAGAATAATAGGAACATTATTCTCACCCATGTTGAGGATGACAAAGTCGACAGGGAAAACAAATTTCCCTATTTTGATGAGTAGGTTTTCGATAATCCCCTCAGGCTTCTTTATGGTACCATCTGCCAACTCAATCGTAGCTATCAACGGTCGCGGGTCGCCCAAATAGAGTTGCTTGTAGATATAAGTGGGCATAACATTCACACTCGCACCCAGATCTGCTAAGGCATAATTTGTAGGCAAATTGCCTATGGAGCACGGTAAAGAAAATTTTCCTAGGTCGGTCAGCTTTGGAGGAAGATTTTGTTGTAGTAATGCTGCTGCCTCGAGATTTTTCTTATTGCTTAAGAAGTTCTTTAGAAATTTTGAGTACTTGGGCTTCTGCTAAATGACTTTTATAAAAGGCAAATTGACATGGATTTGACTTAGGAGTTCGGTGAATTTCTGGCACTTCTCATCCGTCTTTTGTCTCATCTATCGTCCGAGATAAGGTATGGGAGCAACTGGAGGATTCTGGTTAATTTCGGGCCCTACATTAACCGACATTGGTGAACTGGCGGTTGAGTTTTCTGGTGTGGTGATATTGCGAATGGTTATGTTTGGTGTGGGTTCATTTGTGAGTGGATTGGGTGGTATAACTTCTTCATTGGCAGGTACCGCTGGCTGAGGATAAACGCGGCTGCTTCAAAGAGTTATGGCACTAACATTGGCCTTTGGGTTGACTTCAGTGTTGCTTGGAAGGCTTTCGACGGGTCTTTCTGCAAGAGACTTGGCCATTACGCCCAATTGTACCTCCAGATTTCTGATGGTGGACTCGAGTCCTTGAAGCCTCCTGTCGGTGTTTTTGAAATTTTCATCCATTCTTGCTGCTGATCGGGCGTCGAGCTTTGCGAGTCTTTCATCTACGGACGGGTAACCGTTGTTTGGTGGGCGTTGCTTGTTGTTTTGTTGACTGAATCTGGGTGGCTGCATGGTGTTGTTGTTGTTTTCCGCCTAAAGTTTGGATGATCACGCCAACCAGGATTATAAGTGTTGCTAGAAGGATTGTTTAGCGGGCGGTTTGTTCCAATAAAGTCAACTTGTTCTACGGTGGCCTGAGGAAGACTCCCTTCTTGCGGCTGCAACTCTGCTGCGGTGATGGCATTGACTTGTGCTTTACTTAGCTGGTTGAGGCGAGTTGACAGTGCCTCAATTTGAGCTTGTAATGAAGTGGTGAAATCGATCTGATAGAGGCCGGTCTTTGATTGCCAGCTTCAAGGGTTGTACCACTGATAACTGTTGACTGCAATTTCTTCGAAGAGATCATAGGCTTCTTGTGGTCTTTTGTTCCCAAAAATACCTCCTGCAGTTGCATCGAGTGTCTGCCTTGCTTGATTCGTTAGCCCATTATAAAACTTGTAACCAAACTTCAAGACCATGATGTGGGCATTTTCTCAACATATCTTTAAATCTTTCCCAAGCTTCATAGAGTGACTCTCCCTCTTCTTGACAAAAGGTAGTAATGTCATTTCTTAACTTTGCGGTTTTGGCTGGGGGAAAATATTTTGAGAGAAACTTTTGGGCGAGGTCAGCCCAGGTGGTGAGTTTGCATGCTTTGGCACGATCCTTTAGTGAAAAAGGAAACATGCGAAGTCGAATAGCGTCAAGAGAGACGTTTTGCAACTTGAAAGTATCACAAATTTTGAGGAAATTTGCGATATGAGCATGGGGATCTTCATTGGGAAGGCCATGAAAAGTGTAGTTTTGTTGTATCATGTGGATGACATGGGACTTGATTTCAAAATGGTCGGCATCAACGTTGGGTCTAGCGATGCTAGGGCCCAAGGCATTGATGGAAGGTCTAGCAAAATCAGAGATTGTTCTATCAACTTGTGCCATTATTTATTTTTGTTCTTTTCTTCTAGCACTAAAATATCTTACAGGCTCTTCAAGAGGAGGTGTAGGAATTGGCGAGGGACGCAAGTTCATACACTATTTAAGAACCTTTAAGATGAAACTTTTTAACAAAAACACTAAGTAAAGAAAATGACTAATTTTAAGAAAACAATTCTCTAAAACAGTCGTGTCCCCGGCAACGGCGCCAAAAACTTGACGTCGTGTGGGTGTTTTAAGAAAAGTAAACTTTTTTTCAAAAAGGGCAAAGTCGCGGAGGAGATGCCAAAAGCTTTGATGAAAACATGAGCAAGTTAGAAAACAGAAAGACACTTACAAGTTTTAAATTTATAATTTAAAACTATTGTTGCTCAACGTTCTAAACCCAACACAATAGGCAAGCGCACCTATCGTATATAGTATAGAAATGTGCAAGTACCGAGTATCGAATCCGTGGACACGATTTTTACTACTCAGCTTCCTAAAATTACTTAAAAGACTTTTTTTTTAATGCAAGGAAAAGTAAAAGAGAGAGATGTAAACTTTTAAGAAAAATCAATAGCAAAACAATGGTGTTGCTTCGGGATTAGATGGAACCTGGTATGAAAATAGCTATCTTTATTTTATAGTGGTGTGTTCGAGTGCGTAACTTAGAATTGCAAATGCATTTTCTAGAGGTGATTTTTTGCAAAACTGTATGAACAACTGTGTTCTTAATGTTATTATGAGGGTCTCCCGACCTAGTAAGCTCAACTCTCAACACTTAAAAGAAAGTGACTCGAGACTGTGTCGACTCAACCCCGAATTACCCGCCTCTCGGTATTCCGATATAGACATCAAACTACTCTAGACTTTTATGAATAACTTGTTGGTGGTCGGAGCATGACCGAGCAAGTTACCACTTAATATCATAGAGGATTCGTGACTAACCAGCACATGTGCATTCCCTACTTGGTTTAATTAACTTATCAAAAAGTGACTGGTCTATCATTAACTGTGCGGCAGTAAAATGATGAAATAAAATAAAGACCGTTTTATTTCAACATGAGTTCATTAACCCTTAACCCACATCAAAGCTTCACATAGACCATGAAACTGAGGTGTAAGATTAAGGATTGACTTATCATTAGGACCGAGTATAAAGACCGTACCGACCATAAATGAGATCTTGATAGTAGAGGATTAAGTCTCAAAGTGTGTGTATTTCTACCCAGAAATGGACCAATCACTACTTATGGGTTTATGTTAGCTCACAAGTGCATACACACCATGGGTACACTCATGAGTCCTCCCACTTCCTATCAAGACACTGACAAGACTAAAGACTAAGTGATTTGTTAATTAGACCATTAAACAAAGTTAAGAATAGTAAGAATTATTAAGAACACAAAACACCACTATAAAATAAAAATAAACTATATTAATTCATACCAAGTTTCCATCCTCACCCTAACAACACCAACAGAAATCTAGCCTAGCTTGGTTGATACAACAAGCTCATAAAGTTGGGTTTGTGTACAAGACACGGTGGAAGGTTGTATGGAGATTTCTAAGGGGTTTGGATGATTTTGGGGTGTTTCTCTCAAACTCAAGGTGTTTGTGAGTGATCCTAGGCTCCAAGGGACACCTCTAAACCTCTAAGGGGGCACGAACTTCGTGGAGAAGTGTTGGTTTGCGAGTGGGAAGGGATGCTTCAAAATGTGGGGTGGAGGCCTCTATTTATAGGCATTTTAGCTCTGGCACGCCTTCGACGATGTTCTGGCATGCCCATGCTCGACAACGGGTACTGTTGCAGAGTCCTTTCTGCAAAAACTGTTGGGCAGTTATTGAGCATGCCCGTGCTCCCTTTTCTGGCACGCCCGTGCCACTCTGAAAACCTAACCGTCTTGTCTGTCTTGGTCGGTTGCTTGGAGAACACGCTGGAGTAAAGCACGTCCATGCCACACCCCTGAGCACGCCCGTGCACCTTCTGAAACTCTGAAATTGACCTCCTTTGACTGGGAAATGTTGACTTATTGACCCGGGAAGGATGCATGGCCGTGAGCACGGCCATGCCATATCTGGCAGGGCTTCAAAGTCTTCAAATCTTCGTCCGTTTTGTGCCATTTTGTGCGGGTTTTCACATCTTTTCGTCATCGGACCTCCGAACCTGCAATTATCAACAAAGAAAGATAATTCCTGATAATATAAAGATAAAAGCATGATTTAGAGTATAAAACAGGTGATAATTATATGTGAAAACATATCAAATTTTAGGCACATCAGTTCCCTTGTTTGATGTGGTGATTGGGGAATGCCACTTTGAGATGAGATATTGGATTTCAATCTAGAGGGAACTAGTGGAATTTCAACTTTGTGTGTTTGGAATGTTGAGGTTGAGTGGTGTTTGTTTTAGTACTTTCAGGAACATTAATTTGCATTTCAGTAGTTTTGGTGGTTTGAGTTTCAGGTGTTGGTTCGGAAGTTTTATCCTTTTTGGATTTCTTCCTTGAAAATTTTATATCAAAAGTTTTGGTTCTTTTGGGTGAAGGAGATGATGAATGCAACTGAGAGGAAGTTTCAGTTGCATCCTATTCAAGTATGAAGATGCCTTGAATGGTGATTTATTTACAATTGAATGAAAAAATTGTTGTAAAGAAGATGGTATCTGATCATAAGAGCCAGTTTTAGGAATGAAAGACATGGTTATGTAATGAAAAAGAAGTTTATAAGGCGCATCAAAGAATTTTTAGCAGATGGTAGCATGTGAAAGTTCACCTTAATAACCACACTCAGTCATGGTTATTTGGACATCAACAAATGTGAACTGGTATGAAGCATTTGAATCCATGAGACCTAACCTTATACCCAGAGTTTCTGGTGTAATAGCCGTTGTCTCCCCTTTGATTGTCGTTTAAGGGAAATCACTTTGTCATCGACAGTGACTGCTACGACGATGGCCCAAAACTCATTCAGAGTTTGTACATGGATTGGTGGGTGTCTACTGTGAACACTGTGTAATAGTTGGATTTTACAATTAAATAAATGATTTCATCGTATTGAGACCAGGTTTTACCTTTTTGAAATAGCCCAGTTGATTGTGCCCTTGCTTCAATTCGAAAGCCATGGAGTTTTGATTGAACAGTTACAAGTTTTGGAGGGTTTGTAGAGAGAGGGAAATTTTTTTTAAAAGTAATAAATGAGAAAGAGGGGTTTTTAGAAGTTTTATAACCGCCTTAGATCAAACTTCATCAGTAGTTTCCCATTTCTCTTCAATAGTTATGCACAACTGATGAGAATGCTTTGATTCAAAAGGTTTTCAAGCACAGGGTTCGAGCAACACGCAAGATTTAAATTAAAAGGATACCATCAAAAGATAAAGGATGTCATAAATTATTAAAATAACACAACATTGTTTGGAAATAAAACATTGTTTGAAAATTCATGACTCAAATACCAAGATAGCACATTACTGATATGACCCAACCAACGATGGTACCACCGAGTGTAAGATCAAACACAACTCTCAAGTCTCCGCCCCGCATGATCAAATACCTGAAAAACATGCATAAAAAATTTGTCAACATAATGTCGGTGAGTTCATAGTTTTTAATGTACGACGTAAGGTGCTCGTGACATTCGTGTATGACTAATCATGGGCTAGCTAAGAGAATGATTACTGTGCAAACCATGAGTCCCGTAACCAAACCTCTTGACTGTTGTGCCTCGTGCATTGTAATAAAGACAACGTATGTATAGTAGAATACTAACACTCTTTTGTATGTAACCGGTTAGAGCGACTAACCAAGAGTGGGGGTGTCAACCTAGGAAATGTTAGAAAAGAGTTGCTCACACCAAGGTTGATTGTGAAAATTGAGCTGAGTCATGTAGAGGTTATCAAATGATGCTTAATAAAGAAACTGCATCAAATATTAAGTTTGGCATTGGTTATAACCACATAGAATCACCAACTAATTTCACTCCCAAAACTACTGATGATGGGAGTGAAATAATTCAAAAACAAACTTCAGAAATCAAAGAAAGCACATCTTTTCATCTGAACTTTCTTAAAAATGCAAATAAATGTTATGTAGAAGTTCAAAATCCTGACATCATGTCCTTAGTAGTTTTATTAACATTAGGAGTTGAGACCCTGAAAACTACTGAAGACAAAATTCAAAATTCTGAAAATGTGAGAGATATACCTTCCAAAACTCCAGATAATTTTAAAGGAAAGGCTAAACCAGGTGTGGTGTGTGGTCTGTTTAACCACACATCAGAATTTTGTAAATACGGGAAAGGAAGTTTATTTGATAATAAAATTAAGCAACCGGTTGTAGGTGAAAAGATTAAAAAGGATTTTGAAAAGACTTTTTATCCCAACAAACAACAGCCAAGCAAAACCTTTCCTTAGAGAAAGAATAAATCTCAACATCAGCCTTTTTATCAAGGTTCTACTTCAAAAGTTAGACCCAAATCTTCAGCAGTTTTACAAATTGTTGAGGTTAACAATTTGATAGAAATAGTCAAACTTCTGATGACCAAAGTTGATGGTGAACCTCAACAGGTTACCACCATTGCTCCTAAAAGCAAATCCATGACTAACATGACATGGATTTCTAAAAATGGTCCTAAGAAAACTATTACTCTTCCTGTTCTCAAGAGTAAACCCAAAGCCAAAATGGCTTGGGTTTCTAAAACTGACTAATCTACTCTTTGTGCAAAGGGTCTCCAAAGGTCTAAATAGCATTTGATATGTTGATAATAGATGCTCAATGCACATGACAGGATGCAGGTACATGATCAACAATTTCATAAGTTAAAGAGAAGGATATGTGTCCTTTGGAACAATGCCAAGGGATATGTGCTTGGATATGGCAATGTATCCTCTGGTAAAGTCTAGTTTGACAAGGTCAATCTGGTTGAAAACTTGGAGTACAACTTGCTGAATGTATCTCAAATGTGTGATAAAGGATATTCTTCCTTTTTCACCAAATCTGCTTGCAAGATTATCTCACCAAAAGGCCAAAAGTTGATTGAGAAGATTATTGAAGATCATACTTTGCTGATTGCCAAAAGATGTGGCTATGTCTATGTAGTGGACATTGAAAAAGACAAAGTATTTAACAACACTACTTGTTTATTCTCAAAGGCATCAACTTCTCAACCAGACCTTTAGCATAGGAGACTTGGCCATGTGAACTTTAAAACCATAAACAAAGTCACAAAAATGGGCTTTGTCAGAGGTCTACCCTTGAAGGAATATCAGTGTAAAGAACACTATGTTTCCTGACTTAAGGGAAAACAACATAAGTCCTCTTATAAGTCTATTGAAGAATAAAAAACACCAACATGCCTTCAACTACTCCATATGGACGTATTTGGACCAGTCAAGATCATGAGACTTGGTAAGAAGTATTGCTAGGTCATCATTGATGACTACTCAAGATTCGCATGGGTCTTCTTATTTTTCAAGGATGAGGCAGCTGAAAATATCAAATTCTTCATTCTACAAGTAGAGAAACAATATTCTCTCTCTGTCAAAGTCATCAGAAGTGACAACGGGACATTGATAGAAGCAGCAAGAACAATGTTAGATGATTCAGGCCTACCACATTATTTTTGGGCAGAAGCAGTTAACACAGCTTGTTATGTTCAGAACAGGGTCATTATCAACAAAAGATATTCCAAAACTTCTTATGAAGTTCTTTATAGAATCAAGCCCCTTATCTCCTTCTTCGGGGCTTTTGGATGTCAATGTTTTATTCAAAACATCAAGGACTCCATTTCAAAGTTTGCTGCTAAAGTTGATTCAGGTTACTTTCTTGGTTTATTCTTCCACAAGAAAAGCTTACAATGTACTCAATTCAAGAACCAAGATCGTAGAAGAAACACTGAATGTCAAGTTCAATGAGTCAATACATGCACTCTTTCCATCACATCCTACTGAACTCTTTAACCTTGACAGCTTTAATTTTGGACCTGAAAAGACTGTAATCAACTCATTTAAACCCACTTATTATGGTGATCAAGGGTTTGATGATGGTCTTCCTTCATGGACTCCTAATTCAGTCTGCAAACCAACTCCAAAACCATCAGAAGTTTCTCAAACTTCTGATTCACCAAACCAAAAAACTGTTGATTCGGAAGCCCAAACATTTGAGGCAACTCTTAAAACTTCTGATACAATCCAAACAGCTGAATCAGATATCATTACCCTTAGTGGTTTGTTTGAAGAAGTTCAACAACCCATTGTTCAAACACAAGAAGAACTGATAGAACACAAAGATCATCCATTGGAACAAATCCTGGGTGATATTGCTTCACGGGTGCTGGCAAGAAACTAGCTTTCCAACTTTCGCTTTTACACTGCCTTTATTTCACAGTTGGAACCAAAGAAATACCAAGAAGCCCTCAAAGACAACAATTGGGTGGAAGGTATGCAGGATGACTTGCTGCCATTCAAACAGCAACAGGTTTGGGAAATTTGTCCCTTACCTCCTAACAAGCTACCAATTGGCATAGGATGGGTTTTTAGAAACAAACAAGATGAAGCTGGTCTAATCGTCAAGAACAAGGCAAGACTGGTGGTCCAAGGTGTTTCCCAAGAAGAGAGAATTGATTATGATGAAACCTTTGCACTAATAGCAAGGCTTTAAGCCATCATGTTATTTTGGGCTTATGCAATTTCCAATAAAATCAAAGTTTTTCAAATGGATGTTAAAAGTTCCTTTTTATATGGAAAAATAAAAGAGGAAGTGTATGTTTGTAAACCACCAGGGTTTGAGGATCCTGCTCATCCTAATTGGGTGTACAAACTAGACAAGGCTTTATATGGGTAAAAACAAGCTCCAAGAGCTTTGTATGATACACTTTCCACATTTTTATTGAAAAATCACTTCACAAGAGGCTCCATTGATAAAACACTTTTGATAAAGCATGTTGGAAATCACATCTTTCTTGTTCAAATTTATGTTGATGATATCATTTTTGGTTCAACAAATACAAAACTGTATGATGAATTTAAGAACTCATGCAATCTAAATTTGAGATAAGTACCATGGGAGAATGGCAATACTTTTTGGGACTGCAGATTAAACAACAGACAAATGGAACTTTAATACAGCAATCAAAATATGTTAAAGAATTATTGAACAAAATTTCTTTACAAGACTGTAAATCATGTTCCACTCCCATGAGCCTAACCACACAAGTTGAACCCGGCGATTAAGGAAAACAGGTTGACCAAATCATGTACAGATGTATGATAGGTTCCCTTTTTTAATTAACTGCTACTAGACTAGATATTATGTTTTCAACATGTGTTTGTGCTAGATATCAATAAGCTCCAAGGGAATCAGACCTCGTGGCAATCAAAAGAATCTTTAGATATCTGAAAGGAAGTGCTAACTTAGGGATTTGATATCCTGCTATCAGCAATACCAGATTAATAGTTTTTTTTTCAGATAGTGACTACGCAGGGTGTAAAATGTCAAGAAAATCAACATCTGGTGGATGTCAATACATAGGAAACTGTATGGTGTCCTGGAAATCAAAGAAGCAAACTTCTATGGCAACATAAACTGCTGAAACAGAATACATTGCCACTACAAGCTATACATCACAGACTAAATGGCTTCAAAATCAGCTGCTTGATTATGAAATCAAAGAGACAATGACACCATTGCTCCTAGACAGTACGTCAGTACCTTAGCCGTTAGCATCATTCAAACCCTGTCCAATTTTCAAAGACAAAACACATTTAAATCAGGTATAATTTCATCAGGGATTGCTCTGAAAAAGGAAAATTTGAGGCGAAATATGTGTCAACAGCTAATCAAATAGTTGATGTGTTCAAAAACCCCTTGACTCATCAACCTTTCAGAGGTTAGTATCCATGCTTGGGATGTTAAATTTGGAGTAATTTTGTAAGTGTTTTCATTTTTCTGTACATATTTCATTTTCACTTACTTATTACTCAACTGTTCATAAACATCTGATAACCATAGAGGGAGAAATTACTGATGTACAAAACGTTATTAAGGGAATATCTTTTGAAAAGAGAAATTATTGATGATAAAAATCATCAGAAGATAAATTGGATGTTTTAAACATATTCTCATCAGTTGTTGAAAACTACTGAAAAGAAAATGGGAAACTCCTGATGAACAGATTTGTTCATCAGAAGTTTTGGTCAAAAGGTCAAATCTGTAACACCCCAACCGATGGCGGAAACATCGGGGTGCCACGTATTGATGATTGTTTTCAGTAGCACGTGGTATAATATAAATTTTAAATAATTTATTCAAACATAATATCCAAAATGTGAAATAATGTCTAAGAATTCAAATACATAACATCCAAATAATAACTTCAAAAACTTCAAATAACTTCAAGATAAATCCTCATGCTAACTCAAGCCTCAGCTTCATTGTTACCTGAAACATGTTAATTTTGAAAGTATTTTGGGTCAACATAAGTTGGTGAGAATTACATAGGTTTTTTTGATGATAAATGAATAAAATGTTATGCAATTCATGTGTCATGTTAATCTAGCCCATATGTAAGAAACATATTAGAAATAAATCGAGTGCATAATCAACCCTGCTGACTGTTATAAAATGATACATACCATACACTTATGGTCCCAATATGTTATGCGATAACAAACACCCACGTAACCTTGGTAGGAGGCACGTATCCGGGTGGGATTGTCAGTCCAATAGATCTATCAATGTATACCGTCGGCTGATCAATGTTAATGATTATGCTAGAATGTGCTTACTCTAATCATGCTCAAGACAATATGCAACATAGAAAACACATAAACACATTGATGATTGAATTGCAATGAAAAGTGTTATAACATGTTTCACCCCAAAAGTGGTGATAAAAGGGGCTATGTAAACTCACCTTAGCAAATGTTAACTTGTTGAAAAGATATGATAATTATGTTGCCCAAAGTGATTCCAATTATTACCCTATAATGAGGTAATATATAATAAGTCTAAGTCTATGTAACTAATATGTGTATCCTAGGGTTTTGATTTGGGGATAATCAATTGTTAAATTTAATTCAAAAATGTTAATTAAATAAAGAAAATTGGATAATAAATGAAAAATAGTCTTTTTATAAAGTTTGAATTTTGAGTGTGCACATTAAAGTGTTTGAAGCAATAAAATAATTTTTATAAAATTATTTCATTTAAAATAGATTTTTAAATCTATTTATTCATAAATAGCCAATTATTAACTTTAATATTTAAAAATACTAAAATTAAAGAAATCTTATTTTAAAAATCATAATTCTGTTCTAAATGATTAAAAATAATTTGTGTAAAATTTTGGTGTAAAAATGATGAAAATTGGATTTATTATGAATTAAATATGATTAAATCTTACAAAAATTGATTAAAAATAATAAATAAATGATTTTACTGAATTAAAAATTATTTCAGTAAAGGTTGACTTTATAAAAAGTCAGGATAAATTTTGAAGAATTTAAATAAATTGTTTTGATATATAACTGGATTTTTATAATTATAATTGTATAAAAATGATTTAATTATTATAAATATTAAATAAAAGAATTTCTGAAAAATAAAAATTGTAAATAAATCTTTTATATCAGATTAAGTAATTATAATTTTTTTAGAATTTATAAAATAGTTTTGGTATTTTAAAAGAATTTATAAGATTAAAAGGATTTATATATATATATAATTATTTAATGGTTAAAAAGAAAAGAAAGGAAGAAGGTGCAAAAACCCGGTCAGTGCCGGGACTCGAACCCGGGTGACCATTGTGGAAGCCAAGCGTCTCAACCACCTGGCCTAGGCCGGTGGTTGTGATGACTTCTGGTTTTAATTAATTAAATACAATATGCAAAAATCAGTATTATCCCCAATTAAAACGCGATGAACCCTAGCTTAACAATCAGACGATTCAGGCAACTATAGCCCAATTAATGTTAGGGCTATAGTTGCTTGGATGCCGATGAATGAAACCCACCAACAAAATTGAACTCACAGTGCTTGATTGATGTTTATGATCGGGTCAAAGCAAAAGTCAACTACGAGCGATTAAACCAATAACAGAGAGAATCAGAGAGAAATAGGGATTGAGAGAGAGGTATGAGCGAGTTGTTAAGCTATGCAGAGCCTCAATTTATACTAATGGATTAGGGTTAGGGTTAATTGGATTGTTTGACTTTCCTTATAATAATACGCGGCCAATTATGATCATTAGGGCACGATGCCGTGTAATTGTTGTTCAATTAAGTTGGATTGGGCCGGATTATACACGAAGATACCATAGATAGCATAATTACGTGTTAATACTACGGATTGCACAACAAGGAATCCCACAGTTGACTTTTCTAGTCAACTGTGAGGATTTAAAAGCGCGTATAAGATTATTGTTTGTCTGGGTTTATCACAAACAGAAGGCCAGCCCAGCTGGTTTGTGCATTGTGTGTGTTAGGTTGGGCCGGTCCTTGGCGCGGGTTCGAATCCCGGCCAAGGCAAAACATTTTTTTTTTATTTTATTTAACACTCACACATATATATATAATAATATATATATCATTAGGGTCCCATATAAGCGACAAAAATAATAAATGCGAGGATAATTATAATTGCGAGGGTAAATATGAAACTTGACGTTTTATTAAATGTCATGCGTAACGTACAAGTATTAAATGCGTGATGTTACAGTCTCCCCTACTTTTAGGAACTTCGTCCCGAAGTTGGAGTTGGAGAGTCTGGTGGAAAAAGATGCGGATACTTCGACTTCATCTGGTCTTTACGCTCCCAAGTGAACTCTGGGCCTCGTTTAGATTCCCAACGAACCTTAACGATCGGAATACGACTGCGCTTGAGTTTCTTGACTCCAGTGTCAACAATCTCGACGGGTTTCTCGATAATGTGCATGCTTTCATCGATTTGCACATCCTCAAGAGGAACATGAAGGTTCTCATCTGCTAAGCATTTCTTGAGATTCGAAACATGGAAGGTCGGATGAACATTGCTTAGCTCGGGTGGAAGCTCAAGTCTGTAAGCCACTTTCCCAACTCTGTCAAGAATCTTGAAGGGGCCTACGTATCGAGGAGCTAGTTTTCCCTTTCTACCGAAACGAATAACTCCTTTCCAAGGGGATACCTTAAGTAGCACAAGGTCCCCAACTTGAAATTCCAAGGGTTTACGACGTTTATCAGCATAACTCTTTTGGCGACTTCGAGCCTTGAGAAGATTATCCTGAATAAGCTGGATTTTGTCTGTGGTTTCCTGGATTAGTTCGGGTCCAGTAATGCGAGCTTCACCAACCTCGGTCCAACAGACAGGAGAACGACATTTCCGACCATAGAGTGCCTCAAAAGGAGCCATGTTAATGCTGGCGTGATAACTGTTGTTGTATGAAAACTCAACCAAAGGAAGATGAGAATCCCATGCGCCACCAAAATCGATGACACACGCCCTGAGCATGTCCTCAAGTGTCTGGATGGTTCGTTCAGTCTGACCATCCGTTTGAGGGTGATAAGCAGTGCTCAGGTTCAACTTAGTACCCAAAGCTTTTTGTAGAGATTCCCAAAAGTGAGAGGTGAAACGACCATCGCGATCAGAAATAATGTCCAAAGGTATACCGTGACGACATACGATTTCACTTACGTACATCTGTGCCAACCTTTCCACAGAATACTTCTCACGAATAGGTAGGAAGTGAGCGGACTTGGTCAAACGATCGACGATTACCCAAATACTGTCAAAACCTTTGGGTGTGCGAGGGAGTTTGGTGATGAAATCCATAGCTATGCTCTCCCATTTCCAGACAGGAATCTCTGGTTGTTCAAGCATACCAGATGGTCGTTGGTGTTCAGCCTTAACCTTGGAACAAGTGAGGCATTTTGCGACGAATAGAGCAATGTCTTTCTTCATACCAGGCCACCAATAAGAATAACGAAGATCTTGGTACATCTTGTCAGCTCCAGGATGAATAGAATAACGAGACTTATGAGCCTCGTTCATGAGAAAAGTACGAAGATCATCACGGTCGGGAATCCACAGTCGATTAAGAAAATAAAGGAGACCATCAGGTTTGGTTTCAAGTTGAGTCTCAGCACCACAAGACATTTCATCGTACATGTTACCTTGGGTGACTGAGGTGTGTTGAGCCTGGAGAATGCGATCTTGGAGATCGGTACGAACTCTAGCACATTGGAGTTTGACACGCTCTTTACGACTAAGTGCGTCAGCCACAACATTCGCTTTGCCAGGGTGGTAGCGAATTTCGCAATCATAGTCGTTAAGTAATTCAACCCAACGTCGTTGCCTCATGTTAAGATTCTTTTGATCGAAGACATGTTGGAGACTTTTGTGGTCCGTGAACACCACACATTTGGTCCCATAGAGATAATGTCTCCAAATCTTGAGTGCAAAGACAACAGCACCCAATTCGAGATCATGGGTGGTATAATTTTTCTCGTGAATCTTGAGTTGTCGAGACGCATAAGCAATAACCTTTCCTCGTTGCATGAGAACACAACCGAGACCTTGGTTTGATGCATCACAGTAGACCACGAAATCATCATTACCATCAGGTAGAGATAAGACAGGAGCTTCACAAAGTTTCAGCTTAAGAGTTTCAAATGCTTCCTCTTGCTTAGGTCCCCACTCATAGGGTTTACCCTTGTGAGTTAAGGTAGTGAGAGGAACAGCGATCTTGGAGAAATTGGCGATGAATCGACGATAGTAACCAGCCAACCCAAGAAAAGAACGGACTTCCGTTGGAGTGGTAGGAACACTCCAATTTTTCACAGCTTCGATCTTTGCAGGATCAACATGAATTCCGTTCATATCAATGACATGTCCCAAAAATTGAACTTCCTTAAGCCAAAATTCACATTTGGAGAACTTGGCGTACAGTTGTTCTTTCTTTAGGAGACTCAAGATAGAGTGAAGATGTTGCTCGTGATCGGATTTTGATTTAGAGTAAATCAAAATATCATCAATGAAAACGATCACGAATTTGTCGAGATAGGGTCTACAAACCCGATTCATCAGATCCATAAATACTGCGGGAGCATTGGTCAAACCGAAAGGCATAACCATGAATTCATAGTGACCGTAGCGAGTGCGAAAGGCCGTCTTGGGAATATCTTCATCGTGGACTCTAAGCTGATGATAACCAGAACGGAGATCAATCTTCGAGAAGTGGGTTGCTCCTTGAAGTTGATCGAAGAGATCGTCAATCCTAGGAAGCGGATAACGATTCTTGATGGTGAGTTTGTTGAGTTCACGGTAGTCAATACACATCCGAAGAGAACCATCCTTCTTTTTAACGAATAAGACAGGGGCTCCCCATGGAGAAGAACTAAGGCGAATGAACCCTTTATCAGAAAGTTCCTGTAATTGACTAGCAAGTTCTTGCATCTCAGAGGGTGCAAGACGATAAGGAGCTTTAGCTATAGGATTAGCACCAGGAATAAGATCAATACGAAACTCCACTTGTCGAGCAGGAGGCAAACCAGGTAAGTCCTCTGGAAAGACTTCAGGATAGTCACGAATAATAGGAATGTCTTGGATACTCTTGCCTTTGTCTTTCTTCTCTATCACGTTAGCTAAGAAGGCTGTATACCCCTTTCGTAAGTACTTTTGGGCAGTAGTACAAGACATAAGCTTAAGCTCACCACAGGGTTTCTCACCATAGATCTTCAAAATCTCACCAGATTCGAGAGGAATGCGTATGACTTTCTCGAAGCACAGAATTTCGGCACGATGAGTTGACAACCAGTCCATGCCTACTATGACATCAAAACTACCAAGATGCATGGGGATAAGATCGATAGGGAAGGTATGATCATCAAGATTCAACAAGCAGTTACGAATAATAGAACCGATCGAAATAGACTTCCCGTTAGCTACCTCTACCACAAAAGGGTCTTCTAGATTAGTGTGGGGTAAGTTAAGTAAAGGTTCAAACTTCAGTGACACGAATGACTTATCAGCTCCTGAATCAAATAATATGGATGCATAGTGATTATTAATGAGAAACGTACCATTCACCACTTCATTGTTGTCACGGGCCTGATTAGCGTTGAGATTGTAGGCGCGACCTCGAGCACCTTGGTTCTGGTTGCGGTTCTGGTTTTGGTTATGGTTCTGGTTCTGGTTTTGGTTACGGTTACGGTTAGGGCAGTTGTTGATGTAGTGATTAGGGTTACCACACTCGTAGCATTGACCACGAGTAGGCCTGTTGTTTTGTTGGTTTTGGTTGGGAGCTGGGTTGTTGTTGTCTTGGGCAGCAGGAGATCGACAGACGTTCACCAGGTGACCATACCTTTGACACTTAGTACAGAATCGACATGGCACCTGTGTGGGATGGTGATACTTGCAAGTGTTGCACAGAGGGTGAGGTCCGGTGTATGGTTTCTTGGCTGGGTTTTGGGCAGCAGGTGGAGTAGCAGCAACCATATAGTTTCTAGCCTTACGCTTCTTGTTGCTTGAGGTCTCAGGCTTGACTTCAATTGCAGGCTGTGGAGTATCTTTGGCAACAGTCTTTTTAGAGCCCTTGCGAACCAGAGTACCATTCTTCACATGATTATCAGTAAGAGTGGCTGCTAGACGTTTGGCCTCTTCCAGAGTTGCAGGATTTCTACCCCAAACAGTGTCCTGGATTTGCATGGGCAGACCACCGATGTACTTCTCGATGGCTACCGGCAGAGGAGTAACCTTGTGTGGCAACAGTAAGCTAAGCTCATGAAAGCGGGTGTTGTAGGCAAGATTTTCCCCACTATCTTGAGCCAAGGTGTGAAACTCATCCTCAAGCTTTTTAACTTCATTGCGAGGACAGAACTCCTCCTTCATGATCTCTTTGACCTGGTCCCAAGTCATAGCAAGAGCAACTTCGGCCCCACGAGTACGCTTTTCTTCATTCCACCATGTGAGTGCTCGTTTATGGAGAACACTCATGGCGTAACGAACCTTGAAATTATTGGGGCATTCACTGTTGATGAAGGTATTTTCAATACCCTCAAACCATTGGAGAAGTCCAGTTGCTCCTTCTTCACCGCTGAACTTTGGAGGGTTGCAAGAGTTGAAATGCTTGAGGGTGCAAGCTTGGGGTCCATTGCCATTGCCATTGCCGTTCCCGTTCCCGTTGTTGTGACCATTCCCATTCAATTGGATGACCTGGGCAAGTAAGTTGGGAACCAGAGTTGCGATTTGCTGCGCCATTTGTTGAGAAATGATCGCAGCCAGTTGAGCATCGACCCCATTGTTGTTGTGGTTAGGAGCTTGGTCATGGTTGTGGTTAGGGTTATCACCACCTTCTCCGGGGTTCTCACCATTGTTGTTGCGAGTGCTGCGACGAGGAGGCATGATCTGTAATAGACACAATGAAATGAATGAGAGTTCATATAAGGAATGTAATCATTTATTCATTAATTAAAACGAATAAACGAAAACGTTGACTTATCAAAGATTCTAAATTCTAATAACATATGAAGACATGCTTTAGCCTATAAGTGAACACTCATCCCGAGAATTCCCAGGTAGGCATCCGGGTCCCTCGTCTGATTGGGATATATGCGCAATGCCAGCCTAGACAGAAGACTCAGAATACAGGCGTTCACCCTTCCAGATTGCACGTGTTCGTTATTAAAATCTAGAACTTCGACGAGATCTCAAGGGGGTTCAGGTTAAACCTGAGGATTTTGTCCTATAAATCTAATGGTGGATCAGGATTGCAGCAGACAATTAAGAGTAGTCACATGTAGGTTTAAGGCATAGGATAAGGATAGGATTAGGGAAGCAATTAGGGTTACAAGTAGGAGAAGCAAGTACTGTTTTAGTCCCTAAGGTTATAGTCTAGATTATTTCTAATAACCTAATTCCCTATAACCAAGGCTCTGATACCAATCTGTAACACCCCAACCGATGGCGGAAACATCGGGGTGCCACGTATTGATGATTGTTTTCAGTAGCACGTGGTATAATATAAATTTTAAATAATTTATTCAAACATAATATCCAAAATGTGAAATAATGTCTAAGAATTCAAATACATAACATCCAAATAATAACTTCAAAAACTTCAAATAACTTCAAGATAAATCCTCATGCTAACTCAAGCCTCAGCTTCATTGTTACCTGAAACATGTTAATTTTGAAAGTATTTTGGGTCAACATAAGTTGGTGAGAATTACATAGGTTTTTTTGATGATAAATGAATAAAATGTTATGCAATTCATGTGTCATGTTAATCTAGCCCATATGTAAGAAACATATTAGAAATAAATCGAGTGCATAATCAACCCTGCTGACTGTTATAAAATGATACATACCATACACTTATGGTCCCAATATGTTATGCGATAACAAACACCCACGTAACCTTGGTAGGAGGCACGTATCCGGGTGGGATTGTCAGTCCAATAGATCTATCAATGTATACCGTCGGCTGATCAATGTTAATGATTATGCTAGAATGTGCTTACTCTAATCATGCTCAAGACAATATGCAACATAGAAAACACATAAACACATTGATGATTGAATTGCAATGAAAAGTGTTATAACATGTTTCACCCCAAAAGTGGTGATAAAAGGGGCTATGTAAACTCACCTTAGCAAATGTTAACTTGTTGAAAAGATATGATAATTATGTTGCCCAAAGTGATTCCAATTATTACCCTATAATGAGGTAATATATAATAAGTCTAAGTCTATGTAACTAATATGTGTATCCTAGGGTTTTGATTTGGGGATAATCAATTGTTAAATTTAATTCAAAAATGTTAATTAAATAAAGAAAATTGGATAATAAATGAAAAATAGTCTTTTTATAAAGTTTGAATTTTGAGTGTGCACATTAAAGTGTTTGAAGCAATAAAATAATTTTTATAAAATTATTTCATTTAAAATAGATTTTTAAATCTATTTATTCATAAATAGCCAATTATTAACTTTAATATTTAAAAATACTAAAATTAAAGAAATCTTATTTTAAAAATCATAATTCTGTTCTAAATGATTAAAAATAATTTGTGTAAAATTTTGGTGTAAAAATGATGAAAATTGGATTTATTATGAATTAAATATGATTAAATCTTACAAAAATTGATTAAAAATAATAAATAAATGATTTTACTGAATTAAAAATTATTTCAGTAAAGGTTGACTTTATAAAAAGTCAGGATAAATTTTGAAGAATTTAAATAAATTGTTTTGATATATAACTGGATTTTTATAATTATAATTGTATAAAAATGATTTAATTATTATAAATATTAAATAAAAGAATTTCTGAAAAATAAAAATTGTAAATAAATCTTTTATATCAGATTAAGTAATTATAATTTTTTTAGAATTTATAAAATAGTTTTGGTATTTTAAAAGAATTTATAAGATTAAAAGGATTTATATATATATATAATTATTTAATGGTTAAAAAGAAAAGAAAGGAAGAAGGTGCAAAAACCCGGTCAGTGCCGGGACTCGAACCCGGGTGACCATTGTGGAAGCCAAGCGTCTCAACCACCTGGCCTAGGCCGGTGGTTGTGATGACTTCTGGTTTTAATTGATTAAATACAATATGCAAAAATCAGTATTATCCCCAATTAAAACGCGATGAACCCTAGCTTAACAATCAGACGATTCAGGCAACTATAGCCCAATTAATGTTAGGGCTATAGTTGCTTGGATGCCGATGAATGAAACCCACCAACAAAATTGAACTCACAGTGCTTGATTGATGTTTATGATCGGGTCAAAGCAAAAGTCAACTACGAGCGATTAAACCAATAACAGAGAGAATCAGAGAGAAATAGGGATTGAGAGAGAGGTATGAGCGAGTTGTTAAGCTATGCAGAGCCTCAATTTATACTAATGGATTAGGGTTAGGGTTAATTGGATTGTTTGACTTTCCTTATAATAATACGCGGCCAATTATGATCATTAGGGCACGATGCCGTGTAATTGTTGTTCAATTAAGTTGGATTGGGCCGGATTATACACGAAGATACCATAGATAGCATAATTACGTGTTAATACTACGGATTGCACAACAAGGAATCCCACAGTTGACTTTTCTAGTCAACTGTGAGGATTTAAAAGCGCGTATAAGATTATTGTTTGTCTGGGTTTATCACAAACAGAAGGCCAGCCCAGCTGGTTTGTGCATTGTGTGTGTTAGGTTGGGCCGGTCCTTGGCGCGGGTTCGAATCCCGGCCAAGGCAAAACATTTTTTTTTGATTTTATTTAACACTCACACATATATATATAATAATATATATATCATTAGGGTCCCATATAAGCGACAAAAATAATAAATGCGAGGATAATTATAATTGCGAGGGTAAATATGAAACTTGACGTTTTATTAAATGTCATGCGTAACGTACAAGTATTAAATGCGTGATGTTACAAAATCAGTCTTTTCCCATTTAGAATTTTGACCTAGGGCGGTTATAAAACTTCAAAAAAACCCCTCTTATTTGGCACGCTCTATAGAATTTGTTGTCCTAGCAAGCTCTTAGTTGGCGTTCACTAGCTTTTGGATTCTAAGTTGTATATTTCTGCTACGTAGTAAAGGTACCAATGGGTCACAACCGATGCATATTTTTGGGGTGTGATAGATTGGTATCAGAGCTATAGGGTTTTGCAAATTAGTTGTCGGTAGGGATATATAGGCCTTAACCTCAGTCTTGCCTCATTAATGGATTAAAATTACTAAAACTAAATACATAGTACGAACGCCTAGGGATTAAAATTCCAACCGTTGCCATATAAGTTTATATAAGTTGGTTGATCATTAGTGTATGGGATTACACTAGCTTAGCTCATGTTTCTCTAACGCAAGAAACATTTCCTTATGTGAGTATTTTCTATATTTATATATAGAAGGATATAAAAGCACCGAATGGCTAAACGTATTTCACTTGTGACCGACAAGTCATCACATTGGATAGCGAGTGTTTATTCACATAGAGTTTAGTGGAGCCATTGTTTCTTGGTTTTGAGGAAAAATTAATTTGATCATATACCATGTGAATTTATGTGAAAGAGGAGACAAAGTCACAGCTCCCGTTAGAAGAGTGGAACACCTCACTGTGGAGGGGAGGATGAGTAGAGGCAAACCCAAATTGACTTGGGTTGATCGGATTAGGCAAGATTTGATATAATTGCACCTCTCTGAGAATATGGTCCAAGATAGGAATTCATGGATGCTTAGGATCAAAGTTAAAGATTTTTATGAATTAGGAGAAATGTTTTTCTCTATATTTGTTATCCCATGAGGCTATTCATGTATGTTTTCTCCTATGTTATTCATTCACTACTTTTTTAGTGCTTTGTGTGTGTCTACTTATATATATATATATATATATATATATATATATAGTATGTGTGTTTGATTTTTCGAGCTGGGGGTCTCTTTGGAAGCAGCCTCTCTATCTCTAATGATAGGGGTAAGGTTTGCCTACATCTTACCCTCCCCAGACCCTACTAATAGCGTCGCTATTTGTGGGATTTCCTGGGTAAAGTTGTTATTGTACTATGTGAATTTATATATAGTATATAACTACGTTTTGTTTATGTCATCAATTTGGAACTAAGCAAGAATTTGAACACTTTCTTTCTTTTCAAGTGTTGGAATACTGATTCACTCGATCTTATAATATGCCTCATTGGGGAGCCGTGTCATTGATGTTGTTATGCGTTTATTGTATATATGTATGTTGTAGAGGACTATTGGTAGTCCTTGATTTGCCACAGACAATCCGCCTAAACTTTTCAAAAAAAAAATGAGCGGTTAATTCTAACCAGCAGAGCTGTTGTCTACACTTTTACAATACGTGTGGACATATTTACTTTCTTGTGACTCACTCAGATTGGACATTTGAGGGTATTAAATGTCATTCCTCTTCATTGATTCTGAAAATTTATCATGTCTCATTTGTATGGGCAAGTACCTTGACTTATTGAGTGTTGTCAAGCTTGTATGGGGCCTTCGAATATATCTTAGCTCAAACTTCGAGAAACAAATTTCTGTAACAGGGGAAGAATGTGACAACCGACAAATTCGGGTCAACTTTTAATTTGATCTAAATCACGTTTCCGATGAAATTAACATGCTTTATGGTTAATTTTAAATTAATTAAGCCGTTACGAGTCCTGCGATGTCCTTCTCGAAGTCCGTGGACACCTTGAAGCAGATGTAGCAACATCACGTGCATTTAATTTTAACGAACTGACAATGGTAAATAATAATCAAATTGTACTAACATACGGTTAATATATGTAAATACGACACGTATTTACAATAAAACATATGATTTACACCAATAAATCTGGTCTAACACACATATTAGAAAAAATAACGATTAAGATCATTTATAAACCCAACGGTTGAATAAAAAAAACCATTTGTTTTATATCACGATGTAGGATGTAATATCATACCATAATCCTTATATGTCCAAACCCAATCGGCCTCCATTTAGACTTTTCTTTATGCTTACAAAAAGTTTGAGTCAAGTGTTTAAGTTTATTTTGATGTTTGATGATTGTTCTAGTATTATCTAGTTTTTTGTTGTGATTTTCTAAGGAACCTAATAGTTGTAATTTCTCAAAAAGGTTTAGTCATTTGTATTTTTAATTATAATATCGGGGCCGTTTGATTCATGAAATCTTTGGATTTAGAATTGGTACTAAAACTAATTTCTTTAAAATTTGTGAAGTTGGCACATAAGTGAAATTGAATTGGAATTATTTCCATCAAATTCCCTCAAATATATAATTTCAGGTTTCATTCACCCTGAGAATGGAACTCTAAAAATTTTGATGGAAAGTCCAAAATTGCTAAGAAAACCCCAACCTTCAACCATTTCTTCCCCTTTCACATCAATTGGTTGATCGCAGGGTATTTCTATAAATTTAATTTTGATTAAATTACAAGTTTTGTTCTTTATGTTTATATCCGATTGTAAAGAATGTCTTTTACGTTTAAAACTGATTGATTTTAAACAATATTTCATAATCATGCACGTTAAGTCCTTTAAGCTTAACTCAGATAGTTTTCGTCGTTAAATTTTGTCACGTGACTTGCACACGAAGGTATATCAGTAAATTCACGCACCCTTTAATTCACCCCAAAAATCATTGAATATAAACCCTAATCCAACATGATTTAACAATCAAATTGAATGTAGAGATGTTCTTTGAACAGCTAACTAAGACTTTCCCCTAAAGCTGCTAGAGAAATCAATTCTCGATCCTTATCTGCAAAAGAAAAAAAAGCAAGTAAAAGTGAGAAATAAAAAACATTAACATTCAACTAATCAATTAGATCATTGAACAATCATCACCTCTACTTTTTTTTTCAAGCGATTAGGCTCAACCTTGACCGGATCTGATCCATGGAGCAAGTTAATAACCTCTCCCGCGTCTAAACTTGACCTCACCGTAGCACTCCTAAGACTCGTAGCACCTGATCCCTTACCTCCAACATCTTTATAAACCGTCAATGGCGTCACCATTATACATCTTCTCGACGAGTCAGAAACATCCTCCATTACTCGGATCTGGACTCGGTAACACATCAATCGTTGTTAGGATTTGTGGAATATAAATAGGAGTAAAGTATTAGAGAAATCTGGCAGACCAACTTGCCTTTCTCAGCAACCAAGCCATCATCGAGAACAAGACGATACATTGAAATGGGTCAAATAATGTATCTTCTTAATGGGTTAAATCAAATTGGATTAAGGTTTATATTTAGTGATTTGGGGGAAAATTGAAGGGGGTAGGTGAATGAACTGATATACCCTCGTGTGCAACACATGTGACAACATTTAACTACGAAAACTAACTGAGTTAGGCTTAAAAGACATAATGTGCATGATTTTAAAAGAAAAAGGACAAGATCAATCAGTTTTAAACGTAAAGTGCCTGCGTTGCAATCAGGTATAAGCATAAAGAACAAAATTTGTATTCATTCTTTACTTTTCTAGCATTCTAATTCCATTTATAATGTTACAATCCAAACACAGAATAAATTTTTATCAAAATTAATTATAGTTCCATTAAAAATATTATAAACAAAGTTGCAAAGATGTAAACAATTGCATTTATGACCCTTTTGTTTTCATTCACTATATTTTGGCAAGTTCAACCTGTTTCATTTAAGTTGCTATATTTTGACCCGTTTAGATTTTTAACCCACTAATTATGACATATTTCATCATAATAGCATCATAGCATTTCCACTTAAAATATAAATAAAAATTGATCTAGTATTTGAACACATAATGAGAAAAATCCAAAATCTTAGTATCTACTAAACTTTTAATCAAATCGTTGACTACTCAAACAAATATAAACATAACACGTGATCTTCAAGTTGATTCACAAATCATCCTTCTCTCTCTAGTCTTGACTCATCCGCCTAGGAAAAAAACAATTATGATACCATATTAACCAAAGAAATTGTCATTAATTTTTAATAAATATATATCATACTTTCTTTTTTGAACAACTACTAATATAATGACCCACTTTGTTGCAATAAGAAAAACTTCTCTCTTTTGGTGCTTCTAGGGAAGTTTTTATTTTAGTTGCAATTTTAGGACGACCTTTAGTATTTGTATGAACTACTGGATCACGAATAGAAATATGAGGCATCATGTTTACTTGCGAACTTCCTACATTAGAATCTAGTTAAATTGTCTCATTTTGTTTTGAAATTTTTCTAATACTTTGCTCTTCTAAAAACTTCAACAAGATAATATTTAGTTTCTTTATCTCAAATCGAGAATCTCTTGCTTGTTCGGTTGCTTTTATAAAATTTGTTTGAACACACCATAAAGTTAACACACACTAACTTCATTCCCACTATGAATGTCTTCAAGCCCAATAGTGCAATTATCCAACTTATACCTAGCATCGAGTGTCCATCTAGGTAAAATATAGTGATCAGGAAGCATTTTAACGTCTCTTCTTCAAGATATATAAGATATGCTTGCATAACATCCCGTATGTTTCAAACTTGGCACATGAACATGTAACATCTATCTTATTTGAGAGACGAAAGTTAACGTTTCTCCAATATTTTTATCAATATCCAATTGTCCAACCCTATGGCTGACTTCTTCTGAACTCTTGCTTATTTTCTCATGACTTAAATTGAAGGTTGCTTCGGGCCATTCCTTCTTGAATGCATCAAAGAGCTTTCTAGTGTAATGTGAACTTGCTTTTGCCTCTATCAAACTAACAGAAGAAAGAATTGGTTTGGAATTCATGGCCTTGAAGTCTTTAGGTATCTTTGGCAAGAAGATTTTAAGAGCTTTTAGGAGCTTTAAGTACCAAGCTTTAAAGAAAAAACTATTACTCAATAAAAATTCTTGTTTGTTTGAAGGAGCTGGAAGCTTTTAGGTTAGAGAAAAAGCTTTATAGTGAAAAGCTACTAGTACTAGCGTTTAAGAAAAAGCTCTAGTAGCTACAAACTTTTAATTAGTAAATGACACAAATACCCATTCTATTTTAAAAATAAAATAAAAACCTTCATTACAAGTTTTAAATTATGCCCATTTTGGTCATTTTATACATTTTATTAAAAGTTTCAGCTACTTTGCCAAACACCAAAATATATTTAAAAAGCTTCCAGCTTCCAGCTACCAGCTTGCAGCTACCAGCTTGCAGCTAACAGCTACCAGCCTCCAGCTAATTTTGCCAAACATACCCTTTATCTTCTTCGGCAACCCTTGGTCTCTCAACAACTTTATCATATTGTATAACAAACTCATTTAACATGGTCTTTGAATTTACATATCCATCAAAAAAAGAATGCATGCTCTCGCTTCTTCCACTTGATGTCATACCAGCAAAAAAACAATATTTTAAGAAGGCTTTTGTAACACCCCGGCACAGACCCCCAAAATTTTTCGCGTATTAATATTATTTTCATGTAATAATATTGAACCAAAACTAATAATAAGCGGGTCGGTTATGTACGAAAATAAAAACCGAACCATTTAATATAATAATTGTTATTAGCATACACATTACGAGACCGAGCCAACACACATTAACGAACCCAAATACGTAACCGATCGGAATCGGTGAGTCACCAAGAGGAGGACATGTGTCCTCCCCCTCTTGATGACACCTACCTTCTTTTGTTTTATAAAAAAAAAAAAACACAAACACACATACATTTGTGCATCTCCTTCCACACCACACCCAAATATAGAGAGAAGAGGAGGAGCCGGATGGGGCTCTGCCACCGCCGACGGCGGAGCTCCAGCAGCCGAACACCACAACCAACACCCCCACCTTCACCCTTCCACTGATATGTGAGTATTATTGAGAGAGAGATAGAACTTAGAGGAAGAGGAAAACGCAGAGACGGAGAGAGAGAGAGAGAGAGAGAGAGAGAGAGAGAGAGAGAGAGAGAAGAGGAAGGAGAAAGAGAACTCGGAGGAGAGAGGAGGAAGACGATGGTGATGTGGGTTCCGGTCGGCCTGATCTAGTCTCTACGGGTTAGTGGCTACGGTGGTCAGGTGGAGGTGGTCGTGCACAGTTACGGTGGTCAGTAGGTGTAAGGATGGTGGTTGTTTGGTGGACTCAGGTGATGACCGATGGTGTTCTTAGTGGAGGTGGGGTTCAGATGGTGGCTATGGCGATTCCAGGTGGTGGTCTCGGGTAGATGGTGGTGGTCATTAATGATTGTCCAGTGGTGATTATTGTAGTTCACAAGAGGTGATGGTGTTGTTTGGGTAATAACCGGGCCAGACTAGGAAACGGGTCAGGAGTTCAAGTCAAAGGATGGGTCAACCCTGGTCAACATGAGTCAACCTTCGGGTCAACCGGGTCAGTTGACCAACACGAACAGAGACCGAGCTTAAGGTATAAACCGAACCAACCTATATGTTAAAGTATCTATTATTATATATGAAACTTGTGGGGACTTGACGAGCTTGATTAAAAGAACCAAACACAAGATACATGTGTTATGCACTGGATAATACCAACTCTAAGTACGGGAAATGAGATCTAAGGTTCGGACATGATCATGACCAAAACGAACCATAATGTTAGTGTTAGAACTTGAGACACTTGAATATAAATACTAACTTGGGATAATAAGAATTCGGACCATTAGACTTGAACTTTGGATGTAGTATAACCTTTGTGTACTATATATAAATCACTAAACAAAAAGGACTTGAACATTGATAATTAGGAAATGGACATAATATTAGGAATCTTGACAATTGCGACTTAGGATTCGGACTTGGTAACAAGATGACATAAAGTTGAGCTATCTAGTGAGATATGGGACATTGGAGATTATTGGTTTGGAGATAGAGACTAGAGGCGAACTATTAACATTTGAGACCTTAGACTTGACCTTTAGACACGGACTTCGGACATAAAGGTATATTGAGTATTGAGACTATTAGTGCGGACGTCATAATCGGCAAACTTATGTATATTAGAACAAACATTAGCTTTGGACTAATTATATACACCTAGTATTTATGTTAGAACTTGGACACAAATTGAATAAGAAGCGATACATAGAATGTTAGAATATAAACTCGAATGCTTGACTAGTCGCCTAAACCTTAGAATATGGACTCGGCGAATAAGATTTGGATATAGACTATGGACACTAAAATGAAAGGAAACATAAATAATGTAAACCATACAAGCTCGTCCCCACACATAACCATGACGGACGAAACCAAAGACTAACAAGAATGTGTGCCGACATAGGGCCCGACGGAGGATGTCAGTACGTGATACTGAGCACCCGGTTTTATAATTTGAGCTATGCAACCAGGTGAGTTCCGTGTACCATCCCCTCTTTTTGTGTTTGTGTGACTGAACTGTTTTGATGTGACAAGATACTTGCTGCCAGATAATCATACTGACACTCATTAACCCATGGGATTGGGCCACTTAATATGTGGGTAGTACTACTTAGGGAAAACCCCACACACAGTGGATCCGGAAGCCCGGAAAACCCTCCACTGAGGTCCACGGGGCCGTTGTGACATATATTTTGCCAGGTGAATCTATAATGGCAGTAGATAGATTTGGTGTATTAGGATTGAGGTGTCGCTTGTACATCACCATGTGTTGTGGAAACTTGTGAACTTGCTTTTGAGATGACAAACCTGTTTTGGATTTACAAAACTATTATACAGACTCACCAGCGTAATTGCTGACCCAACTCTTTTTAAGCATGTGTTCAGGTACTGCAAAAGAATGAATGGCAACTGCGAGGTATATGCTTGCTAGTAATGGATTGGAGAATATCTGGTAGAGGATTATTGCTACAGATGTTGCGGTTTAGAGCGTCTAGAGATAAGGATAGAGAATGGATCGACTAGTGGATTACACTGCCATAACTGCTTCGACGACCGCCGCGCCTCGTCCCTGTAATAGATATTAATTTATTTTATATATTATTTGTATTATTTTGAGAACGAGAGATTGTTTAAACAATTAATATAGTTGTTGGTTGCTTCCGTTGTGCAATTTTGGTATCAACTGCATCTCAACCAACACCCCCAGGGTCAGGTTGTTACAGTTCGTATCAGAGCAACGACAGTGGCGAAATTGGATATCTCCAGATATCCAATACCACACTAGAACAACTTACAAAACTTAGCGTTTAAACCTCTAAGACTGCCTAGTTAGGAAATACCTTGGAAATACATAAGACCAACAAGTGCAAAGAGCAAAATAAGTCGAAACATGAGTACCTGAACACACCAGAATGCTGACGGGGACTTATAACCAGTATTTGAACCATGTTTGATATTTGAAAAATGACTACAAAGGAGATTATTAGAATAATTTCGTGAGGTAAATTGACGATTACATTTGACGTCATGTAATTGTGAATTTACAGGCACGAAAAAGTTCCAAGAAATCCGAAGAGTCGCCGAAATTGTGAATACTAACCATGATAGCCCCAAACTTAAGTGAGGAAATGGACTACGGTAGAGTTGTAAATGAACATGCAATATGCTTATGTAGCCATGATGAAGGATTTGAACTAGACATACTTGGTACGGCTTGCTGTTTTATGATAATGGACCATGTTAGAGATAAAAACAAGAAGGTGAAAAGGTTTACATGCCCATATTAAATGTTTTGAACATTGAAGTAGTTGATACAACTTGGTGAATTTCGATAAGTATGTATATAAATATACACCCACGACTGTTGTAATGCTTAAACTTTTAACTTGTCGATATATCTTCACACCTATAATAATACTTATATACGTATATGAGGATTATTAGAGAATAATATTTTGTTCTACTAACTTCCCATGCCAAAGATATGAATTAATCGTGAGAATTAGGTACTACGCCAAAATTTGGCGCTGCAAAGAATCCAAACTAGTAAAGTGGAGTTTGATCAACCTAATGGATGGATACCCGATAAGTATTATTTTTAACCAAGAAATTATTGCCTATTATATCATTGTATAATTCTTGTTCATGCATCCATAACCGTAAGATCATAGGTATGCATCCACCGATCGATTAAGCTCAAAAGTCGTAGGATTAGTCTTGATTATTAGATTCCCTTATACGGACTTGACCGATTTAAACCAAAAATTGGAGTCTTAAAACCATTAATTACCGAATCCTTATATTCTGGGCTTGATTTATATTTATCTTCGCACATTTAAGTTGAAAATAGTATGACAGATTTGTGATCACGAAGCAAGTATTGGAGATGATTCCCAATTATCAAACAAGATGCCAATAACCCAGACATGAGGATGAATGTACACTGTGAATATTATAGTTGGAAACTCAAAGGGATCAGGATTGAACGCTACATGAGGTGCTTGTAGGCTATTTGTATGTTCCGTTACTTTAATACCCTGTGTCGTTTCTAGATTATTGTGAAAACCTTGGGTTTAGTTTCATAACTTTTCCTTAGGAAGACAAGTTATTTGTATAAAACCTCTTAGAATTAACTAAGTAGGCCCTGACGGGGGGAGCGGATACATTCGTAAGAACGATAATAAGGAACGTTTGACTAAAATAAGAAAATACAGTCGAATTTAGTAGGTAAAATCTTCATAAGACAACAATTCGACCATGTGGGAAGCTAATATCAAAGAAATGTTGTGCACCCTCAGTTTGTTTAAGAACAACATGTTGCGTTTAGACGTTTAACCTTTTGGTGTTCTTGACAACTTGTCGTCATATTCTACACTATGTACCATATAAAACATTGAAGCCTTAAGAAATTGAAAAAAAAAAAGATCTCAACAGGGGAAGCAGGTAAGGACGATTATGAGGAATGTTTGATAAAGAAACAAGAGAACCTAGTCTTAAATAGCGATCCAACCATTAAATCTAGGACATCAAGGAGGTGTTAGATGCGCCGTGATAGATTTAAGATCAACCTATTTTGTTTTGATATCTTATCATGCCTCATAACAAGTCGTCACCATGCCTTACACCACAAAAATTTTAAAGGCTTAAGAATTTAACCATTATTCTGACGGCATTGATAGAGTTACCGACAATATTAAGCCTAAAAATGGATTATAGTGACACGTTTCAAGATCATGACCCCAATTTTTAGTACTTAACCCGCTCAAAAATAAGATTATTGGGGACTAGTAACTCTCAGAACACACATCGGACTTCTTAACAAATGTACATTTTTTTCGGGTTTTTGGGAAGATCTTCAGTACGTTTACAAGGCATCCTTGGTGTGGTGGGTTAGCTGCAGTACACCCTATATATAAACATCAATGATGCATTGGAAACAAGACTAGAACTCAAACCAAAAACAAATCTGAATTTCTGAAATTTCTAGTACATTTTCGAGGTTATCAAAGGTGTGGTGGGTTGGCTGCGGTACACCCTATATATAAACACCTACGGTGCGTCGAAAATAGTACTGGGAATTAAACCAGGGACAAACCTTAATCTATCCATGGTTTGAAATATTTTTCAACCCTAAGCATTATGATCTCTATTTTTTTGAGCCTGTTATTAGGCTCTGTTCTTGAGAAATTATAACAATTTTAGCAATGAAAGTACCTGTGTAAACGCAATTGAGATAGAAATATATGCTTTAGAAGGAGAAGTAAGTAATAAAGGTAGTAAACAATATAGGAGGTATCACATAAGAACTCGGGTACGTAGTACGAGGTTAGTAAAGAACCACTGTAACATCAATTTGGATTATTAAAAGGTCGTATACGCACGGGCATGTAGACCCGAATGTTGAATCCGAGTATAGAATATACTGGATTGAAACGATAGATAGCTTGAGAATAATTCCGAGGACGGAATTCCAATAACGGGGGGAGAATGTAACACCCCGGCACAGACCCCCAAAATTTTTCGCGTATTAATATTATTTTCATGTAATA
The DNA here is from genome assembly GCA_028751855.1 of Ambrosia trifida. NCBI lineage: Eukaryota > Viridiplantae > Streptophyta > Magnoliopsida > Asterales > Asteraceae > Ambrosia > Ambrosia trifida. The sequence continues at coordinate 62,658,145 of CM054129.1, read as the reverse complement.
ATATTGAACCAAAACTAATAATAAGTGGGTCGGTTATGTACGAAATTAAAAACCGAACCATTTAATATAATAATTTTTATTAGCATACACATTACGAGACCGAGCCAACACACATTAACGAACCTGAATACGTAACCGATCGGTATCGGTGAGTCACCAAGAGGAGGACATGTGTCCTCCCCCTCTTGATGACACCTACCTTCTTTTGTTTATAAAAAAAAAAAACACAAACACACATACATTTGTGCATCTCCTTCCACAACACACCCAAATATAGAGAGAAGAGGAGGAGCCGGATGGGGCTCTACCACCGCCGACGGCGGAACTCCGGCAGCTGAACACCACAACCAACACCCCCACTTTCACCCTTCCACTGATATGTGAGTATTATTGAGAGAGAGATAGAACTGAGAGGAAGAGGAAAACGCAGAGACGAAGAGAGAGAGAGAGAGAGAGAGAGAGAGAGAGAGAGAGAGAGAGAGAGAGAAGAGGAAGGAGAAAGAGAACTCGGAGGAGAGAGGAGGAGGAAGACGATGGTGATGTGGGTTCCGGTCGGCTTGATCTAGTCTCTACGGGTTAGTGGCTACGGTGGTCAGGTGGAGGTGGTCGTGCACAGTTACGGTGGTCAGTAGGTGGAAGGATGGTGGTTGTTGTAACACCCCAACCGATGGCGGAAACATCGGGATGTCACGTATTGATGATTGTTCAGTAGCTCATGGTAAAAATATAAATTTCATTATATGATTTAAATAAATTACATACAATTGTTCTACAAGAATTCGTACATCAAATTGAATAAAACTATGCACACATCTTCAAGCATTAATTCAAATCTTCAAGCAAGTAGAACCTGAAACATGTTAAGTTGAAAATATTTTGGGTCAACAAAAGTTGGTGAGAATTACATAGGTTTTGATAATCGAATAAAATTGTTGTGCAATTCATGTGTCATGGCAAATCTAGTCCATATATGAAAACATATTAGAAGTAAATCGAGTGCATAATCAACCCTTGTGACTGTTGTATTGTGGTACATCCCATACGCTCATGGTTCACTCGTTTATATTGCAGTAACAAACACCCACGCTACCTTTGTAAGAGGCACGTATTTGGGTGGGATTGTCAGTCCAATAGATCTATCAATGTATACCGTCGGTTGATCAATGTTGATGCTAGAATTGTGCTTACCCTAGTCATGTTCAAGACATAATGCAACATAGAAAAACACATAGACACATTGATGATTGAATTGCATAAATGATGTTGTAAGATGTTTCACCCCAAAAATGGTGATAAATAAAAAAGGGGCTATGTAAAACTCACCTTAGCAAAATGTTATATCTGTTGAAAAATTGAATAGGGGTGTTGCATAAATGTGTCAAGTATCACCCTATAATAAGGTAATAAATATGTCTAAGTCTATCTAGTCAACAAATGTATAAGTTCTAGGGCTTCGAATTGGGGATAAATGCTCGTTTGATTAATATTAAAAATGTTTGATAATTGAGAGAAATTTATTAAATAAATAGACAAAAATCTTTTTATAAAATTTGAATTTAAGATGGTCACAATAATGTGTTTAGAGCATAAAAATAATTTTTACAAAATTATTTTCTTTAAAATAGATTATTAAATCTATTTATTACAAATTGTCAAAATTTAACTTTAATATTTAAAAAATACTAAAATTAAAGAATTATCAGTTTAAAAATTATATTTCTGTTCCAAATAATCAGAAATAATTTGTATAAAATTTTGGTGCAAAAATATAAAAAATTGGATTTATGATGATTTAATTATGATTAAAACTAACAAAAATTGATTAAAAATATTAAATAAATGATTTTTCAGAATTAAAAATCATTTCAGAAAAGTTTATTGTTATAAAAACTCAGAATAATTTTTGTGGAAATTTATAAGATTGTTTTGATATTTTAATAGAATTTTTGAAAACTAAAAATTGTGAGTGAAACTTTTTCAACAGATTTACTTAAAATAGTTTTTTTAGAATTAATAAAAGAGTTTTAATAATTTAAAACGAATTTATAAAAGGGAAAATGGCCAAAATAGCCCGTTGACCGGGCGTTTTGCATAAATAGCCCTCTCCCCCATCTTTGGAGACACGGGACACGGCTCCCAACGTGCCTGAACCATCTCCGAGACCGTTTAGTTTTAGATCCAATGGCCAACCAACACGTGGCGTCTCTAATCCCGTGGCTGTACCGTCTCCCTCCAGACGGGTCAGAACTCTCTCCCAGACGGTTCACGTTTCCCCATGCCGGCTGCCTTCGGTTCAACCGTCTCAAAAGACGGTTCACATTTCCCCATGCCGGCTACCCTTCCGTTCAACCGTATCAAAGACGGGTCACAACCCCTAAGTCGTCTTAAGCCGTTTTGTGCTACCGTCCGAACCGTCTGAACCGTCTCACGAGTGTATATAAATACCCTAATTCACTTACGAAATTTGCACCCACCGCTCTCCTCAAAGCTTTCATCTTCCAAACCAATGGCGTTTTTTGCTTTCCCAGCCGAAGCCTACCGGCTTACGAAAATATTGTCCGATTACTTGGATTGTTGTTTCATCTGCGTACGGCTACTTTGATTGTTGTTCCATCTGCGCGTGGTTTAACCCGTGTAGAATGGATCGATGATGTGGTGGTCTACATTTGAGGCAAGTTCGTTCGCTTCCCGAATTTATGTCTCGATGTTCGACGTGTGCACACTGAGAACTATTGGTACATAAAACGAGGAAACGTCTCGGACTTGTCTGTGTAGAGCACATACACCATTCGAAACAACGTCTATGTAGTCCACTGCTATTACCACCGTTGTGGAGGACAAAACATCTAACACTAGGATGTAGTCTTCAATAGTTGGTTAGACACTTCGATTACATCAAACAAAGTTCTTAGTTCTGGAAGTAAATTTAGGAAGTTTGTTGTAATAGTATAGTTTGTTTATTGTTGTTGTAATAGTGTAGTTTGTTTATTGTGATTGTAATAGTATAGTTTGTTTATTGTTGTTGTAACAATATAGTTTGTTTAATGAAATATTTACTTTAATATAAAAAAAAAAAATTTAAACATTCATTGCATTAATAAAAATACTTAGATTACTACAAAAGTTTAATAAACTACAAATTAATTAAGACGATCCCTCATCATTTGCGAGGCAGACACGTGTTTAAATTCTTTGCGCTCCCTATTTTTATACTGTCTTTTTGAGTGTCTAATTGACACGTCTTCGGGCATGTTGGAGGGTACCTCCTGAAGTGTCCGGTTGTGGTACCCGTTGAAGATTTGACACTTCGTGGTCAAATCGGTCAACTTCCGGCTAAGGGACTCGGTTGTTCGGTCTGACCCTCCAACCAGTCGATTGTATTCGTGCAATATTCGGAACCATTTGTTGGTTTGGTGGGTGCTTTCTTCGACATGACGCCATGCTGCAATCAGTGCAATTTCCTGTTCTTCGGTCCATCTTTGCGGTGCCATTTTTGGATGAATTAGACGGTGTTGGACGGTGGTGGTGGGGTGGTGGATAGTGTTAGACGGTTGTGGGGTGGTGGATAGTGTTAGACGGTGTTGGGGTGACGGGAATGGGACGGGAGAACGGTATTTATAGGGCTGAGCTGGACAACCGAAGCGTCGGACTATCATCGGGACTCACTGGACTTGGGAAATGTGAACCGTCTTGAGAGACGGTTGAACCGAAGGCCAGCCGGTACGGGGAAATGTGACCCGTATTTTGAGACGGTTGAACCGAAGAGGCAGCCGGCATGGGGAATGTGAACCGTCTATTGAGACGGTTGAACCGAAGGGGCAGCCGACATGGGAAACGTGAACCGTCTGGGAGAGTGTTCTGACCCGTCTGGAGAGAGACGGTACAGCCTCGAGATTAGAGACGCCACGTGTTGGTTGGCCATTGGATCTAAAACTAAACGGTCTCGGAGACGGTTCAGGCACGTTGGGAGCCGTGTTGTAACACCCCAACCGATGGCGGAAACATCGGGATGTCACGTAGTGATGATTGTTCAGTAGCTCATGGTGAATAATAAATTTCATTAAATGATTTAAATAATTTACATACAATAGTTCTACAAGAATTCATACATCAAATTGAATGAAACTATGCACACATCTTCAAGCAAATCTTCAAACAAGTAGAACCTGAAACATGTTAAGTTGAAAATGTTTTGGGTCAACAAAAGTTGGTGAGAATTACATAGGTTTTTGATAATTGAATAAAAATGTTTTGCAATTCATGTGTCATGTCAATCTAGTCCATATGTGAGAACATATTAGAAATAAATCGAGTGCATAACCAAACCTGATGACTGTTATAATGTGGTACCTCCCATACGCTCATGGTTCACCTAAATATGTTATACGATAACAAACACCCACGCTACCTTTGTAGGAGGCACGTATCCGGGTGGGATTGTCAGTCCAATAGATCTATCAATGTTTACCGCCGGCTTGTACGGAGTTAATGATTATGCTAGAATGGTGCTTACTCTAATCATGCTCAAGACATAATGCAACATAGAAAACACATAGACACATTGATGATTGAATTGCATAAATGATGTTGTAACATGTTTCACCCCAAAAATGGTGATAAATAGAAAAGGGGCTATCTAAAACTCACCTTGGTAAAATGTTATATCTGTTGAGAAATTTGGATAATTGTGTTGACCAAATGTATCAAGTATCACCCTAAAATGAGGTAATAAATATGTCTAAGTCTATCAAGTCTACAAATGTATAAGTTCTAGGGCTTCGAATTGGGGATAAACGCTCGTTTGATTATTATTAAAAATGTTTGATAATTGAGATAAATCAAAAAATCCACGTAGCTTAGCTGGTTGGCGCGTGAGGGTGGTTAGTGGTTGGCTCCGGTTCGAGCCTCAGGAGAAGCAGGCATTTTTGTTTCTTTTTGTTTTATCAGCGAAGGTAACAAATGGGCCGGTGGGTTTCATTGGATCTTGGGTGGGCCTGACAAGGGTGAAAGAAGTTGGGCTTGTTCAGGGCTGTTACTTGGGTTGGGTAATAATAACAATTTAACAATTGAATTCCTCAACTTGATTACTGTTATCAATTATTATTATTATTATTATTATTATTATTATTATTATTATTATTATTATTATTATTATTATTATTATTATGTATATATATATATATATATAATTATCATTGTATAGGGGTTCAAAATATCACCAAAAATAATAGGGCTTGTCGTTTTAATCCGTAACGTATAAATAGTTAAATGCGAAATGTTACAGTCTCCCCTACTTTTAGGAACTTCGTCCCGAAGTTAAGAGAAAACCAGGGTTACAATTGGCCAACTCCAGAAAACCTTGATAAAATTTCACACTACCTTAACGTACCTGTAAATTCATGATTACGTTCCGGACCGTAATTACCAATTTACCTTACATTAGGGTTTTGCGTCCTTTTATGACTTTACCGATTGTTAAGCAGGTCTGATAGTCTCCACCAGTCGTTGAGCAGGTGGTAGGGCCTCTCCCGACTGTTGGAAAGACATGATGACCTCTACCAATCGTTAAGCTGGTTGTTTGGTAGTTAACTAATTGTTGTACAAATAAGCAAGTATGATTATAGATATAGCAATTAGTTCACATTCAGACAAACATGCACACAGATGTTATGATAATACTTGAATTTTATTACTTGAATCAAATAGCGTCAATACATAGAATAAAAGCAACCAATAGTCAAATGGTGAGACTAGCGGTTAGGTAGCTGGAGGGTCTTGATCTCCGTTTAGTTTAGGGCATCGGTTACGGAAGTGATTTGGGTTTACACATTCATAGCATTGACCATAGTTGTATCGATTAGGATTATCAGCCTGAGCAGGATTGGTGGGTTGATTGGCATTAGGGTTTGGGGTCTCGCGACATGTGTTGGCCAGATGGCCATACCTACCACAATTGGTGCACACGCGACATGCTGAAACAGTGGGATGATGTCGATTGCATGTGTTACACCATGGAAAGTTTCTTGTATAAGGCTTCTTGTTAGAGGTTTGTGTAGTGAGGTATGCATTAGGGTTCCTGGTCTGACGCTTCTGGTTCTTGGTAGTTACCGCGGCCACAATACTTGTTTTCTTGCCTTTCCGAACTAAGGTTCCGTTCTTTATGTGATTTCCATCGCCATTTCTATTGCCGTTCCCATTCATTGGGATGACTTGAGCCAACAAGTTAGAAACCAGAGTTGTGATTTGTTGTGCCAATTGTTGAGAAATAATCGTAGCTAGTTGGGCATCACCTCCATTGTTAGTGTTGTGGTCGGAATTGTGGTTGCTGCTCTCTTCTTCATGATAGTCACCACTGTTAATGCGAGTGCTGTGGCGTGGAGACATGATCTGTAAGGGACACAATGAAGTCTCAATGAGGCATGAAATGAATGAGGTAATATAAGGAATGTAATCATTTATTCATTAATTAAAACGAATAAACGAAAACGTTGACTTATCAAAGATTCCAGATTCTAATAACATATGAAGACATGCTTTAGCCTATAAGTGAACACTCATCCCGAGAATTCCCAGGTAGGCATCCGGGTCCCTCGTCTGATTGGGATATATGCGCAATGCCAGCCTAGACAGAAGACTCAGAATACAGGCGTTCACCCTTCCAGATTGCACGTGTTCGTTATTAAAATCTAGAACTTCGACGAGATCTCAAGGGGGTTCAGGTTAGACCTGAGGATTTTATCCTATTAGTCTAAGAGTAGACCCACTGATGGAGAGCAACCTTCTTGTAAGGATGAAAGTAGGGATAAGAAGTAGGAGGAAGATAGAGAATAGCAAGTAAAAGAAGCAAGTACTGATTAAATCCTATGGTTATAGACTAGATTATTTTTCTAATAACCTAATTCCCTATAACCATGGCTCTGATACCAATCTGTAACACCCCAACCGATGGCGGAAACATCGGGATGTCACGTAATGATGATTGTTCAGTAGCTCATGGTGAATAATAAATTTTATTAAATGATTTAAATAATTTACATACAATAGTTCTACAAGAATTCATATATCAAATTGAATGAAACTATGCACACATCTTCAAGCAAATCTTCAAACAAGTAGAACCTGAAACATGTTAAGTTGAAAATGTTTTGGGTCAACAAAAGTTGGTGAGAATTACATAGGTTTTTGATAATTGAATAAAAATGTTGTGCAATTCATGTGTCATGTCAATCTAGTCCATATGTGAGAACATATTAGAAATAAATCGAGTGCATAACCAAACCTGATGACTGTTATAATGTGGTACCTCCCATACGCTCATGGTTCACCTAAATATGTTATACGATAACAAACACCCACGCTACCTTTGTAGGAGGCACGCATCCGGGTGGGATTGTCAGTCCAATAGATACCGCCGGCTTGTACGGAGTTAATGATTATGCTAGAATGGTGCTTACTCTAATCATGCTCAAGACATAATGCAACATAGAAAACACATAGACACATTGATGATTGAATTGCATAAATGATGTTGTAACATGTTTCACCCCAAAAATGGTGATAAATAGAAAAGGGGCTATGTAAAACTCACCTTGTTAAAATGTTATATCTGTTGAGAAATTTGGATAATTGTGTTGACCAAATGTATCAAGTATCACCCTAAAATGAGGTAATAAATATGTCTAAGTCTATCAAGTCTACAAATGTATAAGTTCTAGGGCTTCGAATTGGGGATAAACGCTCGTTTGATTATTATTAAAAATGATTGATAATTGAGATAAATCAAAAAATCCACGTAGCTTAGCTGGTTGGCGCGTGAGGGTGGTTAGTGGTTGGCTCCGGTTCGAGCCTCAGGAGAAGCAGGCATTTTTGTTTCTTTTTGTTTTATCAGCGAAGGTAACAAATGGGCCGGTGGGTTTCATTGGATCTTGGGTGGGCCTGACAAGGGTGAAAGAAGTTGGGCTTGTTCAGGGCTGTTACTTGGGTTGGGTAATAATAACAATTTAACAATTGAATTCCTCAACTAGATTACTGTTATCAATTATTATTATTATTATTATTATTATTATTATTATTATTATTATTATTATGTATATATATATATATATATATATATATATAATTATCATTGTATAGGGGTTCAAAATATCACCAAAAATAATAGGGCTTGTCGTTTTAATCCGTAACGTATAAATAGTTAAATGCGAAATGTTACACGTGTCCCGTCTCTCCAAAGACGGTGGAGAGGGCTATTTATGCAAAACGCCCGGTCAACGGGCTATTTTGGCCATTTTCCCTTTATAAAATTATAAGTATTATATATAATTAGTTTGGTTGTTTGATTAAAAAAAACAACATAAATAAAAAGGTTTGCCACAGCCGGGACTCGAACCCGCGTGGCTTAGGTAAATGGCACCAGACACAACCACTTGGTCCAGACCAGTGGTTGTGTTGGTTTCTTGTTTAATAAAAATAAATAACTTAACAGAATCGTGTTCTTCCCCAATTATAAGCCTACGAGCCCTAATTTTTCCAATTGATTAAATCACACAACGTTAACCCAATTAATCATGGGGTAAACGTTGTGTGTAGGCCGATCAATGAAACCCACAAATAAAATTAGACTTACAATACAGAATCGAAGACTAACGAATGGTCAAACCCCGAAGTCAATAACTCGAACAAAAACCTACGAACAGTGAGTTTTTAAGAGAAATTGGAGGTTGAGAGGGATTGTTCGGCGAGGTGAGGAGGTCCAGAAGAGTTCAATTTATAGTGAGGTTGTCTAGGTATTTGATTTGGCAAGTTTGACTTCGTTTTGAATGTTGTCGCGTCAATACGTTTAAATGGGTATGAAATGAAGGACAATTGATGTGTGTGTGACTCGTTCCAGGCCGGTAATCACGTTGCCAATAAACTCCGATCAATTCCGAGTCAAATGGTGGTGATTATGGTAAGTTATTGATTCTCAGTTGACTTTCCAAGTCAACTGAGATGTTTCGGAAACCTGATATAATTATAATTTGTCCGGTTTGAAACAAGTAATAAGGCTAGAGCAGTTGGTTGTGTGGGTGTGTATGATGAACCGGCTGAGGACTCGGGTTCGAACCCCGGCCTCAGTAAATAATTTTTAACAATTATTTTCAATATATATTTGATATATATATTATATTATGAATAATTAGTGTTTCAAAATGCCACAAAAATAATTAAGTGCAAACAATATTAATAAAACTTGTCGTTTTTATCCATATTATACGTAACGTACTATTATTAACGCGAAATGTTACAGTCACCCCTACTTTTAGGAACTTTGTCCCGAAGTTAAAAGAAAAATACCAGGTTTACAATTGGTCGACTACCGAAAACCCTGATAAAATTTTACACTACCTTAACGTACCTGTAAATTCATGTTTACGTTCCGGACCGTAATTACCAATTTACCTTACATTAGGGTTTTGCGTCCTTTTATGACTTTACCGATTGTTGAGCAGGTTCGATAGTCTCCACCAGTCGTTGAGCAGGTGGTAGGGCCTCTCCCGACTGTTGGAAAGACATGATGACCTCTACCAATCGTTAAGTAGGTTGTTTGGTTGTCAACTAATTGTTGTACAAGTAAGCAAGTATGATTTTAGATATAGCAATTAGTTCACATTCAAACAAGCATGCACTCAGATGTTATGATAATACTCGAATTTATTACTTGAATCAAAGAGTGTCGATACATAGAATTTAAAAAGTAGACATTATTCAAATGGTGGGGTTTGCTGTTAAGTAGCTGGAGGGTCTCTAGCGGGGTTGTTTGGAGCATCAAGAGCGTTTGTAGCAGGGATTCGACAAGCATCCGCAAGATGCCCATACCTTTGACAATTGGTGCACTGTTGGCAGGGTACTTGGGTTGAGTGGTGATACTGGCAGGTATCACACTTAGGCTTGTTCCCGTTGTATCATTTCTTGCTGGGTGGGGCAGTGGTGTCTATTGCAAAATTCCTGACCTTGCACTTTCCGTTGGTTGAGGCCTCAGTTTTGATTTCAACGGCAGGTTGGGGAGTATCCTTTTTCTTTCCTCCTTTACGAGTCAGGGTTCCTGCCTTCACATGGTTATCTGTTAGGGTGGCAGCCAAACGCTTTGCTTCCTCCAAAGTAGCAGGGTTCCTTCCCCACACCGTGTCTTGAATCTGCATCGGTAAGCCACCAATGTATTTTTCGATTGCAATGGGTAAGGGGGTGACCTTGTGGGGTAGCAGTAGGCTAAGTTCGTGAAAACGAGTGTTGTAAGCAAGGTTTTCCCCACTATCTTGAGCGAGATCATGAAACTCATCTTCTAGCTTCTTGATTTCATTACGAGGGCAGAACTCTGCCTTCATAATGTCTTTAGCTTGATCCCAAGTTAAGGCCAGTGCAGCTTCAGCCCCACGAGTGCGCTTTTCCTCATTCCACCAAGTGAGTGCTCGTTTGTGAAGAACACTCATGGCATAACGGACCTTAAGGTTGTCGGGGCACTCACTGTTGATGAAGGTATTCTCAATACCCTCAAACCATTGTAGGAGTCCTGTAGCTCCTTCTTCTCCACTGAACTTTGTGGGATTACAAGAATTAAAGTGCTTAAGGGTACAGGCTGGAAGACCATTCCCATTCCCGTTGTGGTTTCCATTTCCATTCCCATTGCCATTACCGTTCCCGTTCAACTGGATGACTTGAGCTAGTAAGTTGGGAACCAGAGTTGCGATTTGCTGCGTCATTTGTTGAGAAATGATTGCAGCTAGTTGGGCATCGACCCCATTGTTGTTGTTGTTGTTGTTGTTGTTGTGGTTAGTGTCATGGTTATGGTTGTGATTGCTACTCCCTTCATCATGATTGTCACCACTGTTAAGACGAGCACTGCGACGTGGAGGCATGATCTGTAAGAGACACAATGAAGGTTTAATAAGACATGAATGAGGTAATATAAGGAATGTAATCATTTATTCATTAATTAAAAGAATAAATGAAAACGTTGACTTATCAAAGATTCTAGATTCTAATAACATATGAAGACATGCTTTAGACTATAAGTGAACACTCATCCCGAGAATTCCCAGGTAGGCATCCGGGTCCCTCGTCTGATTGGGATATATGCGCAATGCCAGCCTAGACAGAAGACTCAGAATACAGGCGTTCACCCTTCTAGATTGCACGTGTTCGTTATTAAAACCTAGATCTTCAACGAGATCTCAAGGTGATTCAGGTTAAACCTGAGGAATTTGTCCTATTAGTCTAAGAATAGATCCAGCGATGGAGAGCAACCTTCTTGTAAGGATGAAAGTAGAGATAAGAAGTAGGAGGGAGATAGAGTATAGCAAGTAAAAGAAACAAGTACTGGTTAAATCCTATGGTTATAGACTAGATTATCTTTCTAATAACCTAATTCCCTATAACCATGTCTCTGATACCAATCTATAACACCCCAACCGATGGCGGAAACATCAGGATGTCACGTATTGATGATTGTTCAGTAGCTCATGGTAAAAATATAAATTTCATTATATGATTTAAATAAATTACATACAATTGTTCTACAAGAATTCGTACATCAAATTGAATAAAACTATGCACACATCTTCAAGCATTAATTCAAATCTTCAAGCAAGTAGAACCTGAAACATGTTAAGTTGAAAATATTTTGGGTCAACAAAAGTTGGTGAGAATTACATAGGTTTTGATAATCGAATAAAATTGTTGTGCAATTCATGTGTCATGGCAAATCTAGTCCATATGTGAAAACATACTAGAAGTAAATCGAGTGCATAATCAACCCTTGTGACTGTTGTATTGTGGTACATCCCATACGCTCATGGTTCACTCGTTTATATTGCAGTAACAAACACCCACGCTACCTTTGTAGGAGGCACGTATCTAGGTGGGATTGTCAGTCCAATAGATCTATCAATGTATACCGTCGGTTGATCAATGTTGATGCTAGAATTGTGCTTACCGTAGTCATGTTCAAGACATAATGCAACATAGAAAAACACATAGACACATTGACGATTGAATTGCATAAATGATGTTGTAACATGTTTCACCCCAAAAATGGTGATAAATAGAAAAGGGGCTATGTAAAACTCACCTTAGCAAAATGTTATATCTGTTGAAAAATTGAATAGTGGTGTTGCCCAAATGTGTCAAGTATCACCCTATAATAAGGTAATAAATATGTCTAAGTCTATCTAGTCTACAAATGTATAAGTTCTAGGGCTTCGAATTGGGGATAAATGCTCGTTTGGTTAATATTAAAAATGTTTGATAATTGAGAGAAATTTAGTAAATAAATAGACAAAAATCTTTTTATAAAATTTGAATTTAAGATGGTCACAATAATGTGTTTAGAGTATAAAAATAATTTTTACAAAATTATTTTCTTTAAAATAGATTATTAAATCTATTTATTACAAATTGTCAAAATTTAACTTTAATATTTAAAAATACTAAAATTAAAGAATTATCAGTTTAAAAATTATATTTCAGTTCCAAATAATCAGAAATAATTTGTATAAAATTTTGGTGCAAAAATATTAAAAATTGGATTTATTATGATTTAATTATGATTTAAACTAACAAAAATTGATTAAAAATATTAAATATATGATTTTTCAGAATTAAAAATCATTTCAGAAAAGTTTATTGTTATAAAAACTCAGAATAATTTTTGTGGAAATTTATAAGATTGTTTTGATATTTTAATAGAATTTTATAAATATAATAGAATAAAATTGATTTAATTATTATATATATTAAATAAATAAATTTTTGAAAACTAAAAATTGTGAGTGAAACTTTTCAACAGATTTACTTAAAATAATTTTTTTAGAATTAATAAAAGAGTTTTAATAATTTAAAACGAATTTATAAAATTATAAGTATTATATATAATTAGTTTGGTTGTTTGATTAAAAAAAAACAAAATAAATAAAAAGGTTTGCCACAGCCGGGACTCGAACCCGCGTGGCTTAGGTAAATGGCACCAGACACAACCACTTAATCCAGACCAGTGGTTGTTTTGGTTTCTTGTTTAATAAAAATAAATAACATAACAAAATCGTGTTCTTCCCCAATTATAAGCCTACGAGCCCTAATTTTCCAATTGATTAAATCACACAACGTTAACCCAATTAATCATGGGGTAAACGTTGTGTGTAGGCCGATCAATGAAACCCACAAATAAAATTAGACTTACAATACAGAATCGAAGACTAACAAATGGTCAAACCCCAAAGTCAATAACTCGAACAGAAACCTACGAACAGTGAGTTTTTAAGAGAAATTGGAGGTTGAGAGGGATTGTTCGGCGAGGTGAGGAGGTCCAGAAGAGTTCAATTTATAGTGAGGTTGTCTAGGTATTTGATTTGGCAAGTTTGACTTAGTTTTGAATGTTGACGCGTCAATACGTTTAAATGGGTATGAATTGAAGGACAATTGATGTGTGTGTGACTCGTTCCAGGCCGGTAATCACGTTGCCAATAAACTCCGATCAATTCCGAGTCAAATGGTGGTGATTATGGTAAGTTATTGATTCTCAGTTGACATTCCATGTCAACTGAGATGTTTCGGAAATGTGATATAATTATAATTTGTCCGGTTTGAAACAAGTAATAAGGCTAGAGCAGTTGGTTGTGTGGGTGTGTATGATGAACCGGCTGAGGACTCGGGTTCGAACCCCGGCCTCATCAAATAATTTTTAACAATTATTTTCAATATATATTTGATATATATATATATATATATTATATTATGAATAATTAGGGTTTCAAAATGCCACAAAAATAATTAAGTGCAAACAATATTAATAAAACTTGTCGTTTTTATCCAGATTATACGTAACGTACTATTATTAACGCGAAATGTTACAGTTGTTTGGTGGACTCAGGTGATCACCGATGGTGTTCTCAGTATAGTTGGGGTTCAGATGGTGGCCATTGCGATTCCAGGTGGTGGTCTCGCGTAGATGGTGGGGTTCAGATGGTGGCCATGGCGATTCCAGGTGATTATTGTAGTTCACAAGAGGTGATGGTGTTGTTTGGGTAATAACCGGGCCAGACTAGGAAACAGGTCAGGAGTTCGAGTCAAAGGACGGGTCAACCCTGGTCAACATTAGTCAACCTTCAGGTCAACCGGGTCTGTTGACCAACACGAACAGAGACCGAGCTAAAGGTATAAACTGAACCAACCTATATGTTAAAGTATCTATTATTGTATACGAAACTTGTGGGGACTTGACGAGCTTGATTAAATGAACCAAACACAAGATACATGTGTTGTGCACTGGATAATAACAACTCTAAGTACGGGTAATGAGATCTAAGGTTCGGACATGATCATGACCAAAACGAACCATAATGTTAGTGTTAGAACTTGAGACACTTGAATATAAATACTAACTTGGGATAATAAGAATTCAGACCATTAGACTTGAACTTGAGACACTAAACAAAAAGGACTTGAACATTGATAATTAGGAAATGGACATAATATTAGGAATCTTGACAATTGCGACTTAGGATTCGGACTTGGTAACAAGATGACATAAAGTTGAGCTATCTAGTGAGATATGGGACATTGGAGATTATTGGTTCGGACATAGAGACTAGAGGCGAATTATTAACATTTGAGACCTTAGACTCGACCTTTAGACACGGACTTCGGACATAAAGGTATATTGAGTATTGAGACTATTAGTGCGGACGTCATAATCGGCGAAGACTAAAACTATAAACTTATGTATATTAGAACAAACATTAGCTATGGACTAATTATATACACCTAGTATTTATGTTAGAACTTGGACACAAATTGAATAAGAAGCGATACATAGAATGTTAGAATATAAACTCGAATGCTTGACTAGTCCCCTAAACCTTAGAATATGGACTCGGCGACTAAGATTTAGATATAGACTATGGACACTAAAATGAAAGGAAACATAAATAATATAAACCATACAAGTTCGTCCCCACACTTAACCATGAAGGACGAAACCAAAGACTAACAAGAATGTGTGCCGACATAGGGCCCGACGGAGGATCTCAGTACGCGTTACTGAGCACCCGGTTTTGTAATTTGAGCTATGCAACCAGTTGAGTTCCGTGTACCATCCCCTCTTTTTGTGTTTTAACTGTTTTAGGGGAACATATGCTTGTGTGTGTGTGACTAAACTGTTTTGATGTGACAAGATACTTGCTGCCAGATAATCATACTGACACTCATTAACCCATGGGATTGGGCCACTTAATATGTGGGTAGTACTACTTGGGGAAAACCCCACACACAGTGGATCCAGAAGCCCGGAAAACCCTCCACTGAGGTCCACGGGGCCGTTGTGACATATAATTTACCAGGTGAATCTGTAATGGCAGTAGATAGATTCGGTGTATTAGGATTGAGGTGTCGCTTGTACATCACCATGTGTTGTGGAAACTTGTGAACTTGCTTTTGAGATGACAAACCTGTTTTGGATTTACTAAACTATTACACGGACTCACCAGCGTAATTGCTGATCCAACTCTTTTTAAGCATGTGTTCAGGTACTACAAAAGAATGAATGGCAACTGCGAGGTATATGCTTGCTAGTAATGGATTGGAGAATATCTGGTAGAGGATTATTGCTACGGATGTTGCGGTTTAGAGCGTCTAGAGATAAGAAGGATAGAGAATGGATCCACTAGTGGATTACACTGCCATAACTGCTTCGACGACCGCCGCGCCTCATCCCTGCAATAGATATTAATTTATTTTATATATTATTTGTATTATTTTGAGAACTAGAGATTGTTTAAACAATTAATATAGTTGTTGGTTGCTTCCGTTGTGCAATTTTGGTATCAACTGCATCTCAACCGACACCCCAGGGTCGGGTTGTTACAGCTTTAGCCCAATATTTCCGTTGGTTATACATCTCCGTTATCCAACTACCAGTTTCAAAATTGTATTTTCATATAAATATTCCCAACAAGTTTCAAATTCTTCAATTGTATCACTCTTTACCCATTGCTTGTGTATCTCTTCAAAGTCACTATAACGAACTTTAAAGGGCCTTAGATGCTCAGTCTCATATCTCTTAATATGCCATGAACAATAACGGTGTCGAGTTTTTGGAAAAACACTTTTTATTGCATTGAAAATAGCTTTATCTTGATCTATAATTATTCCTAATGGATACTTATCAAACATCCACTTCAAGAAATTCTGAAATAACCATTCAAAAGTATCTTGCTTCTCATTCTCCAATAGTGCACCACCAAAAAGTAATGATTGGCGATGATGATTTACACCGACAAATGGAGCAAATGGCATCTTAAATTTGTTGGTCATGTATGTGACATCAAACAAAACAACATCCCTAAACTTTACGTACGAGTCTCAGATCTCCAGTCAGCCCAGGAAATATTTCTCGGAGACCCATCATCAAATAAATCGACAACAAAATAAAGGTTACGGTCTTCGAGTAATTTGTCTTTGAAATGTTTAATAAGCCCATAAAACTCCTTACCTTTGTATTGTCTTCGTTGATCGATTAGAACATTGTTTTGATGTTACATCATTTTCCTATGGACCTTTCATGGTATTTACGAACTTCTTCATTTGACAAGGTTTTAACCTGGATTGAGACAATAGAGCTTTGTAAGTCAATGAGCGATGAAACTTTACAGGAGTCCGGTGTTTCATTACTTTAGTAGGAGTAACACTTAGCTCATGATTGTGTGAATCGCTAAATTTATCCACTGGTCGTTTCCCATCTTTACGTTTTGAAATCCGAAGAAAAGCTTCACATCTAGTTCTTAAATCCCTGCGACGTTTCTTAACATCTCCCGTAGAACTATTAGACTTCAAATCTTTAAAACCCTCTTTGTTACATACATACATTCTTCGATAAGGCTCATTTGTTGTTTTGTTGTTAAAAATTGTATGAATCCGTATTCCAAATCCATGTAAAAAAGCATAGCGATTGTAGAAATCATATGCATCATTAGGAGTATCAAAAACCATTCCCATTATGTAACATCCGGCCTCTCTCACCACCAATATTGTCCGCTTTGCCTCGATGGGTTGCCCATCCAGAGCTCACGGATTTGTTTTTGGTCGCCCTGGTGGAGACTTCCCAAGAGGTCACCCATCCTGATACTACTCCCACATGAGCACGCTTAACTGTGGAGTTCTCCTCTCATCCACTAGCATTAAGCCCAAAACGCGTTGGTGATTTAAGAGGATTTGGATTACTTATGAACCAAGGATCTCTCCTGGCCACGGCCGATGTGGGATTTGCCTAGGGTGTCATACAAAGGTCCATGTTAATCTCCCAGAAATCAGTACAGTTACAATCACCCCCCCTTAGGGACTCATCGTCCTCGATGAGGATTGCCCCACCATCCTGAACGGCACAGGAGTGGCTCTGATACCATTTGTAACATCCGGCCTCTCTCACCACCAATATTGTCCGCTTTGCCCCGATGGGTTGCCCATCCAGAGCTCACGGATTTGTTTTTGGTCGCCCCGGTGGAGACTTCCCAGGAGGTCACCCATCCTGATACTACTCCCACATGAGCACGCTTAACTGTGGAGTTCTCCTCTCATCCACTAGCATTAAGCCCAAAACGCGTTGGTGATTTAAGAGGTTTTGGATTACTTATGAACCAAGGATCTCTCCTGGCCACGGCCGATGTGGGATTTTCCTAGGGTGTCATACAAAGGTCCATATTAATCTCCCAAAAATCAGTACTGTTACACATTATATCACTAGCTTCTTCTCCAAAATCCATGTCAATGCCATTACTTTTCTTTGTTTCAATATGATTTCTTTTCTCTATTTCATCATCATCTTTTTTTTCTGTTTCAACATTTAAATAGCTATTGACGACCAAATGACATTTTGTCACACCCCGCCAAGGCGGAAACACGAGGTGCGACTTCGAAAGATTTCCAAGCACAAAGATCACACGAGCATTGATTAAAATAAAGCGGGAACTTTCATTAAACAACCAAATTTGTTCAACATAGAGTTAATTGTTTAAAGATAAAACCATTGTATGTAAATGTCTAGTATTAAAACAACAATACAACGGTCCAAAAGAAGGTATCCCACAAATGCTCGCACGCGACCCCGCAAGTTCCATTATCCATGCTAATTTCCAAAAAAAAACATGGGGTGGACATGTAATCCAAAACCGACTAAATCATTGCCTAGCTAGGGCAATAATTAATATGTGATCTGAGATGAGCCATAACCAAACCTTGACATGTTGTGCCTCGCCCATTGTACACTAAAGACAACGAAATAATATGAAATACAAGCACTCTTTTGATATTTGTCATCCGGTCAGAGCGACTGACCAAGTGTGGGGGTGTCAACCCAATAGATCTATCCCGGTGTTTCATGGCTAAGTCCATAGCTAATGGTTATATTATGATGTAAGACACGAGGGCTTAATAGATCCTTAACCGTAATGTCTCATGTTCACATAATAGTCATGAATCGTAGCTGAAAAATGTACTCATGTTTTTCCCCCGGAAAAATGTACAAACTGATATAAAGGGGATGTGAAATACTCACTTGGTATCTGGATGCTAGACTGAACTAAATCTGATACGCTGTGTCTGGTCTGGGATGCCCTATATTCATTTAAAGGCAACCTTAAGTCTAAGTTTTGTTTGTTCTAACTACCATGCAACTGTTCACCCGACTGGGACACCTATGGACTAGAGGCTTCTGTACCACTATCCACGTGTGTCACACACGGTATGTGTCTGAAAATGTTCGTTATGTCGTTAAAGTGACTATGTTTAATCTATTTTTGGTAAAACAAGTGTCTTGACTTACTAAATGTTACCGAGTGTCACTTATGTCTCAGTTATGTAAGTCTAGGGGGCATATTGAAAGGCCCCAAAAACCCGGGCACCCAACTTGTTGGTACTACGATAAGCATACATAGTTTTAGACAAATTTGACTATTACGCAGCGAAATAAAATAGACAAAGTCTGGACAAAACATCAAAGTACGAAAACAACCAAAGTGTACTAATTCTTCTAAAACACGGAAATGCCAAAACACTAAAAGTTGTCGGGTAACCACTGCCAATACCAAAGAGTCGCCATCATTCAAACCTTTTCTTTACCTGAAATACATGCTAAAACGTCAGCTACACTAAGTGAGTTCTATAGTATTTTTATCACACATTGGTTCCAAAACAGTTAAACCAGTTTTGATTCTAACAAATCTGTTTCCTAAATCATCATAAAAAAACTTGGCATAAGTATAGTGACTATATGCCCAGGTCTCCTAACGCGACCAACAATAATCCGTTGCCATCCCGAAGGTAACAAGTAAAGGACACGTTGACACCACCACTTAGAGCGACGGTTCCCTTCCTACATAATCCGCCGCCACCCGGAAGGTAACGACTATTGGGTCACGTTGACATCACCGCTTAGATCCATGGTCCCTATCCCGCATAATCTGTCGTCGCCCCGAAAGCAATGACCAAAGGGCACATGACCCCAAAATGTAAAGTATTAACACATGTAGGCAAATAATTCTATAAACCCAAAATTTTAACACAAACTCACATATTCCTACTAGTCACAAAATAAAAATGTTTAGAATGTATCTCAGCTCGAACACATTAAACACGTAAAACATGGGCGATAGAACTCACCTTAATGAAGTGCGCGATTTAACCAATCTTGCATGAACTCCTACACTGAATACAACCCCCACCTTACGAAACCACCACCATTTACATGATTCTTTTCTTTCTTTTTTTTCCTTTCACACCAATATGTTTAGACACCATCATCAACTTCATGCGAACCTTATCCCTTCATAGAAATAATAAAAGCCCAGTCACCCTCCTTCACAATCGAGATCATATTACCAAGTCCAGATGGTGATCGTAAGGTGTACTCCCAACATAAAGATGGTTCGTATGTCCACCGACTCAACTCGGGTCGGATGATTGCGTGCGACAAGGTTCTTGTGCACTCGCACCCATCCGAATAGAACCACTAAGCTTGCCTAAGAGTTTAAGAGAAAACATGATACCTGATGTGAGTTTCGAGGCTGATCAAGAACCGATCCTGAGCTAGACTACAACGGTGATACGGAAAGCCCTACATAAAGACAACTCCAAGATTACGTACTCATCACGAAATGCGTCACAACATGACGTAGCCGATCCCATGGCCCAATGAGACTATATAGGTGATCATCATCATACTATCGATATATATATATATATATATATATATATATATATATATATATATATATATATATATCGCACCCGCACATGACCCTAGTCGTCCCCATGGCATGACACCGGTTCGCCTGGCAACCATAACCAAACAAGTGTACCTGATTCGCGTTTCGGTATAGTCTCCAAAACCAAGCTGGAATGGGATTTTAACCGAATACGACCCGCTAAATCGAAAACCTAAAAGAAACACATCCATTAGGTTTGTTTTTTTTCGATTAGATTACCATCTAGGAACCTCAAAATAAACACTAACATTACCTGAGGATCGATGGATAGATGTTCTACGCTTCTTCTGTTTGCGGCGTAGGGTTACAAGAGATCAATGATAATTATGCCAAGAAGTTTGCGTGAATGAGGTTTTTAAACAGAAATTACAATCATAAATTGCAATGAGGTCCCTTGGGTTATTCCTTGGGGTAACTTGTTTCCAAAGTTATAAACACAAATGTCGTTGATGAAAAATTGTACTCAAAACTTTACAACAACAATATTTAGGAAGTAGAGGCGTAAGAAGTCTACCCCCCTTAGAGTAGGTTTCGTCCTCGAAACCTAAAACAAATGTGGGTAGTGTTTCATCATCTCATCTTCAGTCTCCCAAGTAGCCTCGGAACCCTTCATGTGCTTCCATTGCACTTTGACCTACGGAATAACTTTGTTTCTTAGGCGCCTTTCTATCCGGTCCAGTATTGCTACTGGTTCCTCGATGTAATTTAGTCTCTCATCGATCTCTATATCATTCAGTGGCACATGCGCATTTTCATCCGCTAAACACTTACGCAAATGAGACACATGAAATGTAGAATGAATCCCTGCTAACTCATCTGGTAATTCTAATCGGTAGGCGACTTCACCAACGTGCTCCAAGATTTTAAATGGTCCAATGTACCGTGGGCTCAACTTACCTCGCTTCCAAAACCTGATTATACCTTTCCATGAAGAGACCTTAAGCATAACCCGGTGCCCAACGTCAAGCTTCCCAATTCTTTTTGTCCAATTTCTCCCAAACAAACGGGAGTCCTGCATCTTCATCAATAGAGCATTTCGTAGGGTGGCATTCCTATCGTTGCGTGATGACTATTGTTATAAGAAAATTCTGCAAATGGCAAATGACAACCTTTCCGATGTGTATGTCTCTCGGATCGGTAAGAAGTGAGCGCTCTTGGTCAATCGATCCACAATTACTCATATGGTGTCATGGCTCTTTGCTGTCTTTGGTAATTTAGTGATAAAGTCCATCGTTATGTGTTCCCATTTCCATTCGGGAATCTCTAATGGCTGAATCTTCCCATATGGTTTTTGATGCTCTGCTTTCACTTGTAGACATGTCAAACATTTAGCTACATATTGGGTTACATCATACTTCATGCCCGACCACCAATAGTCTTTCTTTAGGGCTTGGTACATCTTTGTGGCCCCCGGATGAATTGAATACCTAGACTTATGAGCTTCGTCGAGTATCTTCTCTCTAACCCCCCCCCCCCCCCCCGAAAATTGGTACCCACATGCGATTGCCCCATAACCTAATGCCTTGGTCGCTTTCAATTAGCATCCTATGTTGCCCGAATATTCGTTCACTTTTCAACATATCCTCACGTAGTGCCTCGGTTTGAGCTTCCTTCAACTGCGTCAAGAAATCTGGAGTTACAACCAATTGCCACGACTTTACTTGTATGGGCGCGTGTCTCTCCTTACGATTCAAAGCGTCAACGACCACATTCACTTTCCCGGGGTGATAAAGGATTTCACAATCATAGTCTTTAATCAACTCTAGCCATCTTCGTTGTCTCATGTTTAAATCTTTTTGCTCGAAGAAGTATTTCAAACTCTTGTGGTCCTTGTAGATGGTGCATTTGATGCCGTATGAATTAATGTCTCCGAATTTTAAGTGCAAATACCACAGCCGCCAATTCCAAATCATGAGTAGGGTAGTTAGTCTCGTGAACTTTTAGTTGTCGTGAAGCGTAGGCAATCACCTTCCCACGCTGCATCAAAACACAGCCCAACGCTTGATATGAAGCATCCGCGTACACTGTTAAGTCATTTGTTCCCTCCGGGAATGTTAACACTGGAGCTTGTGTCAGCCTCTTCTTTAGCTCCTAGAATGCAGTTTCCTGCTCCATACCCCCCATGAATTTCGTGTCCTTTTTGGTCAATCGGGTCAGTGGTGATGCAAGCTTAGAAATCCTGAATAAACTTTCCGTAGTAACCCGCAAGACCTAGGAAGCTTCGAATCCATGAGGGAGTCTTAGGGGGACTCCACTTCACAACTGCCTCAATCTTGGAAGGATCCACCATAATGCCCTCAGAATTTATTACGTGCCCCAAAAACTGAACCTTACGTAACCAAAAGGCACACTTAGAGAACTTGGCAAAAAGTTTCTCCCTTTGTAGTGTCTCTAATACTTTCCGCAGGTGACCCGTGTGATCCTCCTCATTCTTATAGTAAATCAAGATGTCATCAATAAACAGAATCACTGACCGATCCAACATTGGTCGGCATACCCGATTCATCATGTCTATAAATGCCGCAGGGGCGTTTGTCAACCCGAATGACATTACCAAGAACTCATTATGGCCATACCGCGTGTGAAATGCTACCTTTGGAATGTCTTCCTCTCTAACCCGCAGTTAATGATAACCCGACCTTAAATCAATCCGTGAGAACCACTTAGCACCCTGAAGCTGATCAAATAAATCGTCTATACGCGGTAAAGGATACTTGTTCTTCACTGTTAGTTTATTCAATTCCCGATAGTCGATACACATACGCATAACCATCATTTTTCTTCACAAATAACACTGGAGCACCCCACGGAGAAATGCTCAGTCGGATAAAACCCTTATCAAGAAGGTCTTGCAGCTGCTCCAATAACTCTCTCATCTCGGTCGGAGCCAGACGGTATGGCGCCTTAGCGATAGGCTGAGCTCCAGGCAGTAGGTCAATCCGGAACTCAATTTCCTGCTTAGGTGGCACCCCCGACAAGTCCTCAGGGAAAACGTCTGGGAAGTCATGTACCACGGGTACATCCATCAACTCTTTACGTTCTACCTCATCTTTAGTGACGTATGCCAAGTAAGCTTTGCACCCTCGTCTCAGAAACTTCTCTGCCCTTATCATGGAAACAATTTTTGGCATTGAACACACCTTGTCGCCGTAAACCGTGATTAGGCTTCCATCTAACGCTGTCAGTCGGATCATCTTCCTCCGAAAAACTATATCAGCATTAAACGCGGACAACCAGTCCATACCCAGTACCACATCGAAACCACCCAACGTTATAATAAATAGTCTAGCAGGTAACCTATGACGCTCCAAATCTACACAACAATCGTCTAAAGCATCGGTTACCCTAGTAGGTCTACCCACAGCAGTTTCAACACAAAAAGGCTCCTCAATCTTTCTAGCTACTCTATGCAAACTACCACAAAAGGAAGGGGCAACAAAACTTTGACTAGCCCCATAGTCAAATAGCACCGAAGCAGGAACATCATTAAGTAGATATGTACCTAAAACAACATCCGCCTCAGTCTTTGCTTCGGCTTCGGTCATGGTGAAAGCCTTCGCTTTAGCTTTTGGCTTTATCTCTTCTTTCCTGTCTTCAGTAGGACCCTTTCTTGACCCCTCACCCTTGCTGCCCTTTCATTCTCTAGACATATGACCGAAATCTCCACAACTATAACACTTGGGGCCAGCCTTACATTCATGGGAGAAGTGTCCCATTTTCCCGCATCGGTAGCACGAGAAGGACCCTGCTTTACATTCCCCGTTGTGAGCCTTACCACACTTCTTGCACTTGTTTGGATTCTCAGTCTTAACCCTCTTATTACTCGAACCCCCATGATCACTTCAGAATCTCTTATTCGACCCAGACCACTTCTTCTTTTCCGGCTCTTCAGTTTTAATATCAACCCCTAACACATCATCATAGAGTGTCGTGCTCAGCTGTACTGCCTCATCAAAACTTTTAGGGACATGTGCTTTGACCAAATGTCTAACCCTGTTAGGTAACCCTTCGATGTACAGTCTCTTCCACCTCTCGTCGTTACCAGCTAAATATGGCACCAAACGTGCCATCTTGATAAACTTGGAAGTGAACTCGCGGTGTGACATCTTCCCTGCCTTAAGAGTTAAGAACTCTTTTCCACCTTCTCAATCTCATTAGCAGCACAAAATTTCTTCCTCACCAAAACCTTTAGGTCCTCCCATGTCATGTTATCTAACTCGACTACACTCTTCCTATCTCTGATGGTGTTCCGCAAGTGTAGTGCCTCGGCGGTGAAGGAATGAGCTACGAATTTCACCGCCTGATCAGGACGACACTCACTGATGGAAATCACCGCCTTCATCTCAGAAAGCCAATGGCAGGTTGCCACCACATCTTTGCGCCCATCAAAACGAGGTGGATCACACCTTTTGAAGTGTGCATAGTTGCACCCATCTCTGATGCTCTTTCCACCCACAGCCTCACCATTAGAATCCTCACCCGATGACTTCTTCATTTTACCCTTAATATCTCGTAGCACATCATCTTTCAACCACTCAAATGCTCCTTTGACGATGTCGGGGAAAAACTCCTGAATCAATTCATTAAACTCATTCCTAATCGCATCACGAACGGATGGTTCAAGCACAAACCCCTCAGTATGTTGTGAGTGTACAATGTGGTGCGAGGGCTCCGTGTTCCCAGTATGAACCGACTCGTCATCAGTGTTCTCAGTGGTCTTATCGGTAACGGGCTTCCTTCCACGTGCCATTAATGATTACTGAAATAAAACACCAAACAAAGCAATTAGGGTACAATTTTAAAACACAACGAGCACAACAATTAGTTAATGACGGCGGCCAGTCGCCATTATCCTCTCACCTTGCCCATTCGGGTTTTAAACCATACCTGTCTTGCATCATTGGCATTTTCCCCTATCCTAACCTATTAAACTCAAATATACACACATGGCACTCCTGGCTTTAGGTTACCCGTGGTGGCATTCCTTCTCGTGGTCCCATTTTCAGTTCAAGTCTAGGCATCGAGGATATCCAGATCTCTCAAACAATAGCTCTAATACCAACTTGTAAGGCCCCCAAAACCCGGGAACCCAACTTGTTGGTACTACGATAAGCATACATAGTCTTAGACAAATTTCACTATTACGCAGCGGAATAAAATAGACAAAGTCTGGACAAAACGTCAAAGTACAAAAACAACCAAAGTGTACTAATTCGTCTAAAACACGGAAATGCCAAAACAACAAAAGCTACCAGGTAACCACTGCTAATAGCAAAGAGTCGCCATCATTCAAACCTTTTCTTTACCTGAAATACATGCTAAAACGCCAGCTACACTAAGTGAGTTCTATAGTATTTTTTTATCACACATTGGTTCCAAAACAGTTAAACCAGTTTTGATTCTAACAAATCTGTTTCCTAAATCATCATAAAAAAAACTTGGCATAAGTACAGAGACTATATGCCTAGGTCTCCTAACGTGACCAACAATATTCTGTTGCCACCCCGAAGGTAACAACTAAAGGACAAGTCGACACCACCACTTAGATCAATGGTTTCCATCCTGCATAATCCGCCTCCACCCCGAAGGTAACGACTATTGGGTCACGTCGACACCACCGCTTAGATCGACGGTCCCTATCCCGTATAATCT
Source organism: Ambrosia trifida (assembly GCA_028751855.1). Lineage (NCBI taxonomy): Eukaryota > Viridiplantae > Streptophyta > Magnoliopsida > Asterales > Asteraceae > Ambrosia > Ambrosia trifida. Next base: position 62,632,205 of record CM054129.1, on the reverse strand, counting down.
ATCGTTGCCCCGAAAGCAACGACCAAAGGGCACATGACCCCAAATTGTAAAGTATTAACACATGTAGGCAAATAAATCTTTAAACCCAAAATTTTAACACACACTCACATATGCCTACTAGTCACAAAATAAAAATGTTTAAGCATGTTACTCTGCCCAAAAACAGTAAACACATAAAACATGGGTGATAGAACTCACCTTAATGAAGTGCGCGATTTAACCAACTACTAAAAAAATACGAGTCAAGACGTGAACTCAAGAATAGCTTCCACAACCTACACGTTTACAAATTTGCATCACATAACCCACCCATTCCTTGCCTAGCTTCATTAGAATAATTACTTAATCAAACCAACGTTTATCACCATAACCCTTTCTAAATCTTATAAAATTTTATACATGCATGCATTCACAATCTTGCATGAACTCCTACACTGAAGACAACCCCCACCTTACAAAACCACCACCATGTACATGATTATTTTCTTTCTTTTTTTCCTTTCACACCAATATGTTTAGACACCATCATCAACTTCATGCGAACCCTATCCCTTCATAACAATAACAAGAACCCGGTCACCCTCTTCACGAAACGCATCACAACATAAGACGTAGCCGATCCCACGGTTCGGTTGTGGTTTGTGTCACGCTGCCATGGCCCAACGAGACTATATAGGTGATCATCATCATAATATTGATATATATATATGTATATGTATATATATATGTATATGTCGCAACCGCACATGACCCTAGTCGTCCCCATGGCATGACACCTGTTCGCCTCACAACCATAACCAAACAAGCGTACCTTATTCGCGTTTCGGTATAGTCTCCAAAACCAAGCTGGAATGGGATGTTAACCGAATACGACCCGCTAAATCGAAAACCTAAAAGAAACCCATCCATTAGGTTTGTTTTTTTTTCGATTAGATTACCATCTAGGAACCTCAAAATAAACACTAACATTACTTGAGGATCGATGGATAGATGTTCTACGCTTCTTCTGTTTGCGGCTGTAGGGTTACAAGAGATCAATGATAATTATGCCAAGAAGTTTGCGTGAATGAGGTTTTTAAACAAAAATTACAATCATAAATTGCAATGAGGCCCCTTGGGTTATTCCTTGTGGTAACTTGTTTCCAAAGTTATAAACACAAGTGTTGTTAATGAAAAATTGTACCCAAAACATTACAATAATATTCAGGAAGTAGAGGCGTTACACATATGGACACATCTTTTGACAACTTTGTATAAAAATGGCATTTTTAAGTATTTTGTCCTTGATTATACCCACATGTGAGTGTATATCATTGGTTTCCATGAAAACTCTTGTGTTAGGCTCCTTAACACCTGTTTTTAAGGCTTTTAACATATGTTTTTAATGCAAGCCTTAGTATAAGTTGTAAAAGTAAATGAGTTTGGCTTAGCTTGGGCCGGCCTCGGCCCTATACTCTCACGCATACACTCATGTGTATGCGTGGGGATACGTAGATGTCCATATATGGTCTCTAATATGCATGTAATCGTATATATGTGGGTGAGTATGCATAAGTTAAAAGACTGAACCTTTAAAATAAAACTCAAGTGTTTTAGTTAGTATAACTTGAAAAAACTCATTGTTATAGTGTGTGCGAAGGTGTGTGCCTTGGGTGTGCTTGTCATGGTCGAGCATTTTCTATAAACAAGAGGAAATGGTTTGGATTTTATACCTTGAGTGTGTATAGCTCAAAAATATAAAAGAAAACAAGCTAACTCCTCACAATGCAACTCCTAAGTGCTTGTTAGTGGCTTGGAACTCCTAAATGGTGGTGATGGTCGATCGAAGCAAGCTCCTTGTGTGGCTTGATCTTCGGCCGAGCGGTAACAAGATGGAAAAGAGGTGATTTTCAAGTGTTAGTGAGATTTGTGGTGTTGTGGTGTGATCACAGGTGCTCTAGGACTCTCTATATATAGCCGAAAGTGGAAAGGGAGGCCATGGATTCATTGGTTCACAATTGTGGAAGGTCAATACCTTGCTTTCTTGGTGTGCATTCCACTAGAGTCCCTCATGGTGAAATAAGTTGACTTGAAGGTTTTGTTTGGATATATATGGGTGGTGTAGCGGCCGAATTATATGGGGAAGAGGCAAAATGTTTTGGCAAGGTTGACAAGGTGTAAAGGATCATGTGGTTTATGTTTTTACCACTCTAGTATAAGTAGTTGACTAGTGTTCTAGGAGACTGTGTGCACACTTCTTTAGGGACTCTTGGGGGCTGAAAACAATGGGACAAAAGAGAGTTTTTGTGGCAAGTCAACTTGGTCTTGAGGTTCATGTGATTTGTGTTGTTTCCATGGTAGTATAAAGGTCTAGATATTTTCAATGTGTGGATTAGGATGGTGAGTTGGTGGTGAGTGTGTATGTATGTCGTATGTATGTATGTGTGGGTAAGGAGAGTTGTTCCTTCCCAAGGTATATTCATGTGTGTAGGTTTATTTCTACATAGTGTTTTTGATGGTTTTGGAAGAAGAATAAGCTAGTGTGTGTTTCTTATTCCACTTTGGTTCTCTTATGGGAAATTGAAATGTGAAACATGGAAGTCTTGGTGATGTGTGTGTGTGATCGTGGAAAAATATACATATGTATGTAATTTGGATCTTTGCTAAGTATTAACTTGTCTATGGATGTACATATGTATATGCATTATAACTAATGCCCTTGTACACAAGTTAATTCGAGTTTAATCACCTTTGTTGGACAATGCATGTGGATAGTTCATGTAGATGAACATTGTTTGTTTTTGTTCTTGTCGGGGTAACAAGTTGGAATTCTTGTTCAACTGCATGGATTTCCTAGAATCTATTATGAGTTATTCAACTAAATAGGACTGGTGTATCTACTGTTAGACTGTATGCTTTGGGATTAACCCGTTGGAACCCTGTTGTGACACCCGTCGAAATCACAGGTCATATCCGTCCACTTAGCTACATTGTTACAATGTTCATGGCATTACACGCCATCAAATGCAATATAGTTGGGCTATACAGGGTTCCAACGGGTCAATCTCAAGGTATATAATCTAACAGTAGACCCACTAGTTAGTTCAAGGCCTCAGTTAGTCCAATAGTTCATGCTAGACTCTAGGAGTTCCATGCACAACTCTAACAGTGAGAAATCCATGCAACTGAACTTACATTGTCAAATTGTTACCCCGACAAGGACAAAATCAAACAATGTTTATGAATAAAGAGGTTACCAACATGCGTTCTAGAAAACTAGTACATATACGAACAATATGTCCACCTGTAACCTCAAAACTTGATCCATATAGACTTGTATGAGTATGTGAATCAAGAAATTACACTAACATGTATGCATACATATAGCTACACATACACATATCCTAACCCAATCCCATCAAATCCAAGACATTTACCTAAATGGGATCATAGTCCACCTTAGTTAACCAAACATATGCAAGTTGACTTGCCTAGAATGTCTTGCTCTTTTCCTACGCAAATTTCGGCCCACATGTTCCCAAGACAAGGAAGTGTGCAATGTTTTGGACATTATCTAAATCATATAGGACACACTCAAACTCTTATATACATACATATATATATATACACACACACTCGACCACATACACACATACACATAGGGTGAAGAAGTGACAAAAACTATATACACACACATACGATCACACACACACACACACACACACACACACATATATATATATATATGTACACATGCCTTCTCATTTCCTAGTCACAATCCTTATCTATAGAGCACTTGAATCTAGGATATACACTAACATGGAACAAGCTTTTTCCAACAATAAATCCCCATAGCTTTTGACCATCCATGATTGCCCACAATCATTTAAACATTTCGGCTTCCAAGAGTCCCAAGAAGTGTCCACACAACAACCAAAAACATTAGTCAAACCGTTACACTAAATTGGCAAAACATAAAACCCATGTGCTAGATCACCTTGTCAACCTTGCCACAAAAGAAATGCCCCTTCCCCATGAAGTTTCGGCTGCTACACCGCCTCTACATATCAAACCAAAGCCTCCAAGTTAACTCTTTACACTTACAAGGCTTCTAGTTGAATGCACTCCATGAAAGCATGCATTTGACCTTCCACATTTGTGTACCAATGAAACCATTGCTTCCTTCCCCAAACTCGGCTATAAATAGAGGCACTAGAACACATTTGGATCACACCACAACTCCATGATACACTCTAACACTTGAACACTCATTTCTTTCCCTTGATAACAATTGGCCGAAGAAGAAACACCACCAAAAGGCTTGGCCGATCGCACATCATCATCATCTAGGAGTTCTAAGCTTTTATCTAGCATCTAGGAGCTTCATTGTGAGGAGTTAGCTTGTTATTTTCTTGTATTCTTGACTATACACGTGAGGTATAACATCTGAACCTTTATTTCTATTTACATATCATTCGACTACATGTAGTGCTCACCCGAAGCCTATTATACACACTTGCACACCACATAAACGACGAGTTTATCAAGATTAACTAACTTAACAACTTAAGTTTTATGTTAAAGGTTCAATGCTAAGGTTTATACATACTCACCCACATATGTGCGATTTCATACACCTTGGAAACACTTACATGGACATACGAGTACACCCACACATACAAATACATGTATGTGTGAGTGTATAGGGTCGAGACCGGCCCAAAACATGACAATCTTGCTTAGTTTTACAACTTATACTAATACTTGGTTTATAAAAATGTGTTAAAAACCTTTAATACATGTGTTAGTAAGCCTAACACAAGAATTCTCATGAGAACTAATGAAACATACTAACATATGTGTATATTTAAGGACAAAGCATTCAAAAGTGTCATTTTTGTACAAATCTGTCAAAGGATATGTCCATATCCCACCCTAGACATACATAACTGAGACATAAGTAACACTCGGTAACATTTAGTAAGTCAATACACTTGTTTTTCTAAACACAGGCTAAACATGAACACATTAACACAAAACAAACATTCGTGACACATACAGTATGTGACACATGTGGGTAGTGGTACAGAAGCCCTTAGTCCACAAGTGTTACAGTCGAGTGAAGAGTTTCATGGTAGTTAGAAAAAAACATAGACCTAAGGTGTCTTTATATGAACTTAGGGCATCCCCAGGACAGACACACAGTGCCAGATCCAGTTCAGGCTAGCATTCAGACACCAAGTGAGTATTCACGGCCCCTTTTTACAGTTTTTACATTTTTTCGGGGAAAAATCATGCTTACAGTTTTTAGTTACAATACATGACTATTATGTGAACATGAGACATTACGGTTCAGGATCAATTAAGCCCTCCTGTCATACATCATACCATAACCATTAGCTATGAACTTAGCCATGAAACACCGGGATAGATCTATTGGGTTGACACCCCCACTCTAGATCAGTCGCTCTGACCGGATGACAGATATCAAAAGAGTGCTTGTATTTCATATTATTTCATTGTCTTTAGTGTACAATGGGCGAGGCACAACATGTCAAGGTTTGGTTATGGGCTCATGTCAGATCACATATAGATTATTGCCCAAGCTAGGCAATGATTTAGTCGGTTTTGGATTACATGTCCATCATATAGAAAACCCGTGAACTCACCAACTTTATGTTGACCCATATTTCTTTTAATGCATGTTTTTCAGGAAATTAGCATGGATAATGGAACTTGCGGGGATCGCGTGCGAGCATTTGTGGGATACCTTCTTTTGGACCGTTGTGTTGTTGTCCTAATACTAGACATTTACATACAATGGTTTTGAATATTAAACAATTAACTCTATGTAGAACAAATCTGGTTTTTTAATGAAAGTTCCCGCTTTATTTTAATCAATGCTCGTGTGACCTTTGTGCTTGGAAATCTTTCGAAGTCCCACCTCGCGTTTCCGCCTAGGCGGGGTGTGACACCTGTATAGTCCAACTATGATGACATGTAATGATATGCACACTATATACATGTAGCTAAGTGTACGGATATGACCTGTGATTTCGATGGGTGTCACACATTTGCATCTATATTATCAATTAGAGTTGATTCATAAGCCTCCTCTTGTGACTAAACTCCTAAATCCATCGTGGTGTGTCCTGTATAAAAAAAATAGAATTCTAATATTTAATTTATGTGTCACATATGACAAATATTTATACATCTAATAAAACAAACTCTATGAGGACACTTGGCACTCCCATATTGCACCTCAATTCCTCTCTCTTCCCATATTGTGCCATGTGTCCTCTTCTCATAATTTATAAAATTGTTCTTTTTAAAAACATAAAAAATAGAGTAATAATCTATACATATGGTAACAATTATCACTTAATAGTTTCCTAATCTAATTAACCTACTCAATCAATTACCCTCATTCTCTCTCATCATTCTCTCTCATTCTCTCTCACACGAGAATAACTCTCTCTTCTCTGCGATCGTGTATCTCCATCCGATCAAAACCTTCCATCACCATCGTTCATCTTCTTCGTCTCTATCATTCAAGGTAACGATTTCTTCTTTGTTTTTCATACGATTTCTGTTACATATTGTTGTTTCTTATAATTATTTCAGATTTAATCGATTTTTATGTTTCTCTGTTTCTTTCTATGTTTCCATCGCCGATCATTCATCTTCTTCTATCTCTCATTCAAGGTAATCATTGTTTCTACTTTGTTCATACGATTCCTCTTATATATTGTTGTTTTTTGTAATTATTTTCAGATGTAAGCGATGAATGATTGGCGGTCTTTCTTTTTTCTCTGATCGTCGCCTATTTAGATTCTAATATTTCATTCAGATTCTAATATTAAACTTTTTTTTTTGTATTGTTAATGGTTTTTAATAATTTTTCAGATTTGGGGCTTTAGGTTTCATCTTTCTTATTTTCTACTATGAGATTATATTGTGACTTTTAAGTTTCAGTGTTTAGGTATTGTTATTTGTTTTCAATGATTAGGCATTATGTTTGTTGTTTTAAAAAATTATGAGATTTTAATAATTTTTAGATTTGTGATATGATCAGTTTCAGTGTTTAGGTACTGTTATTTGTTTTCAATGATTAGGTATTATGTTTGTTGTTTTCAAAAATTATGAGATTTTAATAATTTTCAGATTTGTGATATGATCCTTCATGTTTTCTCAGTAGCAAAAACATGAAAATTTCCTGTGTATTATATTTCTTCATGATATTATGTTGGCTCGATGATGTTTGTCTTCGGGTGAGGTTGAATGTTCATATGTTCTTCGAGGTGTTCTTGAGGATCATAATATTAGTTGAAAGGTAAAAGAATGTTGGATATTTTTTAGTGATTAATCCGCTTAGGAAAGCTATTCGGGTCCGGGTCCTGTTTGTTGATTCGGGTCTCATTTATTAGCATTTTATTTGTTTCCTAAGTTGATGGCTTAAAGTTTGGAAGGATAATTATAAGAATTAATTGTTATAAATGGTGGTTTGAAAAGTCTTGGATGTTAAAAGGAAGGGTCGAGTTTTTTCGTAAGAGACTGATTGAATGTATTATAAGAAAATTAATAACACAATTAGTTGTACACTTTCCATATAGTCATAGTCAAATGTATTAACTGCATAGTCAAATGTATTAACTATAATTGCTATAATTATGAATCTTGGTTTGGAAAGTTGTTGAATGGAATTGATGGTGGAATTGGTTTGTAAAGTTATTGCACTAATTTTAATACATTTTTAAAATTCTGATTTGTTTTTTTAATACTTTTTTTATGGCGGTTGCAGGTGTATAACGATTGTGTTGCATCAGTGAGCAACGGTGGAGGCTGTTTGCTCAGGGTAATAGTACTCTGGCAGATTCTTGCATAGACCAATTGGAGTTTATTGTTGCACGGGCACAAAGGATTGGAGATCCAAAATATCAACAGAAGGTACATGATTTTGCTCTTTAGTGTTAACAATTCTTGCATTTTGATATTTATCATGATTTATACAATATTGGAAACATCTAATGTTAATAATTATAATTACCATATCATTAATAACCTTTAAACACAAAATTATTAATCAAATATAAATACATTTATAAATTTACTTTTAACATTCAAAATCAAAATTTAAAAAAAAAACGGTTTTTAAAATTAAAGACATTTAAACACAAAATAAATGCTTAATTCTTTGATTTGTCACATTACTATTTTTAAATTTTGATTAGCATTTATCATGATTTACACAATATTGTAAACATCTAATGTTAATAATTATGATTACCATTTCATTAATAACATTTAAACACAAAATTATTAATCATATATAAATATAAATACATTTATAAACAAAGTTAAATTTGAAATTTTCTCATCACACTTAATACGTCTATTTTCAATTGAATTACTTTATTTTCAAACATTCAAAATCAAAATTTTAAAAAAATTACGGTTTTTAAAATTAAAGTCATTTAAACACAAAATAAATGCTTAATTCTTTGATTTGTCACGTTACTATTTTTAGCGTATAATTGACATTTATCATGAGTTACACAATATTGGAAACATCTAATATTAATAATTATGATTACCATTTCATTAATAACTTTTAAACACAAAATTATTAATCATATATAAATACATTTATAAATTTATTTTTAAACATTTAAAATCAAAATTTAAAAAAAAAAACGGTTTTTAAAATTAAAGACATTTAAACACAAAATAAATACTTAATTATTTGATTTGTCCCATTACTATTTTTAGCATATAATTAGCATTTATCATGATTTACACCATATTGGAAACATCTAATGTTAATAATTATGATTACCATTTCATTAATAACATTTAAACACAAAATTATTAATCATATATAAATATAAATACATTTATAAACAAAATTAAATTTGAATTTTTTTCATCACAATTAATACGTCTATTTTCAATTGAATTACTTTATTTTCAAACATTCAAAATCAAAATTTAAAAATGAATACGGTTTTTAAATTTAAAGACATTTAAACACTAAATAAATGCTTAATTCTTTGATTTGTCACATTACTATTTTTAGCGTATAATTAGCATTTATCGTGAGTTACACAATATTGGAAACATCTAATGTTAATAATTATGATTACCATTTAATTAATAACCTTTAAACATAAAATTATTAATCATATGTAAATACATTTATAAATTTATTTTTAAACATTCAAAATTAAAATTTAAAAAAAAATCCAGTTTTTAAAATTAAAGACATTTAAACACAAAATAAATGCTGAATTATTTGATTTGTCACATTACTATTTTTAGCGTATAAATAGCATCTATAAGGTAATAGTCGGTTAAAATTATTGAGTAATGCTCCTTTTACTTATACATGGGTCACTTTAGATAATGTTCCTTCCTATAAACGGGTTAAATAAGGTAATAGTCGGTTAAAATGTTGTTTTAGTGGTGTAGGTTCATGTTTGTTTACTTATAAATTGGTCGATTTGGGTAATGTTCAACTTTTCCAATTGGTCAAATAGGGTAAATGTCGCCAACAGTGTGTTTATGGTGTTTTGATTAGATTGATGTTCCTTTTACTTATACATAGGCCATAGGTGAATTGGGGCAATCTTCCCTTTTCTTAACGGGTCGATTTGGGTAATGTTTGCGTTTTCAAATGTGTCAAATAGAATAAAATGTGCTCGAAGCTTTTTTAGCGGGTCGATATGGGTAATGCTCATCTTCTCAGAGGTGTCAAATTAAATTGTGAAATTTAGGTGGTAGTTAGTTTCTTATTTTTATTTTTATTACTTTCTTATTGTTGAATATGCCATAAGTCTATTTTTAACACATACCATTTAAGTCGCCTTATTCAGGTTGGATTGTATTTAAGAAACTCTGTATTCTCACATGGCCAGCTTTATGTCGCATTGTCAAGAGTTAAAAGCAGGGCAGACGTGAAGTTACTTATACTTGATGCTGGTGGGAAAGTGATGACTAAAACAAAAAATGTGGTTTGTAAGGAAATTTTCAGCGATATTTGAATAAATGTGTATTCGTTGCTTTTAAATTTTAATAAAATTTTTCTACTTTATTTTTCTTATACGTTATACTACTCCAAATAATCGTACGTTGTTGAACTGCGTGTCAACACGGGCATAAATAAATATAATGAAAAAGGGACACTAATTCATGATAGGAAACAGCAAGTCGCCTTATTTCTTAAAACTTAACTGGTGATCCACTAGGATATTAATTAATTCATATATATAGTTCTCCATTACTATATTTCATAAAGTGATGCCAAAAAAATTAAAGAATGCACTAGTGATTTAAATATAACAAAATATCATATGATTGCTAAAAAAAAATAGGAACAAAGTACCGGTAATTTTCAATTAGATTAAAAATTACTTGTAGATAGATGAAGGATAGTGAATAGCAGGAAGCAAGCGATCAATTTCGTGACACCTTTTTTTTTTCAGATCTTCGCTTGAAAAATCAGGACATGGGTTGAGATTGATGATTATGGAATGGAATGGAACGGAACAGTAGGTGCAATTTTTTTGTGGAGATCAATGGTAACTTAATTAGGCTATATGGTGTGCGAAGTTTTTCCCCCAACTTCTTCAAATGGCATATTAGCGCCACCTCATTTTCCCTCTTCCCTCCTCCAAACCAAGAAAAATTGTTTCCCCCACTTCCCCTTCCATATTTTTATTATCAATTATTATATAGTGGTGCAGTTATTATATAATATAAAACAATCGGGGAGAACGGTGAATTAGCACCGAAGTTGAGTCAGAGGGCGTGGTATGCCACCTCAGCCCACCGAGATCTTCACCGAGTCCATACCGTTTAGCCTTAGGTTTTAATCAAAACTATGTAGTTTTGATAGTTTGACATCTAAGTTGTATATCTAACAGCTCAATATTCACTTTCCCAGAAAAAAAATACATGAAAATAATTTATGAAGACTATAAAGAATTATTTAGAAAAAGAAAAAACACATGTAAATAATTTGTGAAGACTTTAAAGACGCACATGGGTGCACGTAGTCATCAACTTTTAGCTGAGTGAGTTGGAATTGTATATTTTTTTTTCATTGCATGCAACTTGCGTTTCAAGGTTTTTTTAAAGAAATATCTTTAGAAGAAAGTATTTTGAAAATATGTTATATTTTATATTAAACTAGATCCCGAAAGCATTTCGGGGTTGAGAAATTTAATATGACACATTAATTTTACATATGAAATAGACTGATGGGCTTTACAGTTACACGCAGGAAAGCTTCGGGTAGCACCTAACCTAAAACAATTAACAATGTATCTCCAATGTTAACGCATAACCTTAAACAAATGTATAATTTTAATGTTAACATCTAATTTAAAACACTTTATAACTCTAATATTAATACCTAACCTAAAATAATGTACAACTCCAACGCTGAAGGCTAAAAAAATGTACAACTCTAACATACTAATATTGGTACATAACCTAAAATAATGTATACCTCTAGTATTAACATCTACTATTAAGGCTTAAAAATGCATAACTTTAACATCAATATTCAATACCTAACCTAAAATAATGTATAACTCTAATATTAACACCTATCATAAAGACTAAAAAAATGCATGACTCTAATATCAATATTCAATACGTAACCTAAAACAATTTATAAATCCAATGCTAACATCTAAATACTTCAAACAAAAAATAGTCTTTTTTTTTCTCCGTTTTTTTATATAGCACTATGGTACTCGTTAGAAAGATAATAAAACGCTCGTTAATTTGGTGTAATTTTTTTTAAAAAAATCTCGTATATAAAAGATGTTAACGTTAAAAAATTATGGGAGGAAACATGAGAGAAAAAAATCTAATTTTGTTTTTAAATATTTTTTTTTTCTAAAATGACTTAATGCCACATAGGCATTCCACATGGCACACTAAATGAGGAGTTTGACGTCATTGAGTGTCATGTGAAATTTATTGCTTTGGTTTATTATATATACTAGGTGAACCCCCGTGTGAAAACAAAGGAAGAATAAATCCAACTAAAGCTGGAAACAACATAGCATGCTCATTCTTAAACACAACCATGCTTGTGAATAAGCACAACCATGCCTTGTGACCGAGTTTTGCATGATCGTTGATGATGTCTATTCTATGTTTATTATTTTTGCTTTGTAGGCTGTTTTTTATTGGAATCATACAATGAGTTCATTTTTTTATTGCATAGTCACAAAGTTGCATGGGTTGTTCCGATCATGATGGTTAGGGTGTTCACAGTTGTTTGGTAGATTGGAGATTTGTGTGTTTTTATGTCGCTATGTTTTTAACAATGTATGTTTTGTCAGCTTTTTCTTAGATGGTATAATGTTGAACAACGATATCAAACTTATGCAACATAATTAGACTTTTACTTGAATTACATTGTTGTTAGGGGAAGCCCCGCTGACGGCTGTGCGCATATAATGTATATATGTGTGGCCCTCGGGGGCAAAAGTAAAGTTGCACTAGTTTTAACGTTAGTTTACTGATTTCGTGAAAATAACGTTAAAAATGACGGACGGTTAATCATGCATCAGGTGGTGGCGTTGATAGCCTAAAGACAAGGGGGTACATGCGCTAATCGGGTTTGTACCGATTGCTAAGTGTTATGTGCCTTATGTCTAAGGCTTGATACAAAACCACTATTGAGCCGGGGGTCTCACTGGAAGCAACCTCTCTATTACCACGGGATAGAGGTAAGACTGTCTACATCTTACCCTCCTCAGACCCTACCTTAGCTTTTGCTATTGGTGGGATTAACTAAGTATGATGATGATGATGATGATGATGAATGACATTGTTGTTAGGGCTTTTTTTACTATCATATGATGCCTTTTTATTTCATTTTTTCATGTACAGCAACTCAAACAGATCCATTCCCTACTTTGTTATTGCAACCCCCAACGGGACTCAATTCTGGATTCCCAAAGTTAGCCTGAAGTATGTACATGTGGTTGGTGAGAAATTCTCCAGCTTTGATGCTGTATTCGCTATGTACAAGAAATATGCTAATCACGCGGGGTTTTCTATTAAAAAGGGTCAAACGAAGGTTTGGTTGGCTAACCCCACACATAAGTACCTTCGATGCTCCAAATATGGGAAACCTCGGGCAAAGAGAACATTTGACACACTAGATGAGTCAACAATGCCATCCCGTAATTCTTCATTTACTCTTACTGATTGCAAATCTCACCTGTTGGTTACAGTTAGTCTTGAGGGTTCATGTTTCACTGTAAATACTATCAATGATATACATAACCACGAGCTATTTGCCGGATTTCCTTTACGACTTTATTGTGAAAGATGGCAAATTATACTCCGTCTTCTGGGCTGATGAGATTTCCAAGATTAACTACAAGGATTTTGGGGATGTTGTTGCATTTGATGCCACATACCACACTAATAAGTAAGTTTGTTGCGCAACTAACTCTTTTTTGTTATATACGCAAATGACTGTAGTTAAACATATGCTAAGGTTTCACACTATATGTACTAACACTATATGTCTACCCCTGTGAACGTAAACAGTGTGTTACGATTGGGGCCGGTTTGATTATGAATGAGACCATTGAATCATACGTGTGGTTGCTTCGGTCGTTCTTAAAAGCACATGTTAAGCAACCTAAGCTCATATTAAGTGACCAAGATCCAGCAATGCTACAAGCCGTCCCCTGTGTATTTACCGAAGCCCGCGACCCCTTATGTATGTGGCACATAATGAAAAAAGTGCCAAGCAAGGTTATGCTTATACGCTTCTTTGCACCCCCTTTTAAATTTCGTGGGATCATTTTTTATATGGCTAGTATCCAAGAGTATCATATTTTTACTATAGCTGTTAATGCGTCGTTTAACTTTTTCCAACAGATCTCTAGTGATGTATTAGCTAACTCAAATGTACGGGCTTGCCTACATAAGTTGGTGTGGAATATTTACATTAAACTGGAAACATTTGAGTCCTGCTAGGAAGATCTATTACAGATGTTTGGTCTTCAAGATGATCAGTGGCTACAAGACATATTTGCTATTAAGGAGTTATGGGTACCAGCCTTTTTCAGGGAAATACCAATGTGTTGCCTAATGAAAACAACATTGCGTTGCGAGAGCTCGAATTCATCGTTCAAGGTCAATTCAACTAGTGTGAACACCCTAGTTCAATTTATGTTGTGTTATGATGTAACATTCGTATTTTTCGTATTTTCCATTCTAGTCCTTCTATTCTTGTATCTTTCCATTTTGTACCCTTGTAATCCCGAGCTTATGATCAATGGAAAAGTTTTTTTTGTCAATTGCATTTAATCTTAATCTATTTCATTTATTCTATAAATTCTACGTGACGCAAACTTTATGTAACGTCGCGTGATTTTTAAATTCTATATTTAACGAATTTCGAGTTCGCCCTTATTCGCTTCTTGCATGTTACTCCTACCAATTCATGACGAGTCGTCATGATAATTTACCCTATTTAATTTAGGCGTCATAACAAGAAACTTATTTAGTTAAAATCTTAATATATACTTATTATTAATAAAACATATATATATATATATATATATATATATATATATATATATATAATAATACTTAAAAAAAATAATAATAATGACATTTGGGACATTTGACTTTAGTCAAATGACTTGAAATTTCAAATATATATACGTCCGTTTTTTTTTCTATTTTATTTATTTTTTTTTTCTTTTTAGATATATCCCCACTAATTAACTTCTAACCACCCTAATTAATTCATTAAATACCCAACCCCTTTACCCCAACTATAAATACACCACTCCTACCCATTCTAACACTTGCTCAATCCTAAATCCTCTCTAAATCTCCAAATCTCTCAAGAATTCTCTCAAGAATAAGTGAGTTTCTCACTTCACCTTCAACCTCTCTTCTACTTTCTTCACTCTCCTCTTCTTCAAACCCTTTGAGGAAACCTCTAGGACCTCTCTCCTATTTGCCATGGCAAATAAACATGAGTAGGGCACCAATTTGAGGCCTCAAATGTGGTCATCTTCTATTATCTTTATGCACTAAGTTGTTAATAATACCAACCAAGTTCACCAACAACTCAATGATGGAGGGACTTGTGTTATGGTTCATGGTTGACAAAAGGAAGGCCAAGGCTCATCCAAACTAAGTCACCATACCCTACTTCTTAAGTTATATAAATACTAAATTATATAAGCTCTACTAATTTAATAACTCGGAAAGGTTTGTGGATACATCCCTACCTTACCAATGCTTGACTCTCATAACCATCCGAATCACCTCTATGGTGGTTTGTGTTTTGGTTCGCCTAAAAGGCTTGCTTGACTCTTATGACCATCCGAATCACCTTCATGGTGGTTTGTGTTTTGGTTCGCCTAAAAGGCTTGCATGACTCTCGTGAATCTATAATCTAAACTCAAACCTAAGACTCTTATTTTTCTAATTCTAGTTAACCAAGGCTAAGGAACTAATCCCCCAAGACTCATTCTTTTGGAACCTTGCTAAAACGCACCCAAAGGTGAGTTCATACTTGTCCCCTTTTTACTCTTTATCACTTTTGGGGTGTAAACATGTATCATATGCAAAACACACTAATGCTTTCATAAACACACATGCTCAATCTATTAAACATACTTATATGCTACTTGCCATGCTTATGATTCTTAGATACTTAAACATAATTCATTAACTATTATTAGCCCACTTAACATGTATAGCGCTATAGGACTAGCACACCGCCCCCTTTATGGGTCATTGTTAAGATTTAAACGGCCTAACATGAATATGTTAGGTATACGCTGTGGTACTCGCGGGTTTGAGTTATGTCTTTTGTATGATAGGTATGTGCAATGCTATAGTATGAGATTTGAGTAAACCATTCTAAAATACTATGTATGTAAATTAAAACTAGTATGCTCACCAATGCTTTATGTGTTGACAGATATTTTATACATGTTGCAGGAAATGTTTGATGCAAGATATTCAAGAAATCTACTTAGGATTGGACTAGAAACTCACGCTAGTTTAAGTTCTATACTTTGATGTCGTATTTCTCTTTTCATGAAAACAATTTGTATTCCATTATCTTTTTAGACGATAATTATGCTATGAATGAAATAAATCATAGTGTCACGAATTCTAGTGTCATGCAGTCTTTGAACAATCTATCACAAGTCTCACCTCGATGTTTCCGCCATCGGTTGGGGTGTGACAGATTGGTATCAGAGCCATGACTATAGGGAATTAGGAAAAATTGCCATGTTTGACCTAGACTATAGTTAAGAACCCTTTTGACCATTCGTTTTATCATGCTTAAAATACTTGTTCTCCCTATCTTGCTTCTACTCCATTCTTTTGGTCTTTAAAACTTACCTTCCTAGTTGGTGGATTATTCTACACTCGAAGACACTCGTATACCACAAACGAAAGAAAATCACCAAAATAGGCGTGAAACCCTCACTTTGGTGATAACTTTCAATCCGCGTAAATCCTTTGTGTTTTTGAAACTACGCCAAGATAGGAGTGATATCCTCACCTTGGTGGAAATTTCACAATTCTCGTTCTAGTGGACACTTACCAATCGAAGGTTAGAATTAATTTTCTTACCACGTTGGACAAAGTGTACAAACCACACTCAAAGAAACGACCTCGCTAAGATAGGAGTGAAATCCGCAACTTAGCGACTAGTTTCAATCCTTGATATTTTTTTTAAATCTCGCCAAAGTCTCAAATTTACTAATGACAAGAAACATGTAGTAACTGGAAGGGTGAATACCGTTAACCGCAAGTCGGCGAGAGTATTTCCACCTATTAGGCCAAAGCATGTTTTCAAACTCAAAGGTAAATTCGAACCACTTTGGTTAGTCTTAGTTCCGTTCCGGAACACTCCAATGGCATGCTTAAAACAAGCCCCTCATTTTATGTTAATAATATTTTCAATGTTGTTTTCATGCTATGTTTTCACTACATATATTCGATTTTTTTTACTACTCGCAAAGGCTTTCAAGACTTGCATCTCTAGTACTCTAGCAATCTCCAAACAATACTAATAATCGCAAACCAACATTAATCAAGCTCCTTTATATTGTCCAAATGCACTATACTTGCTTATACTTATGTGTTATGCTTTATACACAGTGTGAAACTACATGCTACTTGAACTATTTGACACTATGTGCATTGTATGCTTAATTCACATCTAAAAACTAAGACAAAATGCAATCTTTATACAAATAAACCATTGATCAAAGCTCATAATCCTTTTGTTTATTCTATAGATGTCTTCCATGTCAAACCGTATGTCAAGCAAGAACTCTAAGCAAAGCACCAACAAGAAAATGCTATCTTTCATGGCCAAGCAAATGGCCAAGGTCATACCCGATGTGGTTAGCAAAATCCAAGCCTCCGTAAGCCCTCACGGTTCAGTTGACTCAAGAGCCGAATCCTCCAAAACTACCTCCTTCACCTTTAAGCAATTTAACCTGCATCGACCCGACTCTTTTACGGGAAACGATGGTGCTACCGCTATGCTCGAATGGTTCGACCACATCGAGCTAGTTTTCATCAATAGCGAATGCCCCGAGGATCTTCGCACTCGTCACGCCACTAGTGTCTTCAAATCAAGGGCACTCGAGTGGTGGAAAAGCGAGAGAGCCACCCGTGGAAACGAAGCCGCTTTAGCTCTACCGTGGGAGGAACTCAAGCAACTCATGATTGAGGAGTTCTGCCCCGCTCAAGAGATTGAGCGACTTGAAGAAGAGTTTTGGAAACTCAAGCAAAACAGTGGTGATAACCTAATCTATACCAATCGTTTCAAGCAACTCCTTGTCCTTGTACCTCACCAATTCAACACCACTAAGAGAATCATAGCTAAGTATCTCAAAGGCCTCCCAACGAGTGTTCGTGATATTGTTGAAGGAGCCGAACCCACCACCCTAGAAAAAGCCATTCGTTTAGCTTCCAAAATCTCGGATAACCAAGTGAAAGATGGAACCTTAACTATCCCAAACACCACCAAAACCGTCAATCAAACCACCACCATTCCCACCGACAAACCAAAGGAAGCCAAAACCCCATCAACCCATAGCAATAACCGCAAACGCAAGTCCCGAACCCAAAACTATGCCGTTACCATTCCATCCACCGAAGCTCAAGCTCCAACTCCTCTTAACCAAGTGCCTGCCAAGAAACCCTACACCGGCTCTTTCCCAAAATGTAACACATGCCATTTTCATCACCCACCAACCTCTACTTGCCGTTTCTGTACCAATTGTAACCGCTATGGGCACCTTGTCCAAACTTGCAAAACCGGCCCTAGAACCCCAAACAACCAACCTCAAGTTGTCGACCAACCCCGAGTTGCTAACCAACCTCCTCTAGCCATCGGCAATGGGCGTGCATGTTTCAAGTGTGGTGATCCTAATCATTTTGCTCCTCAATGTACCCGCAACAACCAAGTTCAAGCTCCGGCTCAAAATCAACCACCAAGGGGTCGCGCTTTCAACCTCAATGCGGCCCAAGCTCAAACTGAAAATGATGTTGTGAACGGTACGTTCCTTGTTAATGGATCTTACGCTTCTATACTCTTTGATACTGGTGCGAATAAGAGTTTTGTGTCTCTAGAATTTGAACCCTTACTTGCTTGTGCACGATCTAAATTATCGGAACCTTTCACCGTTGAAGTCGCAAATGGTGAACCTATCTCTATTGATTTCATTATCAAAAACTGCACCTTGAATCTTAATGACCATGATTTCTCCATAGATCTAAATCCTATGCAATTGGGAAGTTTTGACATCATAGTAGGCATGGATTGGCTTGCAAAACATCATGCCGAAGTTGTTTGCTTCGAAAAATTTATCCGTATACCGCTTCCTAGCGGTGACACTTTACAAATCTATGGTGAGAAAGCCTCCAAAGGACTCAAACTCATGTCTTGTACCAAAGCTCGAAAGTATCTCCGTAAGGAATATGTTGCATTCTTAGCTCATGTGGTAACAACCAAAGACAAGGAAAAAGGCATAAAAGACATACCTGTCGTTTGTGACTTTCCCGAGGTCTTTCCCGAAGATCTACCCGGTCTTCCTCCTGCTCGTTCTGTTGAACTTCGCATTGATCTCATACCTGGTGCTACACCCGTTGCAAAAGCTCCATATCGTCTCGCACCTTCCGAAATGCAAGAACTTGCTAGTCAACTCCAAGAACTGCTCGAAAAAGGCTTCATACGCCCGAGTACTTCTCCATGGGGTGCTCCTGTTTTGTTTGTTAAAAAGAAAGACGGATCCTTCCGTATGTGCATCGATTATCGTGAGCTTAACAAACTCACTATAAAAAACCGATACCCTCTTCCACGCATTGATGATCTCTTTGACCAGCTCCAAGGAGCTACTTGTTTCTCAAAAATCGATCTTCGTTCGGGATACCATCAACTTCAAATCCACGAAGAAGATATTCCAAAAACTGCCTTTCGCACAAGATATGGTCACTACGAGTTCATGGTGATGCCTTTCGGTTTAACCAATGCACCCGCAGTATTCATGGATCTAATGAATCGAGTGTGTAAACCTTATTTGGATCGTTTTGTGATTGTCTTCATTGATGACATCTTGATCTATTCCAAATCCGAAGACGACCATAAACGACATCTCCGTTTGATTCTAGAACTCCTACGTGCCGAACGACTTTATGCCAAGTTCTCTAAATGTGAATTTTGGTTAAAGGAAGTTCAATTCCTTGGGCATATTGTGAACGATAGGGGTATTCATGTTGATCCTGCCAAAATTGAAGCCGTTAAAAATTGGATTGCACCAAAATCTCCTACCGAAGTTCGTTCCTTTCTAGGATTGGCGGGTTACTACCGTCGGTTCATCTCCAACTTTTCCAAAATTGCTACACCACTCACCGCTTTGACTAAAAAATCCCAACATTTCATTTGGGGTCCTAAGCAAGAAGAAGCCTTTGAAACCCTCAAGTCTATGCTTTGTGATGCTCCTATTCTAGCTCTTCCCGAGGGGAATGATGATTTCGTGGTTTATTGTGATGCATCGAATCAAGGTCTTGGTTGCGTTCTTATGCAACGAGGCAAAGTCATCGCCTATGCATCAAGGCAACTCAAAATCCACGAGAAGAACTACACCACTCACGATCTCGAACTTGGGGCCGTGGTTTTTGCCTTAAAAATCTGGAGACACTACCTTTATGGTACAAAATGTGTTGTATTTACCGACCACAAAAGCCTCCAACACATTTTCAATCAAAAAGATCTTAACATACGACAACGACGATGGGTCGAATTGTTAAACGACTACGACTGCGAAATTCGCTATCATCCTGGTAAAGCGAATGTAGTAGCCGATGCTCTTAGTCGAAAAAGTCATGCAGTTCTATGCAACATCCGAGAAATCGACCGTCTTTGTAGCTCTCAATTTCAAAATGATCTATTTAATCGTATTCGAGACACTCAACATACATCGGTCAATGAAAATACTCTATACGAAGAAATGTCTTGTGGTGCCGAGTTACACTTGGAGTCCAAGGCAAATGGAATTCTTTGTTATCTTGATCGTATTTGGATTCCCAATCGTGATGACCTTCGTACTCTTATAATGAATGAAGCGCATAAATCCCGATACTCTATTCATCCCGGTGCGGATAAAATGTATCAGGATCTCCGTCGCATTTATTGGTGGCCCGGTATGAAAAAGGACATTGCTCTCTTTGTGTCCAAATGTCTCACTTGCTCCAAAGTAAAAGCCGAGCACCAACGACCGTCAGGTTTGCTTGAACAGCCCGAAGTCCCCATGTGGAAATGGGAAAGTATTGCTATGGATTTTATTACCAAGCTCCCTCGAACATCATCCGGTCATGATAGCATTTGGGTAATCATTGATCGTTTAACCAAGTCAGCTCACTTTCTTCCCATTCGTGAAGATTACAAAGTTGAGAAGCTAGCCCATATCTACACCAAGGAAATCATTTGTCGTCATGGTATTCCTCTTGACATCATCTCAGACCGTGATGGTCGATTCACCTCCCGTCTTTGGGAAACATTTCAGGCTGCCATGGGAACTCAGCTTAATCTTAGTACAGCTTTTCATCCTCAATCTGATGGACAAACTGAACGTACGATCCAAACTCTTGAGGACATGCTTCGATCTTGTGTAATCGACTTTGGTGGAAACTGGGATGCTCATCTACCATTGGTCGAGTTCTCTTACAATAATAGTTATCATACCAGCATCCAAATGGCTCCTTTCGAAGCTCTTTATGGCCGAAGGTGTCGTTCTCCTATATGTTGGCACGAGATTGGTGAAGCACAAATCACCGGTCCCGAAATCATCCAAGAAACGACCAACAAAATCATTCAGATTCGTGATAATCTCTTAGCTGCTCGAAGCCGTCAGAAAAGCTATGCTGACAAGCGGCGAAAACCCCTTGAATTCAATGTTGGTGATCAAGTACTCCTCAAGGTGTCTCCTTGGAAAGGAGTAGTCAGATTTGGAAAGAAAGGAAAGTTAGCTCCACGGTATGTTGGACCATTCAAAATCATTGAGCGAATTGGGAAAGTGGCTTACAAGCTCGAGTTACCCCAAGAACTCAACAATGTCCATCCCACCTTTCATGTTTCAAATTTGAAGAAGTGCTTAGCCGAAGGGAACATACACATTCCTCTTGATGACGTACGAATTGACGAGACTATGCATTTCATCGAAAAACCAGTGGAAATAACAGATCGTGAAGTCAAACAACTCAAACGAAAACGTATTCCGCTAGTTAAAGTTCATTGGGAATCGAAGAATGGACCCGAATTCACTTGGGAACATGAAGAGCAAATGAAGAAAAAGTACCCACATCTTTTCAGTCAAGCCACTTGAATAAATTTCGAGACGAAATTTCCTAAAGTAGGGGAGACTGTAACATTCGTATTTTTCGTATTTTCCATTCTAGTCCTTCTATTCTTGTATCTTTCCATTTTGTACCCTTGTAATCCCGAGCTTATGATCAATGGAAAAGTTTTTTTTGTCAATTGCATTTAATCTTAATCTATTTCATTTATTCTATAAATTCTACGTGACGCAAACTTTATGTAACGTCGCGTGATTTTTAAATTCTATATTTAACGAATTTCGAGTTCGCCCTTATTCGCTTCTTGCATGTTACTCCTACCAATTCATGACGAGTCGTCATGATAATTTACCCTATTTAATTTAGGCGTCATAACAAGAAACTTATTTAGTTAAAATCTTAATATATACTTATTATTAATAAAACATATATATATATATATATATATATAATAATACTTAAAAAAAATAATAATAATGACATTTGGGACATTTGACTTTAGTCAAATGACTTGAAATTTCAAATATATATACGTCCGTTTTTTTTTCTATTTTATTTATTTTTTTTTTTCTTTTTAGATATATCCCCACTAATTAACTTCTAACCACCCTAATTAATTCATTAAATACCCAACCCCTTTACCCCAACTATAAATACACCACTCCTACCCATTCTAACACTTGCTCAATCCTAAATCCTCTCTAAATCTCCAAATCTCTCAAGAATTCTCTCAAGAATAAGTGAGTTTCTCACTTCACCTTCAACCTCTCTTCTACTTTCTTCACTCTCCTCTTCTTCAAACCCTTTGAGGAAACCTCTAGGACCTCTCTCCTATTTGCCATGGCAAATAAACATGAGTAGGGCACCAATTTGAGGCCTCAAATGTGGTCATCTTCTATTATCTTTATGCACTAAGTTGTTAATAATACCAACCAAGTTCACCAACAACTCAATGATGGAGGGACTTGTGTTATGGTTCATGGTTGACAAAAGGAAGGCCAAGGCTCATCCAAACTAAGTCACCATACCCTACTTCTTAAGTTATATAAATACTAAATTATATAAGCTCTACTAATTTAATAACTCGGAAAGGTTTGTGGATACATCCCTACCTTACCAATGCTTGACTCTCATAACCATCCGAATCACCTCTATGGTGGTTTGTGTTTTGGTTCGCCTAAAAGGCTTGCTTGACTCTTATGACCATCCGAATCACCTTCATGGTGGTTTGTGTTTTGGTTCGCCTAAAAGGCTTGCATGACTCTCGTGAATCTATAATCTAAACTCAAACCTAAGACTCTTATTTTTCTAATTCTAGTTAACCAAGGCTAAGGAACTAATCCCCCAAGACTCATTCTTTTGGAACCTTGCTAAAACGCACCCAAAGGTGAGTTCATACTTGTCCCCTTTTTACTCTTTATCACTTTTGGGGTGTAAACATGTATCATATGCAAAACACACTAATGCTTTCATAAACACACATGCTCAATCTATTAAACATACTTATATGCTACTTGCCATGCTTATGATTCTTAGATACTTAAACATAATTCATTAACTATTATTAGCCCACTTAACATGTATAGCGCTATAGGACTAGCACACCGCCCCCTTTATGGGTCATTGTTAAGATTTAAACGGCCTAACATGAATATGTTAGGTATACGCTGTGGTACTCGCGGGTTTGAGTTATGTCTTTTGTATGATAGGTATGTGCAATGCTATAGTATGAGATTTGAGTAAACCATTCTAAAATACTATGTATGTAAATTAAAACTAGTATGCTCACCAATGCTTTATGTGTTGACAGATATTTTATACATGTTGCAGGAAATGTTTGATGCAAGATATTCAAGAAATCTACTTAGGATTGGACTAGAAACTCACGCTAGTTTAAGTTCTATACTTTGATGTCGTATTTCTCTTTTCATGAAAACAATTTGTATTCCATTATCTTTTTAGACGATAATTATGCTATGAATGAAATAAATCATAGTGTCACGAATTCTAGTGTCATGCAGTCTTTGAACAATCTATCACAAGTCTCACCTCGATGTTTCCGCCATCGGTTGGGGTGTGACATATGAGGCCAGGCTTTATAGCGAACGCTACTAGCAACGAGTTGCAGAGTGCAAAACATCGTCAACAGTCTTTGTGGGTGTTACTGAGTTACCTATTGAACGACATGCGTTTGTGTTGTATAGTCATGCTATTTTTGAGGAAGTAAAGAAGGAGATTGTCAAGAGGAAGTTTTCATGCTACATCCCCAACATAGAAAATCAGGGCAACATCAAGGTTTTTTTAATCACACATCTGGACAATAAGCGTAATTATCGCAATGTTTACCAGGTATATCTTATTCATGTAGATTGATTTTTAATTTTATATTTTATTTAAACTTTCTTGACAAACATGACATGTGTCACACCCTCAAATTTTCACATGCGGGGTTTTACCGTGAGGCGCGTGACACACCAGGATCCAAGTCAACGGTCACAATAAACGACATCTATATGATAAGAAAACAACGTAAACTACCATTGCGTTTCGAAACCGTTGTAACACAGCGGAAGCAAAAAGTATTATTACAACTTAAAAATAAAACTCAAAGTCTGAAATGTTTAACAAAACATGCATATGATCCCTAGACGCCGTGAGACTCCGTGCGCCTATACTCAATGCTGCTACCTTAGCGACCTGAGAAAACATGCCAAAAAGATGTCAACATATAATGCTGGTGAGTTCACAGGTTTTAAGTTCGTAAACGTTTTCATGTGTGAAGCGATTCCTCATAAAGTGCCAAGTGTGCAAAAGTTCCAAGTAAATAACAAACGTTCCCTTACTACTACGACTGTGTTGCTAAAACCATTACTGACAAACGTTGCTTGAGTTGTTGCCCATGTTCCAAGTGTCAAGTGTCAAGTAGAGACAATATGCACCCGCCCGGCTCCCAGCCGTCAGGTGGGGTTCGTCACGCCTGATAGATCTATCCACATTTCCCCCGTTGTGCCCCGCACATTCATGGTTTCAATAGGGACTTAGGTTTCATCGTATAGTAAATAAGTGCCAAGCGCCAAGTGCCAAATGCCAATGTTTAAAAGTGTCAAATGCCAATGTTAAATATGCCAAGTGCCAAATGTGTCACGTTTCTTAAAAGAGTCACATTCCCAAAAGGCGTCATGTTTCTAAAAGCGTTGTGTTTCATAAGTGTTGTGTTTCAAAAGCGTTGTGTTTCAAAAGCGTTGCGTTTCAAAAGTGTTATGTTTCATAAGCGTTGCGTTTCAAAACATAAACGTTGTATTTGTTAAAACGTGTGGCATGCTTCTCCCCCTAGAGAAAAGTGTATAAAAGAGGGGCCGTGAAACTCACCTTAGAGTGCGTCTTCTGATAACTAGAATTCCAACACGTGTATGATAATCCCAATTAATGACAACCTATCAATGAGTTTACATAAGTGTGATGACTATTAACCCGAAGGCTAACTAGTCCCCGATTGTCCAGATCTTGACTACGTGTGTTAAAAAGTGTGTTTAAACGTTAACCGGACATCCCAGACCGATCCGACATCCCGTTGGTGAACCATTACATCAATTAGTCATGCACATAAGTTTAACACATCAGTTTCAAGCATAAAACATTTAGTTTGCATCAAAAATCTCATTCCGGACATCAGATGGTCGAATGTGGTTTTTCCCGTTTCCACGTTCGCCCGTTTGAGCCACGTTCGCCCGTTTTTCCCACGTTTTGTTCCACGTTCGCCCGTTTGAGCCATGTTCGCCCGTTTTTCCCATGTTTTATTCCACGTTCACCCATTCGAACCAAGTTTATTCCACGTTCGCCCGTTTTCATCAGCATTTTATAAAACGCACCAAAACGCATCTAAACGATCCGAAAACATCACGAAACATCACCAATCACAGCAGTCAACTATCATTAACATATTCCTACAAAACCCTACCAATTTTATCCCGAAATCCATCCGTTTTACAAGTTACCCGAAATAGCAAATTATGGAGATGTCACATCAAACGTATGCAATCTTTACCCAATTAGGAAACTTTTTGAAATCAATCAATAATCAACTTAATATACTCAGATTATTATGAACAATAAACCCCCAATCATATCCTTAGCACTATCATCATGAACAAGCCCTAGATCTAACCCAAAATCCCCAAAATGGACAAAACATCATCAATAATCAATTGTAACCTATCTCAATCATAAAACATCATCAATAACAGTCCTAGATCATTGTTATAACATCTATACAGCAATCAATCATCAAACAATACATAACATCACATAAAACACCATTAACACATGTTAATTTGTATGAAAACTCATTGTTTATGAATAGGTTTTGTTTAGAAAGACATTAGGAAGGTTTTTATCCATGAAAACATGTTTTTATCAGATCTGGACTCTTGGGGTTTAATAAAAACGAATTGAAATGCTTTAAAAATGATTTAGAATGAAGAACACACCTTAGATCTTTGTGTAGAAGATGTATGTAGGTTAGATTATAGAAAACAAGGGCAAAAACTCCTTCCCCAATGTTTAAAGTTGCTAGAGAGTGTTTTGAGACGGTTAGTGTCACACCACGCCTATGGCGGAAACACATGGCGCGACGGTTCAAAAGTATTAAGCCAAGATTAATGCAAACCACAATAGTAATTAAACAACGGGCATTTATTCAATGCTAATAATCATGTCAAATTATCCGTACATAATTATAAATTGTTTTTGAAATTATTGAGGAGGCTCCTCCCTTTATCCCTAAGTTCATGGAATAAAGAGATGAGACCCTTTTACAACCTTTCCAACGCCCAATTTGGAGACACCCCCGACCCTGCTCGCCATGCCATCTTCCATCAATCAATTACCTGAAAGATATGTTTGAAAATCGTCAATATATAAATATTGGTGAGTTCACAGGTTTTGATTTAGTAAAACTTTATAAAGTGGGAATATCCTTGTTATGACATTTATAGGAGTTGCAAAGTCCTACAATTTACTTGAGCCTATAACCAAACCAAGACAATTAATAATGCCCCCGCCCCAAGTCGTTACTCGGTATTCCTACGACTTTATTTCAGAATAAGTGCACCCCAGGCATACGCCGATGCATTATCGACGCTATCGATTAGGGGTGGGCCTTGTCAGGCACCAATGGTACTATCCAAATATTCCTTTGGTTTCTCATTCCTGAATTAATGATTATAGTGGGGAGGTCTCAACCCCGAGTGGCGATCTTTACTCAAGTATCCAACCCGTCATACAATCCCAATCATATCTTTCCCCCGTAAAAACGTTAAATAGTTTAGAAATGGGGCCGTGAGACTCACCTGTAACTGTGCTCGGCTCAAAGAAAATAGTAAGGTTTGTGATCCTGTACCTACAAAGGTTCTAGGCGTATAAGTCACTTACACCTATGGTGCATGTGCCTTGGCAAGTTGTACACCCAACTTCCCGACCACGTCTTTATCCCAATTCCCGTTTAATAGTTTCGTATCCTAGGTTCAATGGCGATGGATTACCCTTTCCTTACAAGTCATATATTATTCTTATTTATATTCTTTATGACTTGTACAATATTATACTCGACACGACTCTACCCAACGTATAATTATTTTCCCATTTAAATAATTATACTTAGGATCGTTTCGTTCGATATAATGTGTTTTCTTATTATCCGACCCGACTTACTTTGCCACATATTTATTTTCCCATTCAAATAAATATGCTAAGTCTTTGTCGTTTGGTAACATAATCTTAACGCCCGACTAGACTTACCCCACCGTACATTTATTTTCCCATTTAAATAAATGTACTAGGATCTTGTCGGTATTCACGCGTTCGTAGATATATTTCACCTACTCGTCTCGGTTTTCCTTCTCGCATATCTATTTTCCCATTTAAATAGATATACTAGAATTTCGTCGGAAACGAGTATATGTACATATACCATCGCGTGGATACTACTTGTTAAGTTCACGTGTCGTTTTAGCGTTTTTAATTTGTTACGTTATGTTTCTCCTTTTCCACGAATATTCTTTCTACACTTAGGAAAGTGTCACGCACGTTTCACCCTTGTTATATATATTTTATTTCCTTAAAATATATATGTATATTTTTATCTCGACGTAATGGTCTTTTCCTCATATGTCCGTTTACGTTGGTTCGTGTGACTAAGTTCGTTAGTTAGCGTTTTTCATATTTATCTCCGTTGTGCGTTCTCATGGAAGTATTATTCCTACTTCCGATTCCGAACGTTTATTTCTTGGAAAAATATACTTTGTACGTTTTAGCCCGACTTGTCCAACTTGTTACTAAAAATGTTTCCGATACTTTTATATTCCCATTTATATAAAAGTATCCTACTTTTGTACAAGTCTTCCCAAGTCTTTATTTTATGAAACTTTATCTTATAAAATACTTGCGTTACTCCTTTTATTTTTATAAAACTTTCATTTTATAAAAATATACTTTTTACATAAAATGCTCAAGTAAGCTACTAGTATTTCACCGAATCAACCTTGTAAAGTTATTACTTACACTTTTTGACACCAATCTTTCCATTATTGTGTTTTTAGACTAATAGTTTCTAAAATATTTATTTTAGTCCCTCAACTTCCAAAGTTGCCATATTAGTCCTTTAACTTAAACTTGTTGCATTTTTCATTTAATCTTACAAAGTTAATATTTTTCTTCCACTTTAGTGGACTTTGAAGAACCATTTTCTTAATGCCTTGTTGTTTTTACTTCTTTTCACTTTTAATGATCTTCTAATCCATCCTAGATGTCATTAACATGTTTATTCCATATTTTTATCCAAAATATCCATTTTTCACTCATCCAAGTGAGTGGACTTTGAAGATAAACTTTTTCACCTATGACTTTCTAACTCATTTTAATATTTTTATGACATTATTATATCATCCTATGATGATTAAAGTCATCTTCGTCTCATTCAAGTCCTTTTCATTTAATATGCCCAAATCATCATCTTCTCAAGTGTAAGTGTATTTTATCATCATTTCTTCCAATATTTCATTTATTAACATAAATCCAAGACTCATCAATATTATTATTATTCTTCCACTTTTATTTTAATAAAACCCATTACTTTTATAAAACTCATTTTATTACCCAACAATGTACAACTTGCTTTCATAGCACAAAAATATGAACATTCAAGTAATAAAACAATGCAAGACTTACTACTAGCTCAAGGCTAGGGAAGACAAAATCTTGGATTTGGGTGAGGTTTAATGTGTTCTTCCAAGTGGGTTATGCTCCAAGCTCTTGAACACACATAAGGGGTTTTGAACAATGATGAACTAGAGATGATTTAGAGCTATGATAATTGAAAGAGAGATGTTGGTGGGGTGGTGCAAAGTCACGGCCAAGAAGAAGAAGAAGAAGATTATTTTGTGATTTTCTTCAAGTGTGATCTTGTATGTATCCTTATAATCTTCTATCCAATCTCCAAAGATTACCAATATCTTGCAAGGATTGGTTAGTGATATTATGGAAGATTTATGAAAGATTTTTGAAAATCTTGGGGATTAAGTGGGTGTTTGGGCCGGGTTTTTAGAGAGAGAGAGGGAAAAATTGTGTTGGTTAATATTCCACCCAATACCTTTATATGCATGCTAATCATTATCAATAATATTATTATGGAAGATTTAAGAAGCAACTTTACACACTCTCCCACTTAAGTGGGCCCTTGGCCGGCCCCCTATAGGGTGGTTGGTGGGGTCCACTTTGCTAATTAACATTCCATATTATGTTTAAGTTAATTCCTTTCGGGTACCGCCCGGGTATTTCTTGAATTTTAACCGCGGTTTACCTTAATATTAAAATACCGTTAATATTCATTAAATTTTGCCCAGTTAAATTACTGATAATTTATTTCGGCTTTTGCCGGGTGAATTTACGTGTTGCGCGCGTATCGGGTGCGGTACGCGCACTTTATTCGTTACCGGGAGATTTGTGCAATAAGCTTTCACGTATGGCTTTGGGTTTCCAAAACTCATAATATTTTGTGAAAATATTATTTATTTTATATTCCGGGTGTTCGGAGTTCGTTTCGCTTATTTAAGTTTTACCGGGTAATCGCCAGTGTCCATACCGGATAGTTTTGCCTGCGCATGATCCTATCATGCTTTGCTATTAAACTTATGCATTCCTATGCACTATTTGGGAATTCCTATCTTTCTAAGGCCTCAATTAAATATTCAGCACATAATTACGGTTAATTACGTTAATCGCGTTTAATTAATTAGTACAGAATTACCTTAATTTTGCCGGTTGTTACATTCTCCCCCCGTTAAGAGAATTCCGTCCCGGAATTCACTTCGAGCTCTCTGGTATAGGGGTCTTCTCGAATAGGGCGGGATACTTTTGCTTCATCCGGTCCAGCCTTTCCCACGTGAACTCTGGTCCACGCTTGGCATTCCAACGCACTTTGACCAACCTGATCTTACTGCGTCTTAGCTTTTGAACCTTCCAATCGGTTACTTCGATTGGTTCTTCGACGAAGTGTAACTTGTCGTCAATGTGGATTTCGTCTGCGGGGATGATGAGGGTTTCGTCGGATAAGCACTTTTTCAAGTTCGACACGTGGAACGTGTCATGTACACCGTTAAGTTCTTGTGGTAACTTGAGCTTGTACGCTACGGGGCCTACTCTGGACAGGATTTCGAATGGTCCAACATATCGTGGGTTCAGTTTTCCGCGCTTCCCAAAGCGCGCGACACCTTTTCAAGGTGACACCTTTAGTAGGACCCTGTCTCCGACTTGAAATTCCAAAGGCTTCCTCCTCATGTCTGCGTAGCTTTTCTGTCGGTCACGTGCCGCTTTGAGACGTTCTCTTATCAGAAAGACCTTATCCGTCGTTTCTTGAACAATTTCGGGCCCGGTAAGTTGCTTTTCGCCACCTTCGGCCCAACATAGAGGCGATCTACACTTGCGTCCATATAGAGCTTCAAAAGGTGCAGCTTGAATGCTCGTGTGGTAGCTGTTGTTATACGAAAACTCTACCAGTGGCAAGTGTGTATCCCAACTTCCGCTGAAGTCGATTGCGCATGCCCGTAGCATATCTTCCAAAGTCTGGATGGTCCGTTCACTCTGACCATCGGTTTGTGGATGATATGCGGTACTCATATCAAGGCGAGTACCGAGGGCTTCATTTAAACTCTCCCAAAATCTTGAGGTGAAACGACTATCTCGATCGGAGATGATGGAAATAGGTACACCATGCTTCGACACAACTTCCTTAATATACAAACGGGTCAGTTTCTCCAACTTATCCGTTTCGCGAATGGGGAGGAAGTGTGCAGATTTTGTCAATCGATCAACGATTACCCAGATCATGTCATGGCCGCTTGTTGTCCTGGGCAACTTGGTAATGAAATCCATAGTAATCCTTTCCCATTTCCATTCTGGTATTTCCGGTTGCTGGAGCAAGCCGGATGGTCTCTGATGCTCGGCCTTGACCTTCGCGCAAGTCAAACATCGCGCAACATATGCCGCTATATCTCTCTTGAAGTTTGGCCACCAGTAAAATTCCTTCAAATCATGGAACATCTTGTCTGCTCCAGGGTGAACCGAATATCGCGAACTATGGGCTTCGGATAATACCAGTTCACACAATCCACCGTACACTGGTACCCAAATTCTATTCATGAAATACAGAGCTTGATCCGCTTTTGACTCCAGTGACTCAACCATCTTCCGCAATCTTTCTCCTTTAACATTCTCGGGTTTAAGAGCGTTAGTTTGAGCTTCACGAATCCGGTCAGTCAGGTTCGTGTGGATGGTTAGACCCAAAGCTCGGACACGCAGTGGCTTAACCCGTTCCTTGCGACTCAAGGCGTCGGCTACGACGTTTGCCTTCCCGGGATGGTACTTTATCTCACAATCGTAATCGTTCAATAATTCGACCCATCGCCGTTGTCGCATATTCAATTCCTTCTGGTCAAAGATGTGCTGCAAACTTTTATGATCAGTGAAGATCGTACACTTGGTTCCATACAGATAATGTCTCCATATCTTGAGTGCGAATACCACGGCTCCTAGTTCCAGATCATGTGTGGTGTAGTTCTTCTCGTGAAGTTTTAGCTGTCTGGAAGCGTAGGCTATGACCTTCTCTCGCTGCATCAATACACAACCCAATCCCTGATGAGAGGCGTCACAGTAAACCACGAAGTCTTCCGTACCGTCGGGGAGTGATAGTATCGGGGCGCCACATAACTTATCCTTTAGCAACTGAAACGCTGCTTCCTGCCTTTCCGTCCATTCAAACTTCTTATCCTTTTGGGTTAGCATGGTTAAGGACTGTGCTATTTTAGAAAAGTTCTCGATGAACCTTCTGTAGTAACCCGCAAGGCCAAGAAATTGTCGTACTTCAGTAGGCGTCCTAGGGGCGTCCCAATTCTTGATTGCTTCGATCTTGGCGGGATCGACATGTATACCTTTTTCATTCACCACGTGGCCTAAAAAGTGAACCTCTCGAATCCAAAAATCACATTTTGAAAACTTAGCATAGAGTTTCTCCTTGCGTAGTACCTCGAGGATTAATCGAAGATGGTCCTCGTGTTCCTCCTTAGTGCGTGAGTAGATCAAGATGTCATCGATGAAGACAATGACAAATTTGTCCAAGTATGGCTTACACACTCGGTTCATCAAGTCCATGAAAACAGCTGGTGCGTTAGTTAAACCGAATGGCATAACCAGAAACTCATAGTGCCCGTAACGAGTCCTGAATGCTGTTTTTGGCACGTCTTCTTCCTGAATACGCAATTGATGATATCCGGACCTTAGATCGATCTTGGAGTAGAAACTGGATCCTTGAAGTTGGTCAAACAAATCGTCGATCCTGGGAAGAGGATAGCGATTTTTAATAGTTAGCTTGTTCAGTTCTCGATAGTCGATGCACATTCGAAAAGTGCCATCCTTCTTCTTCACGAATAAGACGGGAGCTCCCCAGGGTGAGAAGCTTGGTCTTATGAAGCCTTTGTCCAACAACTCTTGCAGTTGTCCAGACAGTTCCTGCATCTCAGAAGGAGCTAGGCGATATGGCGATCGCGCTACCGGCGCTGCTCCTGGAACAAGGTCGATGCGAAACTCGACTTGTCGGGGTGGTGGCAATCCCGGCAAATCTTCTGGGAACACATCTGGAAAGTCTCTGGCTATTGGAATGTCTTCTAGCTTTCGCTCGTCGGCCTTCTTGTCTACTACGTGCGCCAAGAATGCGACGAGACCTTTCCTTAGACACTTCCTGGCTTTCATGCTGGTAATAATTCTCAATGGTGTTCCACGTCTTTCCCCTTGGATCGATAGGGTTTCACCGCTTGCGAGGGGAACTTGAATTACTTTGTCATTGCACACGACAACGGCGCGGTGTGCGGATAGCCAATCCATGCCAACGACTATGTCAAAGCTACCCAGTACGACTGGCAATAGATCAATGTCAAACTCATGACCACAGAGATCCAACTTACAATCCTTCGCTA
The DNA here is from genome assembly GCA_028751855.1 of Ambrosia trifida. Lineage (NCBI taxonomy): Eukaryota > Viridiplantae > Streptophyta > Magnoliopsida > Asterales > Asteraceae > Ambrosia > Ambrosia trifida. The sequence continues at coordinate 62,598,816 of CM054129.1, read as the reverse complement.
CCTCTCGAGTTTCTATAGTCTTACCGTTAGCTAGTTCGATAGAGTATGGTGTGTCTAGCTTACTAGTCTTTAAACCAAGTAATCTTTTAAATTCGACAGATACGAAGCTAAAATCAGCGCCAGTATCAAACAATACTGAAGCATAATGACCATTTAGAGGGAACGTACCAGTGACCACATTAGGGTCTTGTCGTGCGTCACCGGCACCAATCACGAACGCCCGCCCACGGGCTTGGTTGTTAAGTTTGGGGCAGTCCCTCTTCCAATGATCGAGCGATCCACATGAGAAACAGGGCCTCGCTCCACCGTTCTTTGGCGCTCCCGATCTGCAGTCTTCTGTCTTGTGCCCCGAACGACGGCACTTACCGCAGATCACTTCGTTCCTGCCCTGGTAACCTTGCTTCCCATTATTTCCACGTCCAGTGGCCACGTACCCTTTTCCTTTCTTCCCTGTACCTGATGATCCATCCTTTTTCCTCTCGTCGCGCTTACGCTTCCCAAACCTTGGCCTATTTCCCTGTTCACCTGACCCGACGACTGAACTTGTACCCAGATTCGTACCCTCGACACTGCTGGACTCAGTAAGCTTCAACCCTGATACTTTCCGGATTAGAGTGCCCATTCGGATGGCGTCTTCAGTGAGGCTTAAGGCGAGGTCGATAGCTTCGCGCATGGTTGTAGGTTTGGAAGCAGTGACCATGCCGCGTATCTGTGGTGCCAGTCCGAAGAGGTATCTTTCCACCTTCTTGCTTTCCGGGGTGACCAGACGAGGCACTAACCGGGAGAGATCATGGAATCTGGACGTGTAACCAGCTACGTCCGATCCAACCATGGCGAGGTTCCAGAACTCAGTCTCTAGCTTCTGCACTTCACTTGCCGGGCAGTACTCGGCGATCATTAGTTCTTTCAACTCCAGCCATGACAAGGAGTAAGCAGCATCATCTCCCAGTGTCTGCACTTGGTTGTTCCACCAGGTCAGAACTTGGTCCAGAAACAGGTTGGTGGCATACATGACAGCCTGTCGCGGGGTACAGCTGCTAATACGAATCACGGCTTCGGTCTTCTCGAACCACTTAACTAGTCCGACAGAACCTTCAGTGCCGCTGAAGTTCAGTGGTTTGCAGTCCAGGAAAGCTTTAAACGTGCAGCCACGTTCTCGTGAGGCCGTTTCTGCAATAATAAAGCAATATATTATATAAGGTAGGAGTTTTACGAAGACTCCTGCTGTATATACCCGACGTCTTCTTACCAGTAGGGGAGGTTTCGCGTCTGTCGCTCCCGGTTCGGTCTCGCGACCTTTCGGTGCGCGTGGCATTGTGTTCTGCGAGAGCTTGGGCGATACGTCCCGAAACTAGGGTTTCAAGCTCCTCGGGTGTCGTGGGTAGTCTTTCATTTCCACTGTTGCTTCTGGTGGCTGGTGCCATGTTTCTTCAATAATCAATATCAAAGGTTAATTTTCGGCGATCATTCATACAATATCGTCACATATACAGTATAAACAACAACACAACATACGAACACAATACTCACCATAACAACATCACACAATCACAATATAAACAGAACAAGTAATAATAATCGTAGACAATCACACACATATTTTACCATAACAAAATTTTCATTAATTTCAATACCATGAGTACAATGATTTGTTCATAATAACAAAAACCGAGGATACCTTCCTCATACATTGCTCCTTTGAAATATACTAGAAACATAATGTCATATACCGGCACAATCCCGCTCGGCTAGGCAAAAAATGCAGATGGGTGCTATAACCCATGCTGTGCCATCATACTACTACTACTACTACTATGTACGTAAGTGATCTCCCAAGCGTCCCTGATGTATCGCTACTGTGGCGGCGGCGGCGGCGGGTGCTGGTACTGGTACTGGGGTGCGCACATGCTAATGGTCATACTGATCGCCATAATGCGATCGTACAAGAATTGGCGATGCGCAAAGTGTGCGTCGCCCGTAAGGCCACAATGAGCGTCCATGCTCAGTAGCTCCTCAGCATAATGTGCCAGTGCATCCCTGGCATCAATGATCCTGGCCCACATGAGCTGGGCCTGCTGCTCCATCTGACTCACGGTGCGCTGCACCGTGTCGGTGAGGGTCTGGAAATCTCTCTCCAGTGAGATCACCGTGGACCATGCGGGTCCTGACAGTGGGGCCATCCCGTGGGGCTGCGACGGCCCGGGGATGTCAGTGTACGTCGGCTGGGACGGGCCGACGATATCGGGTATGGGTAGGGGTGTGAAGGGTGGGGCAAAGCCCGGTAATCCGGTGAAGTAATAGGGTGGTACCTGGTACAGGTCTCCCGCACCTAGAGTATACGGTGTAAATGGGGGTATCAAAAATGGGGCTCCTGCATCCATAGTGAATGGTGCAGGTGGTGGTGTAGGGAGCATCTCGGGTAGGGGTGGTAGTGTGGGAAAAGTGGTGATGGGTAGTGTCATGGATATGGGTGAGGGGACTATAAGCTCGGCGAGTGGGACCATGAGAGGCTGGGTGACAGCGACCCACTCTGGAGCGGATATCACAGTGGTAGGGGTGGGAGGGCTAGCAGTGGTGTGAGCTGCCAAACCTGCTCTGTGCAGCTCAGAACTACGGGCTTAGCTGCCCTCGAGGATGTGCCCAGTAGAAGCTGGCCCATCCTGTGGTACGGGCTCGGGCATGGCGGGTAGGGTGGCTGGGGTAGTGGTAGCATGCCCTATCATCGGAGCGACGTGCTCCTTCTGGTCTGCTGGTGGGATCGGCACAGCAATGTGCTCTACCGATGCAGTCGACTCATCATCGGAGTCATCCGAAATCCACCCGTTGTGTCCTCGACAGACAGGCACGAGCCTCATGCCTGAGGGAACGGGGATGAGTGGAGTGGGTAAGGGCTCACGATCGACAGGTGTGCGTCGGTCGTATGGAGACTCGACAGTCTCCGACTGGGTAGGGATAGGTCTCGAAGGACCTGCACAGCCTACAGGGAAGTCCCTGACGGCTCGGATGGGGAGTGCTGGCAGTGGTGCTGCCTGGAATGGTACTAGAGGCAAGTCAGCCTCGGCCATCGGTAGGTCGGCCACGGCGGCCATGTCGCCTCCAGCGGGGGCCCACGCTGGGTCCTCGCTCGGGTCTGTCTCGTCGGAGCTATCTCCGTCGGCGCCCTCCATGGCGGCATCAACCTCCATCTCGTCATCCTCGGGATCGAGTATCAACACCTCGATCGGCTCTGCTGGCGGTGCTGGGATGATCTGAAGGCTACTGTCGTAGCTCGGTGCTACGCTCCCTGCGTTTGACATCCTGGCAAAAGAACAGTACTAATATTTAAGTATTATTCGTTAGGTAGTTAAGGCACATATCTAAGGTACTCTTCCTAACCTTCTAACACAAAATAATACGTATACTTACCATGGCTAGCTTGGTCGGAATCTCCATATACCCAAATGGTCGTTGGAAAAATTTATTTTATTGCGTTTCGCATTTATTTTGAAAGATTTTGAACCAAATCCGGTTATAGTTTAGATTTTTAAAATGCTAATTCGCTATAACCTTGGCTCTGATACCACATTCTGTCACACCACGCCTATGGCGGAAACACGTGGCGCGACGGTTCAAAAGTATTAAGCCAAGATTAACGCAAACCACAATAGTAATTAAACAACGGGCATTTATTCAATGCTAATAATCATGTCAAATTATCCATACATAATTATAAATTGTTTTTGAAATTATTGAGGAGGCTCCTCCCTTTATCCCTAAGTTCATGGAATAAAGAGATGAGACCCTTTTACGACCTTTCCAACGCCCAATTTGGAGACACCCCCGACCCTGCTCGCCATGCCATCTTCCATCAATCAATTACCTGAAAGATATGTTTGAAAATCGTCAATATATAAATATTGGTGAGTTCACAGGTTTTGATTTAGTAAAACTTTATAAAGTGGGAATATCCTTGTTATGACATTTATAGGAGTTGCAAAGTCCTACAATTTACTTGAGCCTATAACCAAACCAAGACAATTAATAATGCCCCCGCCCCAAGTCGTTACTCGGTATTCCTACGACTTTATTTCAGAATAAGTGCACCCCAGGCATACGCCGATGCATTATCGACGCTATCGATTAGGGGTGGGCCTTGTCAGGCACCAATAGTACTATCCAAATATTCCTTTAGTTTCTCATTCCTGAATTAATGATTATAGTGGGGAGGTCTCAACCCCGAGTGGTGATCTTTACTCAAGTATCCAACCCGTCATACAATCCCAATCATATCTTTCCCCCGTAAAAACGTTAAATAGTTTAGAAATGGGGCCGTGAGACTCACCTGTAACTGTGCTCGGCTCAAAGAAAATAGTAAGGTTTGTGATCCTGTACCTACAAAGGTTCTAGGCGTATAAGTCACTTACACCTATGGTGCATGTGCCTTGGCAAGTTGTACACCCAACTTCCCGACCACGTCTTTATCCCAATTCCCGTTTAATAGTTTCATATCCTTGGTTCAATGGCGATGGATTACCCTTTCCTTACAAGTCATATATTATTCTTATTTATATTCTTTATGACTTGTACAATATTATACTCGACACGACTCTACCCAACGTATAATTATTTTCCCATTTAAATAATTATACTTAGGATCGTTTCGTTCGATATAATGTGTTTTCTTATTATCCGACCCGACTTACTTTGCCACATATTTATTTTCCCATTCAAATAAATATGCTAAGTCTTTGTCGTTTGGTAACATAATCTTAACGCCCGACTAGACTTACCCCACCGTACATTTATTTTCCCATTTAAATAAATGTACTAGGATCTTGTCGGTATTCACGCGTTCGTAGATATATTTCACCTACTCGTCTCGGTTTTCCTTCTCGCATATCTATTTTCCCATTTAAATAGATATACTAGAATTTCGTCGGAAACGAGTATATGTACATATACCATCGCGTGGATACTACTTGTTAAGTTCACGTGTCGTTTTAGTGTTTTTAATTTGTTACGTTATGTTTCTCCTTTTCCACGAATATTCTTTCTACACTTAGGAAAGTGTCACGCACGTTTCACCCTTGTTATATATATTTTATTTCCTTAAAATATATATGTATATTTTTATCTCGACGTAATGGTCTTTTCCTCATATGTCCGTTTACGTTGGTTCGTGTGACTAAGTTCGTTAGTTAGCGTTTTTCATATTTATCTCCGTTGTGCGTTCTCATGGAAGTATTATTCCTACTTCCGATTCCGAACGTTTATTTCTTGGAAAAATATACTTTGTACGTTTTAGCCCGACTTGTCCAACTTCTTACTAAAAATGTTTCCGATACTTTTATATTCCCATTTATATAAAAGTATCCTACTTTTGTACAAGTCTTCCCAAGTCTTTATTTTATGAAACTTTATCTTATAAAATACTTGCGTTACTCCTTTTATTTTTATAAAACTTTCATTTTATAAAAATATACTTTTTACATAAAATGCTCAAGTAAGCTACTAGTATTTCACCGAATCAACCTTGTAAAGTTATTACTTACACTTTTTGACACCAATCTTTCCATTATTGTGTTTTTAGACTAATAGTTTCTAAAATATTTATTTTAGTCCCTCAACTTCCAAAGTTGCCATATTAGTCCTTTAACTTATACTTGTTGCATTTTTCATTTAATCTTACAAAGTTAATATTTTTCTTCCACTTTAGTGGACTTTGAAGAACCATTTTCTTAATGCCTTGTTGTTTTTATTTCTTTTCACTTTTAATGATCTTCTAATCCATCCTAGATGTCATTAACATGTTTATTCCATATTTTTATCCAAAATATCCATTTTTCACTCATCGAAGTGAGTGGACTTTGAAGATGAAACTTTTTCACCTATGACTTTCTAACTCATTTTAATATTTTTATGACATTATTATATCATCCTATGATGATTAAAGTCATCTTCTTCTCATTCAAGTTCTTTTCATTTAATATGCCCAAATCATCATCTTCTCAAGTGTAAGTGTATTTTATCATCATTTCTTCCAATATTTCATTTATTAACATAAATCCAAGACTCATCAATATTATTATTATTCTTCCACTTTTATTTTAATAAAACCCATTACTTTTATAAAACTCATTTTATTACCCAACAATGTACAACTTGCTTTCATAGCACAAAAATATGAACATTCAAGTAATAAAACAATGCAAGACTTACTACTAGCTCAAGGCTAGGGAAGACAAAATCTTGGATTTGGGTGAGGTTTAATGTGTTCTTCCAAGTGGGTTATGCTCCAAGCTCTTGAACACACATAAGGGGTTTTGAACAATGATGAACTAGAGATGATTTAGAGCTATGAAAATTGAAAGAGAGATGTTGGTGGGGTGGTGCAAAGTCACGGCCAAGAAGAAGAAGAAGAAGATTATTTTGTGATTTTCTTCAAGTGTGATCTTGTATGTATCCTTATAATCTTCTATCCAATCTCCAAAGATTACCAATATCTTGCAAGGATTGGTTAGTGATATTATGGAAGATTTATGAAAGATTTTTGAAAATCTTGGGGATTAAGTGGGTGTTTGGGCCGAGTTTTTAGAGAGAGAGAGGGAAAAATTGTGTTGGTTAATATTCCACCCAATACCTTTATATGCATGCTAATCATTATCAATAATATTATTATGGAAGATTTAAGAAGCAACTTTACACACTCTCCCACTTAAGTGGGCCCTTGGCCGGCCCCCTATAGGGTGGTTGGTGGGGTCCACTTTGCTAATTAACATTCCATATTATGTTTAAGTTAATTCCTTTCGGGTACCGCCCGGGTATTTCTTGAATTTTAACCGCGGTTTACCTTAATATTAAAATACCGTTAATATTCATTAAATTTTGCCCAGTTAAATTACTGATAATTTATTTCGGCTTTTGCCGGGTGAATTTACGTGTTGCGCGCGTATCGGGTGCGGTACGCGCACTTTATTCGTTACCGGGAGATTTGTGCAATAAGCTTTCACGTATGGCTTTAGGTTTCCAAAACTCATAATATTTTGTGAAAATACTATTTATTTTATATTCCGGGTGTCCGGAGTTCGTTTCGCTTATTTAAGTTTTACCGGGTAATCGCCAGTGTCCATACCGGATAGTTTTGCCTGCGCATGATCCTATCATGCTTTGCTATTAAACTTATGCATTCCTATGCACTATTTGGGAATTCCTATCTTTCTAAGGCCTCAATTAAATATTCAGCACATAATTACGGTTAATTACGTTAATCGCGTTTAATTAATTAGTACGGAATTACCTTAATTTTGCCGGTTGTTACAGTTAGGGTTTGTGAAATGGTGAAAAATGACAAAGTGTGGTATTTATACTATATCCGCATTCGCCCCTTTTACCTGGGCGAATGTACCCTCCTTCGACCCTTTCACAGGGTCGAACGTACCCTGACTTGGTCGAATGAAATTCTTTAAATTCCATATCCCAGGTTCGCCCCTTTTACAAGTGTCGAACCAGGAGTATTGTCCAGGTTCGCCCATTCGATTGGTCGAACCAGGACTCACGTTTTTCTAGTTTTCCAATTTGTCGTGTTTAACGCATTTTAACGCACCCTAACATACGAGCATGCAACCTTAGTCTATGTTAAACATATTTAAGCACGGATGATTATCTACGCATCGTTTAAACACATCTAAGCATATAATCTACCATACGACAATTAGTCTACACATACACTTAATTAGTTTATGTAATTCAGCAACAACGGGACTCGTATCGTGTGTGTGTGTGTGTGTGACTAACCCAATGATCTCCCGAATCATTGAACCCTGGACAATACGGACTGTGTTCCGACTCTATTGACCCCGTCAAGTGTGTTTAATAAACGTTTTTCGCTAAGGTAGACTTATGTGTTTATAAAATGTTGACCCAAACATGTCGGGTGTCACAACATGTGTGATGTGTGCCTAGGTTTGTGTGGGTTAACTAGAGTGACTTGATTTTTTAGTTTTCATTAATCTGTCTTTTGTACTAACTTATGTTGTGTTCTTGTGCTCCCAACAGGTAAAATTTGATTCGGCAGACGCTTTAGCTAAGTGCTCATGCAGGGGGTTTACTCGTATTGCCTACCTTTTGTTGCCACGTATTTGTCGTATACATGGTGAACTAAGTTGACAAGATCCCTAAAAAAATACATTGTTGATAGGTGGTTGCGTGATGTGTTGCCGAAAAAAGTGTGCGCCATAGCTAGCCGCTATGGGGTTGACACCAACCCAGGGTCTTTGATGAGAAATGAAATTCTTTAACTTGTGACTGAGTGTGTTAATGTTGCTAGGTCTGATGAAGCCTCCCTTAGTATATTCCTTGATCAACTAAAAGCTATTAAGCTTAAATTTCTGTCAATGGAACAAAAGGCACGGGACGAAGAACCGGATGAAGCAAACAATGAAAGTGATGTGCAGGAGATAATTGGTCAGTCAACTGATTACGAAGTTGGTGTTGTAAATCCTGATGTGGTACGGAACAAGGGATGCAGGAAGACGCTTAGACTTGCTGGTGCATGTGAAAAGGGTACTTCAAAGCCGCCTAAGGCGCCAAAAGTCCTGCGTCTATTCGCTAAATGCCATGTCCCCAACCTGATCGGGGGTGTATGCCAAAGTTTGCGACGGAAATCGGCATAGCTCTTCTGACGATCCCGCGCAGCCGCTAAACGGTTACGAATTTTTACGATTTTCTCCGAAGTTTCGTACACAAGTTCTGGACCAGTGAGCTGACTCTCACCCACCTCAGCCCAACAAAGAAGAGATCGGCATTTCTGCCCGTAAAGAGCCTCAAACGGAGCTGCCTTAATGCTGGAATGACAGCTGTTGTTGTAAGAGAACTCCACCAACAGTAGGTGATTCTCCCAACCCTTGCCAAAATCGATAACGCATGCTCGAAGCATGTCCTCCAAAGTTTGAATCGTCCGCTCACTCTGACCGTCAGTTTGCGGATGATAGGTTGTTCTCATATCCAGCTGAGTACCTAAGGCTTTATACAGAGCCTTCCAGAAACGTGAAGCAAAACGAGAATCACGATCAGAGATGATAGAAACAGGCACCCCGTGCTTAGAAACCACTTCCTTAAGGTAAATGCGAGCCAAGCGCTCGAGTCCGTCAGTTTCCTTAATGGGAAGGAAGTGCGCCGATTTTTTCAACTTGTCGACAATCACCCAAATTATATCATAACCACTTGGTGATTTCGGTAGCTTGGTGACAAAATCCATCGTGATTCGTTCCCACTTCCATTCGAGAATCTATGGTTGTTGCAGGAGACCAGACGGCTTCTGGTACTCCACCTTGACTTTTGCATAAGTCAAGCACTTGCTCACATAGGAGGCTATGTCAGCTTTCATGTTTGGCCACCAGTAGAGTATCTTCAAATCCTGATACATCTTGTCGGAGCCAAGGTGAATAGAATACCGGGATTTGTGAGCCTCGTCCAAGACAAGCTCCCGTAATCCCCCAAACAGAGGTACCCAAACTCGTTTCGCAAAGTAGTGTAGGCCATCAGACCTAAGTTCAAGGTGCTTATCGGCACTATGCATAGTTTCAGCTTTAAGGTTTTCCTCCTTTAAAGCTTCAAGTTGTTCAGAACGAATTTGGTCAGGCAAAGAAGAATGGATAGTGAGCTGTAAAGTCCGAACACGACGTGGTTTCGCAGATTCCTTCCTGCTCAAGGCGTCATCCACAACGTTCGCCTTGCCAAGATGGTAATTAATGGAACAGTCATAATCGTTAAGGAGTTTGACCCAGCTACGCTGCTGCATGTTCAACTCCTTTTGATCAAAATTATGCTGGAGACTCTTGTGATCGGTATAAATACTGCAATTGGTACCGTACAAGTAATGTCTCCAAATCTTTAGAGCATGTTGGGTCTGCTAACCTGGAGAAGAACAGATGATTTGAATGCCAAAATATACTACACAATTGATCCTTAATAATAACAGCATTACAAGTTACTTATCCCAAAAATCTGTTGACCCTAACATCTGCTGTACCCTAACAACTGTTAGAACAACTGCAGCTTGCAAAGGTCTGATGAAGAACAACTGCTAATCAAAGGTCTGATGAAGAACAACTGCTGATCTTAGTACTGAAGAATAAAGGTCTTTAGGAGCCAACAACACTTAGGCTCCAACAAACGTTACAAGACCATCAGAGGTTTCCTATCAGCTGTTTGTCTATCAGAGTATTCCAATGTAACAATATTTGTGTCATCAGATGTTTTATGTTGTTATTCTGTTAGAGGTCACTGTCTTAGGTGACGTCAGCCTAGGTCATCAGTAGTTTAGATTGTCTATAAATAGAACAGTGCATGTACTGTTCTATTCGATCACTCAAAACATTCACTTAGACAAACTTACACGAGTGATCAGGCTGAGGGGAAGTAATTGTAATAGTTTGTAATCATTCGATTATATGAAAGCTTTCGATTCAAAAACAATTATTTTCTTGTTTTGATTTACAGTTTATCATTCCGCTGCACTTTCCATTAATAGTTTATTTCATTCATTACTCATATTACTTAAACAATCAAAACAATCAAAACAATCAAACTCAGATCCTAACAATTGGTATCAGAGCTTGGTCAATTAAATTCGATCTACCCAATCAATTTAGTATAAACAGATCAGCTCACAATTATTGATATCGTTTGTTTGTCGGATTGAAAACAGAGTAATAGTTTATTTTCGTTTCAACCGTTTTTAAACAAACTTTGTTTTAGAAACAATCAGAGAATGGCTTCAATCAATCACGATCCACATAACACTGGCACAAATAACAAGCCACCGATGCTTGTCAGATCTGAATACAATATCTGGCAACGTCGGATGAACCATGTTCTAGCTCAACAGAAAACTGGGTGCTAGAAGTCGGCTATCTTCGGACCACATGTTCCGATGGTCCGAGTACCAAAGATCCCAAGGTTCAAGAGCCTAAGAAACTTGAAAACTACTCCGACCAGGATTTTCAGAAAATTGAGTTAGATGCCAAGGCCTTCAGTATTGTGGACATGGCCCTACCCAATGATATCTATGCTGGGTTGTTACATTGTAACAGTGCAAAGGAGTTGTGGGATGCATTGAAAGAACAATTTGGTGGGACTGAAGAGGTTATTAAAAACAACCGTGAAATACTTAACCAACAATATCAAACATTCAGTCATGTAAAGGGAGAGTCATTAACTTTCTCATTAGTGAACTAAAACTGGTTGGTCTAACTTACCCTAATTCAACTTTGAACCATAGGTTTTTAAGATCATTACCAGACAAATGGGATACTATTGCTATGGTTATGAGAAACACAATTGGATTTAAGGACGTATCACTGACCCAGCTTCATGGTAAGCTCTTGACCTATGAGAGAGAGCTTAAGCAGAAAAAGAAGCTCCAGGACTTTGGAAAAGTGTCTAATGATTATGTATTTGGTAATACAGGACTTCTGGGTCATGATGAGGTGCCTGGTAACAATAAGGATCAGAGTTATGATCATTTTATTGACATAACTTCAGGTTTTAACTCAGGTTTTAACTCTGATTCTTATTCACCAAACTTTGATTTTACAGCAAGTGGTGGTGATATCCAGGCATCTGATAACATATCCTTTGAGTATGATGACTTAAAATACTTTGACCCTGATGATTTGGAAGAAATTGACATTATGCACCAACCGGCTCTACTCAGTGTAAAAACTAACAATTTTTACAAGAAAAGTGGCAGAAGATTTCTAGGGTTGACTGGCAGGTCAAAGGTGGGGTTGAATAAATAAAAGATTAAGTGTTATAAATGTCACAGACTTGGTCATTTTTCTAGGGAATGTAGGAGTCAACATGGTACACCTATGATTACCTATCCAAATCAAAGGCCACAGACCAACACTTATCAGATTTCCCATAATACCCCTGGGCCAAATGTTCAAAACACTATTCCTGTCTAGTATGTCCAAACCACTGTTCCTCAGATTCACTATGTGCAAATCCCTGTTGCTCAGGCACAAGTGCTAATGACTGCTGATCCACCCTCTGCTTCTGTAGAGACCAATCAACAGAGTTTCTTTACACAAGGCTTTGTTGATTGGAACAGTCTACCAGATGAGTTAACAGATGAAAATTTTGCTCTTATAGCCAAAGCTGAAAATGAACCAGAAAATTTTTGTTTCATGGCTATGGTAAAAGAGGTTGAATTTGAGTATGTGGTAACTGAATCTGATATTGTGACTGATGATATTGTTGATGAAGTAGTTGAAGATAAAAAATATGAAGAAGAGGATGTGAATCTCTCAGATCCCTAGGGTGCATCTAATGATTGTAAGTGCAAGTGTGATTGTGCATTGATGGCTGCTGCTAAGGTATCTCCTCAAATTCTAAAAGATCTGTGTTCAGACAAATGTGTAATAGCATTTGCTAACATTAAAGAGGTGAATGAAAACCTTAGGAAGAAAATTTTAGATGATGAAGTTCAATTTGAAAAACTTTCAAAAGAGTTAAAATCAAAATTGACTGAAAAAAGAATTTGAAATAAGCAGCTTAAAACATGAAGCAACTATAACCAAAGACGAGCTCCAAACTATGATAACTAAATATCATAGTTGTAAAAAGGAGCTTGAGGCCACCCAAGTTGAATGTGAAAATGGGTGGAATCATGTAAAGGTTTTGAGATGCTCCTCAACAAACAAACCAAAAGTCATGTGAAGTTTGGTTTTGGTTTTGGAACCACTGCTCCAGCTTTTGAAAACACTGACAAAAGGGAACAAATGTTAGTTGAGGTAGTACCAACTAATTTGGAGGGTCAAGAGATTAAAATCACTAAACCTAATGGTAAGAAAATTGTTCTTGAAAAACTAGAAGGTTCCTCATCATTCACTAAACTTGAAAAATATGAATTTAAACCTACTTGGTCTGATGGTAAGAAAGCATGGTGGGTCTGCTGACCTGGAGAAGAACAGATGATTGGAAAGCCAAAATATACTACACAATTTATCCTTAATAATAACAGCATTTACAAGTTGTTTCTCCCAAAAGACTGTTGACCCTAACATCTACTGTACCCTAACAATTGATGGAACAACTGTTGTTACAAAGGTCTGATAGATAACAACTGTTAGAGAACAAGTACTGAAGACTAAAGGTCTATTGGAGCCAACAACACTTAGGCTCCAACAGATGATTCAAGACCATCAGAGGTTTCCTATCAGCTGTTTACCTTTCAGAGTTTTCAATGTAACAGTTATTTGTATCATCAGATGTTTTATGTTGTTATTCTGTTAGAGGTCACTGTCTTAGGTGACGTCAGCCTAGGTCATCAGAGGTTTAGATTGTCTATAAATAGAACAGTGCATGTACTGTTCTATTCATCACTCAAAACATTCTCTTAGACAAACAATCACAGAGTGATCAGGCTGAGGGGGAGTACTCGTATAATCATTGTAATCATTTGATATATGAAAGCATTCGATTGAAAAACAATTATTCTCTTGTTTTGATTTACAGTTTATCATTCCACTACACTTTCCATTTATAACTTACTTCTTTCATTACTCATATTACTTAAACAATCAAAACAATCAAACTTAGATCCTAACAATTGGTATCAGAGCTTGGTCAATTAAATTCGATGTAACCAATCAATTTAATATAAACAGATCAGCTCACAATTATTGATATCGTTTGTTTGTCGGATTGAAAACAGAGTAATAGTTTATTTTCGTTTCAACCATTTTAAACAGACTTTGTTTTAGAAACAATCAGAGAATGGCTTCAATCAATCACGATCCACATAACACTGGCACGAACAACAAGCCACCGATGCTTGTCAAATCTGAATACAATATCTGGCAACGTCGGATGAGCCATGTTCTAGCTCAACAGAACACTGGGTGTTGGAAGTCGGTTATCTTCGGACCACATGTTCCGATGGTGCCGAGTACCGAAGATCACAAGGTTCAAGAGCCTAAGAAACTTGAAAACTACTCTGACCAGGATTTTCAGAAAATTGAGTTAGATGCTAAGGCTTTCAGTATTGTGGCCATGGCTCTACCCAATGATATCTATGCTGAGCTGTTACATTGTAACAGTGCAAAGGAGTTGTGAGATGCATTGAAAGAACAATTTGGTGGGACTGAAGAGGTTATTGAAAACAACCGTGAAATACTTAACTAACAATATGAAACATTCAGTCATGTAAAGGGAGAGTCATTAACTCAACAATTTGAGAGGTTTAACTGTCTCATTAGTGAACTAAAACTCGTTTGTCTAACTTATCCTAATTCAACTTTGAACCATAGGTTTTTAAGATCATTTCCAGATAAATGGGACACTATTGCTATAGTTATGAGAAACTCAGTTAGATTTAAGGACCTATCACTGACCCAGCTTCATGGTAAGCTCTTGACCTATAAGAGAGAGCTTAACCAGAAAAAGAAACTCCAGGACTCTGGAAAAGTGTCTGATGATTATGTATTTGGTAATACAACACTTTTCGGTCATGATGAGGTGCCTGGTAACAATAAGGTTCAGAGTTATGATCATTTCATTGATATAACTTCTGGTTTTAACTCTGATTCTTATTTACCAAACTATGCTTTTACAGCAAGTGGTGGTGATATCCAGGCATCTGATAACATATCCTTTGAGTATGATGACCTAAAGTACTTTGACCCTAATGATTTGGAAGAAATGGACAGTATGCACCAATTGGCTCTGCTCAGTGTAAGAACTAACAATTTTTACAAGAAAACTAGCAGAAGATTTCCAGGGTTGACTGGCAAGTCAAAGGTGGGGTTGGATAAATCAAAGATTAGGTGTTATAAATGTCACAGACTTGATCATTTTGCTAGGGAATGTAGGAGTCAACATGGTACACCTATGATTACCTATCCAAATCAAAGGCCATAGACCAACACTTATCAAGTTTCCCATAATACCCGTGGACCAAATGTGCAAAACACTGCTCATTTTGCACAGTCCTCAAACACTGTTCCTGTCTAGTATATCCAAACCACTATTGCTCAGGCACAAGTGCGAATTACTGCTAATCCACACTCTGCTTCTGTAGAGACCAGTCAACAGAGTTTCTTTACACAAGGCTTTGTTGATTGGAACAGTCTACCAGATGAGTTAACAGATGAAAATTTTGCTCTTATAGCCAAAGCTGAAAATGAACCAGAAAATTTTTGTTTCATGACTATGGTAAAAGAGGTTGAATTTGAGTATGTGGTAACTGAATCTGATATTGTGACTGATGATATTGTTGATGAAGTAGTTGCAGATAAAAAATATGAAGAAGAGGATGTGAATCTCTCAGATCCCTAGGGTGCATCTAATGATTGTGAGTGCAAGTGTGATTGTGCATTGATGGCTGCTGCTAAGGTATCTCCTCAAATTCTAAAAGATCTGTGTTAAGACAAATGTGTAATAGCATTTACTAACATTAATGAGGTGAACGCAAACCTTAGGAAGAAAATTTTAGATGATGAATTTCAATTTGAAAAAATTTCAAAAGAGTTAAAATCAAAATTGACTGAAAAAAGAATTTGAAATAAGCAGCTTAAAACATGAAGCAACTATAACCAAAGACGAGCTCCAAACTATGATAACTAAATATCATAGTTGTAAAAAGGAGCTTGAGGCCACCCAAGTTGAATGTGAAAATGGGTGGAATCATGTAAAGGTTTTGAGATGCTCCTCAACAAACAAAGCAAAAGTCATGTGAAGTTTGGTTTTGGTTTTGGAACCACTGCTCCAGCTTTTGAAAACACTGACAAAAGGGAACAAAAGTTAGTTGAGGTAGTACCAACTAATTTGGAGGGTCAAGAGATTAAAATCACAGAACCTAATGGCAAGAAAATTGTTCTTGAAAAACTAGAAGGTTCCTCGTCATTCACTGAACTTGAAAAATATGAATTTAAACCTACTTGGTCTGATGAGTGTGGTACACTTGAAAACTTCAAACCAGTTGACTTTAAAACCCCTGATGGTAAGAAAGCACCACAGGCAAAGGTCATTCCCCTTGACAGACCTTCCAGCAGATGATCAAACATTTGTTGAGAAGAAGGCTGATAAAGGGAAAAAGAAAGAAAAGTTTGTCCACTTGTTTTGTGATTTCTGTGAAAAGAAGAATCAAGAGTTGTCTTCAGACTCAAATGAATCAAGAGTTATAGAAGCTTCTTGGAATACCTCTTCTTCATTAATAGGAGCACTGGTATCATTTAGAAGCTGCTGCTGGAGGATTTACGGTGATCGGACGCACTAACGGTGAGGTTATTGCATTCTCACACTCGTAATATAAACGTAAAACAGCTTCTTCAACCATGCTTTCTAGATTGAATCAATCGAATAATTCCTTGTAATCAAACATCCAATCGGGCCCACTTCCTTGAGAATTTTGAGTGTACCGCTGAACTTCAACATTTGCCCACCCTTCAACCTGTTTGGTTCTTTTTTTGAATACGCGTTTTCGTGGTGTCGCGTACCCCCACAAAGTAACCTTCTTCAGCTTTAGGTCCAAACATCTCATTAGGATTTAACATAGTGTATGGAGACCCGAAAGGTTCTAGAAACTCCAAGTTCAGCTTTCGTCTGTTAAGCAGTTCATAAGAAGTTTTGCCAAACTTCTTCACCGTTAACACACGATTCAATGTGTAACATGCTGCATGAATGGCTTCATTCCAAAACATGATTGGAAGGTTAGAATCTGCAAGCATAGTCTGTGTCGCTTCTATTAGAGTTTTGTTCTTTCTCTCTGCAACACCGTTCTACTGTGGAGTATATGGTGCACTGTACTCATTAGAAATACCCTTTGAGTTAAACAATGCATCCATTTGAGAATTCTTAAACTCCGTTCCATTATGACTTCGAATTCTCTTAATTTTCAATCCATATATATTCTCTAATCGAGTAAAAAGAACGCTTAGATTGTTAAACGTTTCACTCTTGTGTTGCATGCACATCACCCACGAAAATCTTGAAAAGTCATTGGTAACCACAAGCCAATAAAGTTCTCCGTTGATACTCTTATGTTTGACTGGTCTGAATAGGTCCATGTGTAAACGTTCAATTGGAAGTTTGACAGAATTTACTTTCTTGGGTTTGTGGGACTGTTTGTGTTGTTTCCCCTTTTTGCAACTTACACATTTGTCATTAAGATGAAAGTGTTTCACATTTACTCCATCAACAAGTCCGTTCTTCACCAAATGATTCTTCTTTCTTAGGTGAATATGCCCCATCCTCCTGTGCCACATGATAGATTCTTTTTCAGTAGCCTTGGATAGAGAGCACGTGACTTGTCCTTGTGTCGTGGTTGCCTTGCTCATGTCAAGAATGTAAAGATTATTCACTCTTGGAGCTTTCAACATGATCCATTCTTTTGGAATAACAAAACCGGGTTTCAGTATGTAGCAAGATTTGTCATTAAAGTGAACCGAAAACATCTTATCACAAATCTGACTCACACTCAGCAAATTATAATTAATTTGTTTCACATACGATATCCGTTTGAAACTCACAATTCCATTACTAACACT
This sequence comes from Ambrosia trifida, assembly GCA_028751855.1. NCBI lineage: Eukaryota > Viridiplantae > Streptophyta > Magnoliopsida > Asterales > Asteraceae > Ambrosia > Ambrosia trifida. Next base: position 62,581,285 of record CM054129.1, on the reverse strand, counting down.
TCCTTCCATTGTTATATAACCTCCTTTGTTTCCAGCAAACACCACATAACCTCCATTAATATTCTTGATATCAAATAGCAGCGTTAAATATCCGGTCATGTGCCCAGAAGCTCCACTGTCGACAATCCAAAGACTGCTAACAGGGCCAGCTGGAGCTCCCGGTCTAGGTGGATCTGTCCTAGCCATTAGTGTGAAATGTGCTTCCTTCCTAGCAAAGAACTTTGAGTAGTCAATCTTTGTGAAAGCATCATCAACCATGCACGATTTCTTCGTCATCAGAAAATATGCTTCTGCTAGCAACTGATCAATTTCATCATCAAGAGAATTAATGCTAGCTTCAGAATCAGATTCGCTTTCTGAGTCCGAATAGACAGATTCCGGTTCATCAGAGACATCAGCAACGGAATCAATAATTGTCTCTGAAACCATTTCAGTAACTGGTTCATCAACCTTCTCTGCAACATGATCTGAAACCTCCTCATCAATCTCTTCAATCACAACTTTAGAAACTTTTTCAGTCACTTTCTCACAAACTTTCTCAGAAACCAATTCATCATCATCTATCACCGGCTCCTCTAAAACCATCTCTTGTGCAAAACAAGCTACATTCCCACCGGTAACCTCTTCAACACCCAATTGCATACTCTGCATGCAATTCCAATCAAAACCCTCATCCTTTTGAATCACCAAAGCCTGATTTTCATTTTGAGGTTGGGTATTTGGTGTAGAAATTGGAACAATAGTTCTGGTTGGGTTGGTATTAGGTATAGTTTGGTTTTGGTTAGTCGTAGGTGTTTGTCTCTTTGTAGTATTTTGAGAGGTGTTTTGTCAGTTTTGGTAATGGTTTTATTTTGGATAGTTGTTGTTGTTTTGGCTTTGATAAGTGACTTGGTTTTGTGATTGACGATTCTGGTAGCTGGAATTGAATGGATTGCGGTTACCTTTTTGCATAGGTTGAGTACATTCTTGCTTTAAATGACCTCATGTTCCACAATTAAAGCAAGTTAGCTTATCTTTGTTGAAACCATAAGTAGTATTTGGAGAAGTAGCGAGGTCAATTCTACCAGTCTTTTCTATAAACTCAGTAGCTCTTCTCATCACACTTGCAAAAGCCCAATGTATCTCAATCAACTCCATTTCTTCCTTATCGATCTGGGCATAATCTTCATTGGTCAGATTATTGTTTCCAATCTGACTTGCCACAAGTCCATTATAAGAAGCGACCATTGCTGAGACTAAAGCAATGTGTTGTTGTTCCACTTCAACTGTCACATTGTTCATGTTGAAAGTTTCCAACACGATTGGACTTTGGCTTGAAGATGCTTGAGTCATCATCTGAGGAACATACTGTTATTATTAAGGCATAGATGAGGTGTAACAAGCTGAAGACATTTGTGGTTGTGTTTGAATGTAAGAAGTTCAGGTGTATGAAGTTGGTGCATAAGATGGTCCTGGTGCAAGGTAGTTGATTGGATTTCTTGGTGGTTCAGCAACATTTAAATGAAAGCAATGTATGGTGCAACAGTTCCACCAATTGATGAATTAGATATGGAAGCAGATGAGGTAGCATGATATGAATCTGGATTTTGTGGAAACTGGGATCTCTTGGCTTTCCTCTTCTCTTCCATTTCCTTATTCTCCAACTTCTGAATGAACTCGGCAATAGTCCAATACTAATATGCATCCTTTTCCATCAAAACTTCAACATGTTGACTCCAATACGGAGGCAACGAATTAGCAAACTTGTCAACTAATTCCTGTATAGGATGTTTAATCTCATAGTTTGCCAGTTCAGACAATAAATGGCAATATCTAGGAACGAGTTCCTTCAATGTCTCATTTCCCACATAGCTGAAATTCTCGAACTCCTTCTTCAACTCTTCCATACGAAGTCTTCTAATCTTTTCATTACCATCATGTCTATTCTTCAAACAATAACAAAGCTGTTTCGAAGTAGTACATCATCCAAACTAATGCAATAAGTCTATGGTCAATGCTTGTGACAACTGAGAGAATGCCTTCTTCTGGAGTGCAAACTTCTTCTTTTCGTCATTCTTTAAATCTTCAAGAGGAATTTGGATGTTCGTGTTCTCAACTATTGGAGTAACATATCCCTTCATTATCATTTGGCAAGCCTCTCCTCCTTACAATCCCATGCCTTCCAGATGAATTTTGAACTTCTTTTGCCCATTGTAGTACTCAGACATGTCCAACAACTTCGGAGGACGATTACCACTACCTGATGATAAATCATTGATTAGTGTAGTAATCGCACTTGTAGTCTGAGATTGTACTGTTGTTGCTGCAACTCCCCAAAGATCATTCACTTGTTGTTGTGGAGGTTGAGTAACAGGTGGTGGTGTTGAACTTGTCATAGCAATGTAGTTGATCGGCTGTGATGGTTGTGTGTTCATCTTTTGAGAAGAAACTGCTCGCGGATTCATCGAAACATGCTGTTGTTGTGGTGTAGCAGGTCTAGGTGTATTCGGAATTCCCCAAATGTTGTCCATAATGCTCAGAATGTAAACACTTATAAAATTTCCAAAAACAAACTCAGGTTCGACCTCTGAATACAAAACATGGGTTCGAATGTAGAACTCTTGGTTCGACCCCTATAACAGGCTCAAATGAGAAAAATGACACACTAGACTTGATTCGACCATGACAAAACACTCCTTCGACCTCCCGTATAGTCGAATGTAACCCAACTGGTCGAATGAAAACACAACACACTTGACAACTTTTGGTTCGACCTAAAATCCCTCTGGTTCGACCCAAAAACACTGATTCGACCCCAAACACTCACCCGTTCGACCTAACTCTCTTGGTTCGACCCGACCCATTTGAAAAATTGTTATTCTTCAAAAATCAGTTATTTTGATCCAAATTTTTCAAAAGTTTATGGATTTTAATGATCTTAATCAGGTTTTGCTTCGGATTTTATGGAGATCAACTTTAATGAATGAAAATTATGATTTTATTAGTAAAATCAAGTCAAAATCCATCAATCTCCTTTATCATTCAAAGTTTATGCATAACTGAAAAATTTTAGGTGTTTTTGGATAAAAATCTGTTCAAAATCTATCAAATTGCAATTGTATGATCGAGATAAGCTTTGATACCAATTGAAATTTCGGTTTAGGACCAAAATTATGGATCAATTACGTGAATACAACTCGGTTTCAGACGGAGATTGGAGATGAAACAGAAATAGATTAAAACAATGTCAACACAGATTCGTATTACATCAGATACAGTTACAAACACTGTCATCAGTAGGATAAACATCTATCTTGGGGCCGGGGGAGGTCGGGCATGACCACCCCCTTGAGAGCATTCTAAGCACTAACAATCTTCAAATGAAAAACCCACATGAGATTGTTATATATAGGCCAAAGACATAGAGTCCATTCGACCCCTTCAGGAGGTCGAACCAACTGGTTCGACCCTTGCAGGGTTTGAACCAATGACTCATGTTTTGGTCTATATTAACAAATGCATCAGATCCATAAAATGCCCTTATCGATCACCATAATCTCATGTTATACAACATACGACTCAACCCTAGTCTATTCGACAGTGACGTCCACATAATGTGCATCAACAATAATTGAAATTTCAGTTTGGGACCGAAATTATGGATCGATTACGTGAATACAACTCGGTTTCAGACGGAGATTGGAGACGAAGCAGAAATAGATGAAAACAATGTCAACACAGATTCGTATTACATCAAAAACGGTGACAGACACTGTCATCAGTAGGATAAACATCTATCTCGGAGCCGGAGAGGTCGGGCATAACCTCCCCCTTGAGAGCATTCTAAGCACAAACTCACAATCTTCAAATGAAAAACCCACATGAGATTGCTATATACAGGCCAAAGACATAGAGTCCATTCGACCCCTTCAGGAGGTCGAACCAACTGGTTCGACCCTTGCAGGGTTCGAACCAATGACTCATGTTTTGGTCTATATTAACAAATGCATCGGATCCATAAAATACCCTTATGGATCACCACAATCTCATGTTAAACAACATACGACTCAACCCTAGTCTATTCGACACTGACGTCCACATAAAGTGCATCAACAATAATTGAAATTTTGGTTTGGGACCGAAATTATGGATCGATTACGTGAATAGAACTCGGTTTCAGACGGAGATTGGAGACGAAGCAGAAATAGATGAAAACAATGTCAACACAGATTCGTATTACATCAAAAACGGTTACAGACACTGTCATCAGTAGGATAAACATCTATCTCGGAGCCGAAGAGGTCGGGCATGACCTCCCCCTTGAGAGCATTCTAAGCACAAACTCACAATCTTCAAATGAAAAACCCACATGAGATTGCTATATATAGGCCAAAGCATAGAGTCCATTCGACCCCTTCAGGAGATCGAACCAATTGGTTCAACCATTTCAGGGTTAGAACCAATGACTCATGTTTTGGTCTATATTAACAAATGCATCGGATCCATAAAATGCCCTTATGGATCACCACAATCTCATGTTAAACAACATACGACTCAACCCTAGTCTATTCGACAGTGACGTCCACATAAAGTGCATCAACAATATCCTCCTTGGACGTTGCTGGCGAGTGCTAAACACAACTTTCATCTTCAGTCAGTATTATTGAAGTATCAGGCACGTCGGTGCATCAACAATCTCCCCTTTGACTGATGCTTCACAATGTTTCTCTGAGACCCCGTAAGATAATGATAATCAACATGTTCTTCAGTAACTTCATCTGTTCGACAGGTTGATGATGTTTCAAGCTTCCTGATTAAGAATACTAGCCGTATACGAGTGGATCAAGCATCCAGATGTTTTTAGCGGGAACTACTAGTGCCATTGCGGACTTGAAATGCTTCAGAAATCCGAAGTTTTTGACGGGGCCTAACAATAACCACCAATAACTCTTGAAATTCCTTAGGACTATAACCTTGAAACTTTTGTTGGATCTACGTGCCACATGAATCCTACTGGGATCCCTCATTACTCTCTAAACATTGAGATCTCAGTCTTGATTCGCTTGTAAATAACAACTTTGTTTGAACAAGTTCCTTCAATCGAACTGGAACTGGATTGACTGTTCTCAACTTGAGGAATAAAAATATATCTAATTTGGCCCATAATAGTCATCTAAATCAGATCATCATATTGTTGATTCTCTTGACTACCCCACAATATAACATTTCATCATCATAAACAACTCATCAGAAATCTATCTGTTACAATCTAGGTCTGTAAATGAATACTAGTGATTAACAGTTGAACACTTGATACCGGATCAGTTTGAATTCGAACCTTACAACTTCATTTCTCTTATATGTCGAGGGTTCGAACCAAGGAATAAAGTTTCATTCGACCCCTTTGTAAGGTCGAATGAACAATGGTTAGTTCGAACGATGTTCATTTAAGCATGACTAAAACTGAGATCTCTCGTTCGACCTGTCGTGAGGTCGAATGAACATGATCAAACTGGTTCGACCTCTGTAACTAGTTGGTTCGACCTCTAAAACACTCGTTCAACCTCTCGAAGGGTCGAATCAATATCTTTCATTTGACCTTTTACAGAAAAACATGTTAATTTTCAATATTTTCTGCAAATCAGTCCATAAACACTCTAATTGTTCGAATTCAATGATGAAACTTGTACAGAAAGGTGCGGAAATGAAAACCTAACCCCTCGAATGGACAAAAACTTGGAAAAATCACATGATTTTGGGTTCAATTAAGGATCTAGGGTTTATAGGGTTTCAACCTTTCAACAAAAACAGAATTTAACGTCTGGAAACCATGAAATCGAGTTGTGATTGATTCAAATGACTGTTAGATCGTTCAAATCGGTACCACGGCTCTGATACCACTTTGTATTGGATCGGTTTTAAATAAAACAACTAGATGATCATACAAGTGAAACAATCCAGGTGCGGAATCCCTAGATCGTATGCAATATAATAAAGATCAAATTAGAACACAATCAAATACCTTTTCAATATACATTTCATTAATAAACATGTTGATTAAACCTTTTATATAGTGTTTACAATGAAACAAACCAGTTATAGAACTTTCCAGAACACAGAGAGAACACACACACAATACTCAACTCAAAATGACCAACTACTTACATCAAAATAAAACTTAAACTATTTATACTACTGCACATTCGACCCCCAGTTCAGGTCGAATGTAGTCTTCGACCTTCATCATAGTTCGAACCAAACAATATTCATAACAAAGATACCTTCGACCACATACAAACTACCTTCGACCCCTCGACAGGTTGAACAAGAATATTATCAACACAAAATCTTCCAAATAACGCTATATAGACAATCCAAAGGCGATAGTCACCTTCCATGCACTTGCATCTTTTGTTGGGTGTCGAATCCAGCAAATAAATATATAATAAACCTACTAGTATGAGTGAAAGTAAGGTTCATGTCCTTAAGAATACAGATTAACTAATTATACTAAAAATGTTTCAAGTGCTGATATGGTTGTTTAAAGGGGGGATTTTGATTTGATAAAAAAATGACGAAAACTACATTAAAAACTAAGACGATTAAAATGTTGGGGAATTCAGATATTAAAAACTAATTTCAACACCAGGGCAATTTCTTGATTCGATTCGGCTTACGATCATTAACGGTCACGGTGCAATGATCCTTTTATTTAATGGTTTGTATTAATACTAGACGTCACACCGTTCGGACATCCACTCTATCTAAAGTCTAACCAAGCACAGTTCGTTGATTAAAGCCAACCCGCTACTCCAAGCTCACGCCGTTCGGATCTTAGTGTGCGGGTTGCGTGATAGAAGTATCAACTATAATTATACACTCACGCCGTTCGGAATGTTTAACTAGATCATGTGAATCTATAATAATTTTGGGTTCATAGACAAACTCAAAATATTATTTGTTCCTTGTATCAAAAACTAAAACTTGAATAGGGTTTTAAATATTGATGAACTTTATTAGAAAAATTAATAAGTTGATCAGGTTTATTAACAATCTAATATTTTCCTTTTGCTCTTTTTCGAAGCTTACCAAAAATAATTTTTGTCATTATCTTTTTTTTTCTTTTCAAGTTATTTCAATTCAGCCCTCTATACTTCTTTCCCTGTTGTTTGCGGCCTAAACTTCTTTTTCAGAACGCCAGTGAAGTCCAAGTAAATTGCGGCCTCGCTTCGTCAATTCTCGTTGTTTCCTCTTTCAAATATCCACACCTACAAAATCAACCAAAAACAAACCAAAGTAGATTCTACCCACCAAAATATGCATTTCACGAAAGATGATGCAACATATACAACCTAAATGCATAAAAACATTAAAACTAGCTACTAAAAAGATGATAAAATGTGCCTAAAAATGCAACTAACAAATCTCTCCAAGCTTAAACCTTTCCTTGTCCTCAAGGAATTCAAGAATAAAATTAAATCGAGGAGTGAACACGAAAACAAACAAAACACATATGCATGCTTGAAATGATTTTTTTTAGAACTTTTTTTTTTTGTCCCTTGGCAAAACTTCATGCTAAACACGTCCAACACATTCCCAAGACATAAACGACTAGCATCAAACAGAGCTGAGTATAAGCCACAAACCGTAGGAACACTTTAATTCACAAGACTTACAACGATCAATATAGATTTACGACCCAACAAGTCTAGATGGTGCCAATTTTTAAAAACCATGGAAGTACCTACTCAAGTTTCGCCTCCCTTCAGGAATCTAACCATACATAGTGAACGTGAAGATAGTTAATAAAGGGTTTATTTTATGGGTTTTCAAAGAGGCACAAGTAGTAAGGAGATTATTTTGTAGCATGAATCGTGGGGTTTGAATCAAATATTAAAATCAAGCGTATGAGAAAACATGATTGTGGTGAATACCAAAAATTGTAAAAGTTCGAACAAGTTGAAATAAGTTGGTGTCAATGGGGAATTGGAGATTAAATTTTGTTCATGAGGATGGAAAGATTATTATTTTTCTTTTTAAAACTGGTTTTGTATACAAAACATAAGTTGATAAATAGTATAAACTAAGTGGCTTTAGATCAGAATATTTCAGTTAGTCGGAGATTTTAAACACGACATTAGGTTTTATAGATCAAGGTGACATTATATTGAAAATCCTTTGTTACGCTAATGAATAAACATTTGAATTTAGAAATTAAGTTTGAGGACATCTTTTGACAAAAATATGTATTTTCCATAGTTTATAGGTGATGAAAATTTGACAATATTAAGAAATCTTTAGTGTTGTGCTAGGGTATACCAGGGTTATGAGGTTACAGCTTAAAAATATGTAACATGTTGAAAAAGTAAATAATATGATTTTGGTAGGGTCTTTGAATATAATCAAACAAGTGGCTAAGATGGTAAAATGAAGTGTGATTGTGAAACCCATATTTGATTATGAAATGCGATTGATTTTAAGCCGTAGAATTTTGAGATTTAAAGCTTAGTTTTTAATGAAAGTGAGTGTAATCATTTATTCATTAATTAAAACGAATAAACGAAAACGATGACTTATCAAAGCTTCTAGATTCTAATAACATAGTGAAGACATGCTTTAGCCTATAAGTGAACACTCATCCCGAGAATTCCTAAGTAGGCATTCGGGTCCCTCGTCCGATTGGGATATTTGCGCAATGCCAGTCCTAAATAGAAAACTCAGAATACAGGCGTTCACCCTTCCAGATTGCACGTGTTCGTTATTAGAATGTAGAGCTTCGACGAGATTATCAAGGCAGTTTAGGTTAGGACCTGAGAATTTTGTCCTATTAGTCTAAGGGTAGATCCAGTGATAGAGAGTAATCATCTTGTACGGGTTAGGTAAGGATTAGTAGGATGGAGATAGAGAATAGAAACAAGTAGAGTTGCAAATAAGTGGAGCAAGTACTGGTTAAAATCCTAAGGTTATAGACTAGATTATTTTTCTAATAACCTAATTCCCTATAACCAAGGCTCTGATACCAATCTGTAACACCCCAACCGATGGTGGAAACCTCGAGATGTCACGTATTGATGATTGTTCAGTAGCTCATGGTAAATAATAAGTTTCAATAATCAATTAAATGAATTACACACAATTGTTCTAAAAAGAATTTGTACATCAAATGAGAAACACTAAATATAAATCATCAAGCATTAACTCTAATCTTCAAGCAAAGCTATAATCTGAAACACTAAATATAAATCTTCAAGCATTAACTCTAATCTTTAAGTTTGAAAATATTGTGGGTCAACAAAATTGGTGAGAATTACATAGGTTTGAATATTGCATCATGAGTATAAAAGCTTGTACAATTCTAGTGTCATGGCAAATCTAGTCCATATGTGAAAACAAAACTACCCGGTAAATCGATTGCATAATCAAACCTTGTGACATGATTATTTTGGTCCATCCCATATGCATATGGTTCACTCATTGTGTTTATGTGTTCAATAACAACCACCCACGTTACCCATACTGGAGGTACAAGTATCCGTGTGGGGTTGTCAATCCAATAGATCTATCATTGTATATCGTCGGCTTGATCAATGTTAATGATTATGCTAGTCTAATTGTGTTTACCAAAGTATTGTTTAAGACATAATGCAACATAGAAATCACACAAGACACGTAATAGAATTGTATATGTTGAGTATAAGTGTTTAACATGTTTCACCCAAAAAATGTAAAACAGTAAAAAAAAAAGGGCTATGTAAACTCACCATTTGTGTAATATCTTGAAATATGTCAAACCGCAAGGTTTGGATTAGAATAGGGTTATAGGATTCATACACCCTATGACATCACATTTGGGGTGTGTGACATCAAATTCTGGGGTATGTGGCAGCCTCCTATTGGTGTGTGATGTGGACCAAGGTGTATAATTCCTAATCAAAGGGTGTATGGTTCCTAAATACTATCCCAAAGGATTAACCAAAATGATAAATTAATAATTTGTAAGGGAACGATCTTAAAGTCTAAGTTATCTAGGATTAGGCACTTAGGGTTTTACAGACTAGATTTGGGGATTTTAGAGTTTTTGAGTTAAACCATAATTGGTTTTAAATCATTTTAATTATTTAAGAAAATTTTACAACTCAATTATCTTTTAATAATTACATCAAATTATGAAAACATGTAAAATAATTGAAAGTGTAAATATAAAATAACTTGAATTTAAATAATAGACTTTATGTGATTTAATATGAAATAAAAGTATAAATTAATGGAATAAGTCAATAAATCAAAATAAATATAGAAATTACAAGTTATTTCAATTCTGTGAAAATAAAGTAACTCTCAGAATTTTTTTCAACTTATAATTTTGGTATTTCGTATATTTTAGATTGATTTATTATTATTAAGAGGAGAATAATTAGGATATAATACAAATAAAGTGTGAAAATATTATTTTCATTTTTGAACAGTAGTTTATATGTGTTATAATTGGGAAATAATTTAATAAATTATTTTCCATATTATTTTCATTTAAAAGCGAATTTAATTGAATTAAATCAATTAAATATAATTAAATTATAAAACTGGATAAAAATAATATCTTTATAGAAAATTAAACTACCAAAACGTTTTATATGGTTATAAATATCTCTATAAAAATTTTGGTGTTATAATGATTAAAAATGATTTTTTATGAATTAATTACTATTTAAAAAAATAAATACATTAAAAATAATAAATAAATATTTATCAGAAAAATGAAATTATAAACATAAACTTTAGAGTTTTGTGAGGTTATGATAATTTTTATAAAAATTTTGGACTAAGTTTGCTATTTTTAATAACTAATTGTATTTATATAAAGCTATATTATAAATAAATAATAAAAACGAAACTGAAAAAAAGGAAACAGATTCGCCGCCCAAGGGACTCGAACCAGGGACCTGGATGTTATAGAACCACGCCCAGACCAGTTGGTCTGGGTGTTCTTCTATGAGTTATTTTTGTTTCAAAATCTATTTAGCGAACCTGAATACAACAAAAATCCCAATCTAATACTTATAAACCCTAACTTCTTAATCACTCAATTGAACAGGTATTCCATATCAGAAACAAAATGATAGGGATTTCAATCACTATAAAAAATTGATCACAAAGGACTATAGAATCGATATTATAACATACTGAATAATGATGGACAAGGCAAGTCAAAACCAAGACCCAAAGCACCCGAATTTGATAGATCGATTGTTTGTAATTGAGATATTATATGGGGAAATTGATTTTTGGCACTTTTAGGTATTGGGTGCCAGCTTAATTGTGATAATACGGTCTATTTATGATGATTGAGAATTTGATTATAGGAAAGTTTAGGAAACGAAATTAAATCCACTAAATGACCATGATTACTACAATTATACACGAAATTGATTGCTGTGATTGCACGAGAATCATCATGGTTGCCAAAAACAACTTGCAATTGTTACCAAAAACAAGTCTAGGCGCTTGAATTTCAAAATCAAATGTGTTAGATAACTGGGTGTTACCTTTTCTGGTTTGACCAAGTGAAGTTGAGAAATCATTTATTTATTAACTGTTTCTAAAACTAACATAACCACTTAGATGGTGTAGTGGTTGGTGTTGCATGTATTAAGAATTGGACCGAGTTGACTCGGGTTCGAGTCTTGTTGGCAGCAACATTTCTTTTGCCCATTTTATTATAAAATCTTCATTATAATATTTTTTTTTAATATAAGACCCACAATCGTGACTAGAAAAAAAAAACTAAAACGACGAATAACAGGAAAAAAACTATGAAATGTTACAAAGTCGTCCTCATGAGGGTCGTCCACCAAGTAATCCAGCTCGGAATCGGATGGAGAAGTAAGGTCAATGGTAATGACCATGATCCTTTCATAACATGCATGTATATGTAAATGATCACATATGTAAATAAATGAGCAATGGTACCCGTATGTCTTCGTGGAGCGGCTTGAGATTTGAGAGGTGCAAGGCAAGATAATGTGGTACTTTGTGAAAACGTTTCGAATAGTGTTTTAAGTTATAGTTGACTTAAAAGAATCTTAGTTCGCTATAACCTCGTGCTCTGATACTAATCTATCACACCCCGCCAAGGCGGAAACACGAGATTGCAACCATCGAAAGGTTTTCAAGCACAAGGTTCAAGAAACACACATTTATATTAAAATAGTACCACCATAAATGATGGATATTGTCATAAATTTATTTAAACCGATATCATAATATTCGTAAAAGGAGATATTGTCTAGTACTCATGGACTTGAAATCAAAACATCACAAGGTGACGAAAACCCATCAAAGTGGTACCACGTAGTGCATGCTCGAACCCCTCCCTCAAATCCCTGCAGCCATCCATTAGTTACCTGAAAAACATGCATAAAGAGCTTTGTCAACAATAATGTTGGTGAGTTCACGTGTTTGAATGTAACAAGTAAAACCAATGTGTAATTCGTGTATGACCAACATAGGCTAGCTAAGCGAATGATTACTGTGCGAACCATGAGTCTCGTAACCAAACCTCTTGACTGTTGTGCCTCGCGCATTGTACACTAATGACAATGTATGTATAGTAGAATACTAACACTCTTTTGTATGTAACCGGTTAGAGCGACTAACCAAGAGTGGGGGTGTCAACCCAATAGATCTATTAAAGTGTTCCATGGCTTTTAATAGCTAATGGTTACAGTAAACGTTGTACGAGGACTAATGAGCTCATGAACCTATATGTCTCATGTTCCACATGGTAGTCACGATAGAATGTACTTGTAAATTACACTAGTATTGATGCATGTTATTCCTCCGAAATGTAAAATAGTAAAATGGGGCTGTAAAACTCACCTGATGGAGTCGTATGTGTTCTAGTGAAGCTGTATGGTGGAGTAGCTACCATCCCGCTACTATTTGCCCTATGATTTATTAGAAGTATGGTAAGTTCTCATGTGTTTATGGTTCATCATACCAAATATTGTTCACCCGACACTTGTGGGCCCGGTCATGCGTGTGGGTCATAACCTTGTACTTGTGAGGGCTCTTTTGCAAAGTGTGATAAAATGGACACTTTTTATCTAGTCAAATAGTTTCCATATCATTGTGCGTGTTTGGATTGTGAATAAAAGGTACCTTAACATGTGTTTAGATTATTAGATCTTTCAAGCCAATGCTAACACATGTTTTATCCTTGCTTAACATACGTTAGTTGGTGGTAACTGATTGTAATACATTGCATAAGTCTTACGCCGATTGTTTATAAGATCAATATTCGATTGCTTTGAGCTTGACAAGGCCTCGTGTAGTTATCACATAATATTCTCGTGAGTTTTGTGAGGAAACTGAGCTTGATCACCATGTTGTTGGCCTTAGCCTAAAACTTAGACTAAGTGAGTTTGTATTCATGAAAAACCGATTTATTACATGGTGATCCAAGTTATGTATAGACTTAAAAGTTTTACTCGATCCCTGAAAGGTAGTAAGGCCTTGTGTTAGGATAATGTTATCATAAGTGAGTTCAAGTGAATATAAGTAAGACAATTTGTGCAAGATCCTTATCCGCAAATAATGGTTCGGAAATCATTGTTCATAGGGGTTGTGTGTTCGGATACGTGGTGGTTAAGTGTCGGGATCCGGTTTATCCTGAGAGCCGATGGGTAATAAAGGAAAGGAAGACAAGTTAAAGCTTAGTTATGTTACCTTAGACGAGAGAATGTAATGCACCGACTGTTTGGCCCTTCTACCCCGCCAAGGCGGAAACACGAGGTGCGACTTTAAAAGATTTCCAAGCACAAAAGTTCACACGAGTATTAATTAAAACAAAGTAGGAACTTTCATTAAACAACCAAATCCATTCAACATTAGTTAATTGTTTAATTCCAAAGCCATTGTATGTAAATGTCTAAAATTATTATGACAACACAACGGTCCAAAAGAAGGTATCCCACAAATGCTCGCACGTGACCCCTGCAAGTTCCATTGTCCATGCTAATTTCCTGAAAAACATGCATGTAAAATATATGGGTCAACATAAAGTTGGTGAGTTCACAGGTTTTCTATATGATGGACATGTAATCCAAAACCGACTAAATCATTGCCTAGCTAGGGCAATAATCAATATGTGATCTGACATGAGCCCATAACCAAACCTTGACATGTTGTGCCTCGCCCATTGTACACTAAAGACAATGAAATAATGTGAAATACAAGCACTCTTTTTATATCTGTCATCCGGTCAGAGCGACTGACCAAGAGTGGGGGTGTCAACCCAATAGATCTATCCCGGTGTTTCATGGCTAAGTCCATAGCTAATGGTTACGGTGTGATGTATGACACGAGGGATTAATGGATCATGAACCGTTATGTCTCATGTTCACATAATAGTCATGTATTTGTAACTGAAAATTGTACGCATGTTTTTCCCCGGAAAAATGTAAAAACTGCAAAAAGGGGCCTTGAATACTCACTTGGTGTATGAATGCTAGTCTGAACTGAATCTGGCTAGGAACCCTAAATGCAGCTAAAATCAACTTAGGTCTATGTTTGGCTCTAACTACCATGCAACGGTTCACCTGACTGTATTATCCATGGAGTAGGGGTTTCTGTACTACAATCCATGTGTGTCACACACTGTATGTGTCAGAAAATGTTCGGGTTATCTCCGAAATGACTCTGTTTTAGTCTATATTTGGGTAAAACAAGTACTTTGTCTTACTAATTGTTACCAAGTGTTATGTCTGTCACATTTATGTAAGCCTAGGGTGGCACATGGACACATCTTGTGGCGGTTTTGTATAAAAATATCACATCCATGTTTTATTATCCTTAACACATGTTCATAAATCGAACCATGTTGTATATTGTATAACTTAGGTAAAATATGTTATTCTTGGGTGCCGGGTCTTCGCCTCTTACACACGCACGCATATATATATGTGTGTGTGTATGTGCTTGTAAATGTCCATATCCATGCGTTCCAAGGTGAATCAATGTGAACATGTGTGTATACATAACTAAAACATTGAACTTTTATCATCAAAACTTGAGTTGTTAAGTTAGTTAGTTCCAAGAACAAATGTTTTATGGGGTGTGTGAGTACATGTAGGCTTCGGGTGACCAATATGCATAACTAAATAATCATGTAAACAAGACTAAAGTTCGGGTATCATACCTCACGTATATAGCTGAGAAAAACAAGAAAATATAAGCTAACTCCTCACAATAAAGCTCCTAAATGCTAGCTAGAGGCTTGGAACTCCCTAGTGATGGTGTAGATTGGCCGAAATGGGTTCCTTGGGTGCTTGGTGCTTCGGTCGAAGGTAACAAGAGAGGAAAGAGCGGTTTCAAGTGATAGTTAGCTCTTGAGATGTTGTGGTGTGATCCAATTGTGTTTTAGTGCCTCTATTTATAGGCAAGTTTGGGGAAAGAGGCAATGGCCTCATTGGTTCACAAACTAGGCAAGTGGGATGGATTGCTTGGGAAATAGGTTGACTTAGAGCTTTGGAACATAGTGTATGGGGCTTGGGGGTTTTCGGCCACTAATGGACATGGGGAAGGGACATTATAATTGTGGTAAGGTTGACATGGTAATCCCTCTCAAGTATTCTATGTTGTGCCATCTTGGTGTAAGAAGTTGACCTTGGTTCAATAGTTGTCATCTTGGGAACATGCTAGCAAAAAATACTGTATGTTTGTGATATTTTTGGATAGTCAATAGTCATGGGAAATGTAGAGGTGAATAGTTCATTCCATGTTAGTGTTAAGCATGGATGGAAGTGTCACTAGATAGGCTTGGTGACTAGGAAGGGAATAGACATGTATGTGTATATATGCGAATTGTATATGTGTGTGTAGATAGTTTTGTCACTTCTCCACTCTATGTATGTGTGTGTATAGTGCCGTGCATATACATATATATATATATATATATATATATATATATATATATATATGTATGCATAGTGATGTGAGTGAGTCTTGTACTTGTTAGGTAGTGTCCAAAACAATGTACATCTTCTTGCCTTGGGAATATGTGAGCTGCAAAATACATAGGGAAAGAAAAAGGCATTTTAAGCAAGTCAACATGTGTAAGTAATGTGTTGCAAAACACATCTCTTTTCCTATGTATTTTGTATATTATTTGGCCAGGTTTATATTTGTTTCGTGTCGTTTTATTATATATTTATTTATTTTATTTTTTTATAGGTGTTCGTGGAAAATGAGCTCAAAACGAAAGAATTTTAAGTGAGACACGAACACTTGAGAGCATGTGGTCATAGACATTGGAGCATAAATGAGTAATTTTTGTTGAGCCAAGAACACCCGAATCGAGAAAGTCAAGCTCCAATAATAATAATAAAAAAAAAAGAATGAAAATTCTTGGGCTTGTGGCCCAAGCTCGAAGACAAGTAACAAAGAAAGGGCAGCAATATTTTTTGGAAGGGGATATAATATATCATCGAACACATTATCAAAAAAAACATAAATCTTGAACAGGAAGTCAGCCGCCATTGAGGAGGGTATCACGACACAGCAGTTTGAAATAAAAGTAGATGTTAATTGAAGGCTAGTAAGGCTCGGGTTAAAGATTGAAGGCTCGGGTTTGATCACTAAAAGTCTAGTTTTTATATTTATTTACTTTGTGTTATGAATATTGAGACCATGACTTTGAATATTTTTGAACCTTTGTTTTTATTGTTTTCCATTATTATGAGTAGCTAAATCTTGAACCACTACCTAGGCCAGCAATGATGAATACATGTCAATTTTATAGCTCTCGGTTATGGATTTATTTTTGAATGGTTAATGTTTTGGTAAAAATTTAGTTGGTGTTTATTATGATGTGTGTGCGTGCCTAAGTCTAATTTATTATTTTTGAGAGTTCCATAAACGTCTTAGTGAATGTCTTTCATGTTTGGATGTTTATTAGGGTTGCTTGCTTTGTGCTTGTAGCTTAGTTTATGGTTTTGTGCACGAAAGCCATAGGAACTTGATTAGAGAATTTAGAGGACTTAAGTATTCTTCCATTCTTGAGACCGGGAGGTGATGGAATGTTGGATTGTCTAGAGCTTTAGGTGTTAGGTTTTGGGTGAGACCGGGAGGTGATCCTATCCTAGTTGTCTTAGGTTTCTTGCAATTCCAAGTCATAGTTAACCCAATTAAATTACTCCTTTACATCTTAGGGTGTAATGTGATTAGAGAGACCGGGAGGTGATCGAGTCATTAGAGTACTTTTACATTCTTAGTGAGGTGAGACCGGGAGGTGATCCGAGCTAGATAGCCAGTGTTTTATTCCTTAGGATTCTTTGGGGTGTGTTGGTGAGACCGGGAGGAGATCTAGCACGTCTTAGGGCTTCTTAAGTTACTTTAGAATCTGGTATCCATTCAGTTTTCCATTACCGAGAGTTGTGAGTTTGCATGTAGGATTCTTGGCCTAGGTAGTTGTCTTCCTATCCTGATATTTTCCTCAATTATCCTTGCTGTCAATTTATCCTTGTTTATTTACTTTATTTATTTTATTTTAATTAATTATTTACAAAAACCAAAAACCAATTTAAAAGTCATTTATTTTAAGTCTTAGTTGAGTCTAGTTTTGTTTTCTATTAGTGTCCTGTGGGTTCGATACTCGGACTTACTTAGTCTATACTGCATTGATAGGTACACTTGCCTGTCGTGTGGTCTAGTATAGTTGAGTCTGTTTTATATTACTAGGTGTCTAGGTTAGTTTATTATTTTTAGACCATACATAGCACATCAGTAAGTATTGTTCACTAAGGTAGACTAGATCCCTTTAAGGCAATGGTCTTGGATTTGATGGGATTTTGTTATGCATATGTGTATGTATGGCCGTAGGGATGCATGCATGTGTGTTAGTGTATTTGTTTGATCCTCATGTTCATGTAAGTCTAGATGGATCAATTTCAAGGTTACAGGTGGACATTTGTTTGTACACGTACTAGTTTACTACATACATGTTGGTAACCTCATTTGTTTATGAACATTGTTTGATTTTGTCCTGGTCGGGTAACAAGTTGGGAATTCTTGTTCAATTGCATGGATTTCCTATAGTCTAGCAAGACATATTTAACTAACTGAGGCCTTGTACTAACTAGTGTGTCTACGGTTAGACTGCATGCCTTGGGATTGTCTCGTTGGAACCCTGTATGATCCATCTATGATAGAATAGATGACATGGAATGCTATGCACAATGTATTTACCTATAGTTAAGTGTACGGTCATGATCTGTGATTTTGACGGGTGTCACATTCTCCCCCGGTTAGAGGAATTTCATCCGTGAAATTTTCGGGTAGGTAGTGTCCAAAACAATGTACAACTTCTTTCCTTGGGAATATTGTGAGCCGCAAATTACATAGGGAAAGAACAAGGCATTTTAAGCAAGTCAACTGTGTAAGTATTGTGCACTAAGGTGGACTAGATCCCTTTAAGGCAATGGTCTTGGATTCGATGGGATTTTGTTGTGCATATGTGTATGTATGGCCGTAGGTACGCATGCATGTGTGTTAGTGTATTTGTTTGATCCTCATGTTCATGTAAGTCTAGATGGATCAAGTTCAAGGTTTCAGGTGGACGTTTGTTTGTACACGTACTAGTTTACTACATACATGTAGGTAACCTCTTTTGTTTATGAATATTGTTTGATTATGTCTTTGTCGGGTAACAAGTTGGGAATTCTTGTTCAATTGCATGGATTTCCTATAGTCTAGCAAAACATATTTAACTAACTGAGGCCTTGTACTAACTAGTGTGTCTACGGTTAGACTACATGCCTCGGGATTGTCTTGTTGGAACCCTGTATGATCCAACTATGACAGAATAGATGACATGGAATGCTATACACAATGTATTTACGTATAGTTAAGTGTACGGTCTTGATCTGTGATTTCGATGGGTGTCACATTCTAACCTCCTCTTGAGCTTCCAATCTTGCGTCTTAGTGCTTGATGATCAAGGAAAGAGGCTTGAGTTTAGCCGAGAGCTTTAAGTGAGAGAGTGAAGGAGTATTGATGTGAGAAATGAGAGGTTAGTCTTCTCCTTGTATAGGCCGATTTCTATGTGATGACAAGAACATTTGGGGCAAAGCTCACTACCTTGATGGATGTTCATGTTTATCAATCTTATCATTCTTTGATGCTATGCCAAATGGGGAAATGGATTTATCAAAGTAATGGTAAGTTATCTTCTCTTGGATATGCTTCATTCTTGTCATGTTCCTCTTTTGGTATAATTAGCATCATACTAGGTGATTACCTCATGCTCTATGGTTGGCTTGTCTTGGATTCATTCGGCCGATTCATGCTTGTAAGAAAAGGACTAGTCTTCATGTGTATAGCTTGTCTTGTTATAGGATGGTGATGTCTCTTTTGTCCTCCACAAATCCGATTGGAGTAAATTAGTTTAGGAAGGTCCTAAGCATGAGAATGAAGCTACTCTTAGTTGTCCTTGTTAGTTATGTGAAATCTTAGGACAATCATGTATGAAAGGGACATGAGAGGGTGTGTTGGGGTATGCTTCGGCCAATGTGAGACAAAAGGAGAGAGGTTTCCTAATGTGGATTATTATGTGTGTTAAGAGGATGGTTGTACTATATTGTAGTTGCTATGTATGGATACCTCTTAGTCATGAGTGAAAGGGACTTGTCATGTGAAAAATGATCAATGAAAGTGATGTTTCCTTGCTTCTTTCCTTCGGCCGAATGGTGTTCTCCACAAAGGAAAGGTTAGTTGTGGATTATAAGGAGCAAGAAGTTAACTTAACCTTTTTTAGTGAAAGTCTTGTACACATGTGGGATGGTGACTTGTGGATGGCCTCCTTGGAGCTCGTAATAGAACCAACAAGTTACAATAATCGAGGTATGATTGTGGGCATCTATAGCCGTGTATGTGTGTGTATACATACAACTATTGTGTAGCCTAGGTCAATGGGGAGTGGTGATAAGTGATCGACTATGTGTATAAGTGGTTTGTGTTATGTATTCTAGTTATTTAGACATAGGAATATCTTAGTTGATTGATTAAGCCGTCATGTGTACAACTAGTTTTCATGGGAGGCCGATGATGACATAAACATGTATTGGTTAATTAATCACGATATTATGTGGTTAGATGTTGACATGTGGTATGGTTTATGACAATGGGCTAAAGCGTGTACATGTGTTAATGAGAGAGTTATCATGTGTTAGGGGGTATTGACATTATATGTAGGCATAAACTTGCCATGACGGATGTGTTGGATTGCATTTACCTTATTGAATGAGTGTCCGGGTGTTGTATGCATGAACAGTTGATCTCTGTTGAGTTTTCTGATTAACTCTTGCTTCACTAGACTGGGGGGGCATAGTGTATGCAAAATGTGTAAATATGCATATATTTGCCACTAAAAATCGTAACCACACTTCCCTATGTTAATTTAAAATTTTCCCTCTTAAAAGTTCAAAAGTTAGGGGCTTATTTAAAGATGCTTTTAAAAATTTTATTATTATTATTATTTATTTATCTAGATGAGATGATGGTACGGACAAACTCTGTAGAAAATAAAACACTGATTTTGAAGAGGGTTCTGTTACCTATAAATCACAACATCTATTTTACAACATCTGTGTCAACAGACGTTCTGAAACAACTGTCATCCAATACAATTTTCCAATCAGAAATTACCATTTGGAACGGAAATAAACTAAGTTTCAAAATCGTAATCATTATATTTGGACTTTAACACTCTATTTAGAAAATATAAGTATCTCTTTAACCAAAACTACTGTTATTGATTTATTTTATTATTAAAAATTTAGGGGCTTAAGACATGCTATTAAAAATTTTATTTTATTATTATTTATTTATATAGATGAAATGATGGTACAGACAAACTCTAGATGAAATTAAAAACTGATTTTGATGAGTATTCTAGTACTTATAAATCACAACATCTTTTTTGCAATATCTGTTGACAAGTCAACAGATGTTCTCCAAACAACTATCCTACAATAAAATTTTCAATTAGAAATTACCATGTGGAACATAAATAAATCAATTAATTAATAATAATGATAATATTTGCCACTCAACACTCTTATTATTTGCCACTCAACCGTGTTAATGTTCAAAATTGTAACCACGCTTCCCTGTCTTAATTTAAAACTTTCCATATTAAAAGTTCAAAAGTTAGGGGCTTAACACATGCTTTTAAAAATTTTATTATTTTTTATTATCTACATGAGATGATGGCACGGACAAACTCTATAGAAAATTAAAACTGATTTTGAAGAGGGTTCTATTACTAATAAATCACAACATCTATATTACAACTTCTGTTTACTTATTAACAATTGTTCTCAAAACAACTTTCATTCAATACAATTTCCAATTAGAAATTACCATCTAGAACGTAAATAAATCAATTAATTAATAATAATAATTTTGCCACTCAAAACTCTTATTATTTGCCACTCAACCATGTTAATGTCCAAAATCGTAACCAAGCTTCCCTATGTTAATGTAAAACTTTCCCTCTTAAAAGTTCAAAAGTTATGGACTTATTTAAAGATGCTTTTAAAAATTATATTATTATTCATTTATTTATCTAGATGAGATGATGGTACGGACAAACTTTGTAGAATATAAAAAACTGATTTTGAAGAAGATTCTGTTACTTATAAATCACAACATGTATTTTACAACATCTGTTGACAAGTCAACAGATGTTATGGAACAACTGTCACCCAATACAATTTTCCAATTAGAAATTACTATTTGGAACGAAAATAAACTATGTTTCAAAATCGTAATCATTAAATTTGGACTTCAAGCCTCTATTTAACCAAGACGGCAGTATTGATATTACGGTCAAACTCTAAACAAATTTAAAAACTGATTTTATAGAGGGTTGTATTATTTATTAATCGCAACATGTGTTTTTACAATACCTGTTGACTTGTCAACAAATGTACTCAAAACAACTGTCATCCAATACAATTTCCAATTAGAAATTACCATGTGGAACGTAAATAAATCAATTAATTAATAATAATAATAATATTTGCCACTCAACACTCTTATTATTTGCCAATCATCCCTGTTAATGTTCAAAATCGTAAGCAGGCTTCCCTATTTTAATTTAAATTTATTCATATTAAATGTTCAAAAGTTAGGGGCTTAACACATGCTATTAAAAATTATAATTATTTTTTATCTACATGAGATGATGATAGGGATAAACTCTATAGAAAATTAAAAACTAATTTTGAAGAGGGTTCTATTATTTATAAATCACAACATCTATTTTAAAACATTTGTTGACTTGTCAACAACTGTTCTCAAAACAATTGTCATACAATACAATTTTCAATTAAAATTACCATGTGGAACGTAAATAAATCAATTAATTAATAATATTAATAATATTTGCCACTCAAAACTGTTATTATTTGCCACTCAACCATGTTTATTTTCAAAATCGTAACCACGCTTCCCTATGTTAATTTAAAACTTTCCCTCTTAAAAGTTCAAAAGTTATGGACTTTTTTTAAAAACTTTATTATTATTATTTATTTATCTAGATAAGATGATGGTACGGACAAACTCTGTAGAAAATAAGAAAACCTGATTTTGAAGATGGTTCTGTTACTTATAAATCGCAACATCCATTTTTCAACATTTCTTGACAAGTCAACAGATATTCTGAAACAACTGTATTAGAAATTACCATTTGGAACGGAAATAAACTATGTTTTAAAATCGTAATCATTAAATTTGGACTTCAAGCCTCTATTTAACTAAGACTACAGTATTAATGCTACGGACAAACTCTATAGAGATTTAAAAACTGATTTTATAAAGGGTTGTATTATTTATTAATCACAACATTTGTTTTACAACACCTGTTGACTTGTCAATAGATGTTCTCAAAACAAGTGTCATCTAATACAAGTTCAGGTTATTCTATACACTATTTACAAACATGTGTTGACTGTCAACAGACGTTGCAAAAAACTACTAAGACAATGAAACCAATTATTGAATATCCATAATTTTACTCAAAACATCCGAAGATAGAAGTGTTCTAACAAACTGCCGATATTGCTACAAAGTTGAACTAATGCAAACTAATCTTCCAGAAAACTTGCAACTAATCTTGCTAATAATACATACAAATCAACTTTGATTGTAACATGGAGAAAATCTCGCCTGCCACTCTCAAATAGATAGAGACATATTTTTTGTGTGTACACCCATCAATCTTCAAGAGACAATCTTGCAAAAATCCGCCACTTTTGAACCGTTGGTAATGATACAAATAATATTTTAGTTTGATTGTAAGAATCTTCCAAAGATCAACATACTCAACGTGTTTCCTCACATACTCTGCTTACTAATGGAACAGACAAAAACATCTATGATTATGCTTCAACTACAAATCTTGAAAACAAACTCATGAAATAAAAAAGTCAACCAACATACCTGTTGACCAGTACAACAGTGGCAACAAAAAACACATCAGTAAACGGAGACGGTTTTCTCAAAAGATAAGCGTAATGACGCAAAAGCATAATCGCAATCAGTGTCTTGCCTGACCCCATCTCGAAAAACACAATAATGTTATCCTTAATTGCTTGAGCTAACGCCTCTATCCGATAACCGTAAAATATTCACAAAAATACTACATCAAGCATCACTCAAATTAATCAAACACATAAATTGCTTTAAAAAAACAAGGACATACCTATCTTGCGTTTGATACTGCCATTGTTGAACCGTTGGTAATGATACAACTAATATTTTTGTTTGATTGTAAGAATCTTCCTAAAATCAACACCTTTTTCAACCCCATTATTCTAATTATTATGATCGATTAAAATTTGGTTACCTGATGCTTGAATCCTTCGATCTGAACGTGAGTGTGAGTGCAGCATCTGTTATGATTTAAAAATACTAATAGACATAGAAAGTCTTGTTTTTATGTTATTAATTAATAGAAATTAATAGTTGTATTAAATTTCTCTTATCATTCTAATGAAATTATAATTTTACCTTCATAAACATGAAATGACAACTTTACCCAAAATTTCTGAAAGGATATTAGGTATGCGACAATAATATCAGTTGAGGCTTGCCTCAATACTTGAAACCGATCTTATATGCGTATTCACTCATATTATTATTGAAGGGTTATAATCAAATACACAAGACACTTTTTTTTCAAAAGAGTGAGAAGGAATAATAATCCATTGATCTAGATTTAAAAGATTTTAATTCGTTTGTTGTAAAAAAATATATTATGTTAGATGAAGGGCATAAAAGGAAAACCATATTTATTGATTTTCTCTCTCCACACGTAAGACACATGTCGGTTTCCCCCATTAATTTAAAATGTCTATAACTTTTTCAAACGATATTCTTGTTTAAAAAAAATTCACCATATTTGCGAGCGTTTTTTTCTTTAATATGAGTACCACATTGTTACATTAAAATTAATAAAATATCCCTTGACACTTTTTATTCCTTAGTCACATATCATTCTCTAAGACTATAATAACTTTTGGTATGATGAAATGAAAGACGGAATGGAATGGACCATTATGAGGTAATGAAAAATAGTGTGTTTGGTTAGTTAAAGGAATGGAATCACCCATTCACAAGGCATTCCATTCCCTGAAAACCATTCCATTCACCTTCCATGTTTTTCTTTCATTTCATCTCTCATTCACCCTTTACTAACAACAACATAACTCACCACAACCACCCATCACCATGTCACCACCATTGTCGCTACCACCCACCACCGCTGCCGCCACCACCCACCACCGTCATCACCACCACCCACCACCGTCGTCCTCGCCCCCACCAACCACCGCCACCCACTACCTTCACCCACCCGCCACTGCCGCCATCCAACACTACCCACCACCGTTACCCACCGACCGCCGCCTCCACCACCTGCCATCGTTACTCACCACAATTTCTTTTACCCACTACCGCCGATACCCACCACCACCATCTACCACCGTCGCCGCCTCCACTCACCTTTGCCACTACTCACCAACATCACCCACCCACCATTATCTCCCTCCGTCGTTACCGTTGCCACCACCCACCACCACCGTCGTCACTATCCACCACCACCGTCGTCACTACCCACCACTACCTACCATTACCACCACCACCACCACCACCACCTACGACCGCCACTACTCACAATCGTCACCTACCCTCCATCAAGGCCATCCACCTCCACCGTCGCCGCTACCACCAGATATTACCACCCACCATCAGTGTCACTGACCACCACACACCACCGCCAGTAACCACCGATTTTATTCCTTCGTATTTTCCTACCTATCGAACAATAGAAAGTAATGTTTTGTTTCATTCCTCCATGGTAATGATCCATTCCATTACCTTGTCCATTCCATTACCTCGTTCATTCCATTCCCTCATCCATTCTATTACCCGATACCAAACAAACCCTATGTGGTGTGGCCCGCGAGTGAGCTGCGGCGAGCCACCAACATAGCCACGTGGATCGCGTTTTCCATAACACCCGTAGGCGATTAATGCCATGAGCAAGACCAAGCGAGCTAGCTCGCATGAGTTAGCGAGAAAAATTTCAAAAAAACTAGCCGTTGGCTGCTACTCAACGGTCATGAATTTAAAAATAGTGTATATATATATGTTATCAAACACACACTTTTATCATCTACCAAACATTTTACAAAGCATTTTTTCATCTTGAACAAGCCGATCCCAAATGGCAAACGAAAACCCAAATCCAAATCCGCCCCCATAAAACCCAATCCCACCACGAAGTTGGAACGTGGATGAAGAAATCGCGTTGGTCAACATTTATATTACCATACAAGAAGGAGGACTTGAGGGAACGAAAACTTTTTGGAGCGTGGTTGTGACTAGATTCCATCAACAAATGGGTGACAAATTTCATTCAAGGGACGCGATATATGAAAAAATTCTAGCTTTACTGACGAAATACACAATATTTGAGGGGTTCTTCGTAAGTACGTTGAACGAAAATGCGGGTTTAAACGAAGACGAGGCGATTGAGGAGGCCCGTAACCAGTATCGTGTCATGCACAATGATAACTACCCGATCGTTGCAGTTTAGAGAGCTATGAGACCATGCTTTCAACAGTAGTCGCGAATATATGAATATTTATTTGTGGTTATTAATTTTTATGTGATGTTTTGGTGTGATGTTATTCTAATATTTACGTAATGTTTATTTGAATACTTATGGAATGTTATAAAAACAAAAAATAAAAAACATAAAAATAAAAAAAACAAAAAACCATAATAAAGTTGCCACCAAGGCGAGTCACAACAGGATCAAGTGAGTTGGATTGACACTTTAGCCAATGTCACATTAGCGCCTAGTTGTCTTTTTTTTATAGGATAAAGTCTTCACTAGAGGTGAGTCACAACTCATACTCTAATAGCTTCTCACCCTTTTCAATTTTGTTAGCATTTGTATGATAACTTAAACATAAAATTGAAATAGTAATATATTATACAATTATAGAAAATATAATAATTAGTAAACATGTATTGTTAAAACTTAAAATTACTAAAATATAGAGTTGACCCTTTGTTATTTCAAGTCCGCTTTTGAGATTGTTTGATTAATGTGAACAAGTGTGTTTTATGGGCGTGCATTGCACGCCTTATCATTTTGTCGGTGTAAAATGTGTAACATCGTAAATTTTGCCTAAATTTTTAATTAATAAAAAATGTGTTTGTTTTAAACAATGTACGTTTTAAACACCTTACACAAATAATTATTTAATAAAACCCCGTTGAAACTCGACGTTTTAGTGTGTTTTAAATTTTTTTCATAACATTTTTTTACTAGTATAATCATTATATATATATATATAAATATAGTTTATGTTTAAAATGCTTCAAAAAAAAAGTGTTGGAGTCGGGACTCGAACCTGAGTCCAACACCCTTCAATAGCAAACAACAACCACTGAGCCATGTGACTTTTTTTGCTTTAATCCAGACCCAGCTAAACTTATCCCTTTCCTTGGTTAACTAAGTCAACCAACCCAAAGTCAATTGTCATACAATCAACAATTGACGCGTTCCCGGGCTGTTTTTGGAAACAATTTCAATGGTCAAATGACCAACACGTACTTCTCGGCCATAATCTTATTTCAATTAACATTAAGATGCTCCAGATTAATCGTAATTGATGCGTTTGACACGTTGATGAGTCAACCTTCTAATCTCTCATTCAAGCACAATGACAATATATATTGATCCCACTCCTACGCTCTAAAAGTGCCGAACAGCAAAAGCCCTCTCCCTAATCAACATCTCTAACCCTCTGTGTCGTGAAATCGAGCTTGTTTGTCTTTCTGATTGACTCTCGATTAGAAGCTATACGTGTCTGGTATGATTCAATTCCTTATCCCTACTTTTTAATCGGCAACTATGCATCAAATACCTTGTGGTTAATTAGGCTAAAACATTGTGTATAAACTTAGGGTTTATGTTCTAACTAGGGAAGAAGACTCGATGCAGTTATCGTACTTGTTTAATACAAACTGAAAACAATTACCATTTGATCTATAGATCAGTTGGTAATACTCTTGCTGTTTAAAGCCTTGAACCGGGGTGGATCATGAGTTCAAGTTCGGTTCCACAACACTTTTTTTTAAACTAAATCTAAACGTTCTCAGGGTCTAAACCAGATGGTCTAGGCTTGAGATATATGATGCGAACTGGCCAGAGGCCCGGGTTCGATTCCGGGCAACCACATTTATTTTTTTAACCCTTTTGTTTAAAAAAAAAACCCTCACATCCATGTGAAATAAGCTTTTGAGATTTAAGAGAAGAGATGACTTTAATAGGTTTTCGAGGTTGAGATCTTTGATAAATACATTCCGGATTCAGAATATCACCGAAGATAACTCGCTTTGAGTAACAATCAACGGTAGCCCGATGCATGGATAACCAATCCATGCCTAGGATGACATCAAAATCTCCCATTTGCATAGGATAAAGATTTTCTTTTCGAGTAACATCCCCCACCACAAGCGGGCAATCCATATAAATATGAGTAATAACTGAAGGATTTCCCATCGGTGTAGAAATAACTAAAGCATGATCCAAAGGAGAAGGTTCAATTTTTAGGTGTCGAGCAATTAGTTGTGAGACTATCAAGTGTGTTGCCCCAGTATCAAATAGAACATACAAGTCACGTTGACCGAGATAAATAATACCCGAAACAGTACCTAATGAATCGATAAAAAAATATAAATAGAAAAAAAATAAGACAAACGATTATATGGAGACCAAACCTATTAATGAGGCAAAACATTAATATCATCGAGAACAATTATCGAATATGGTACCTGGAGTATTAGCAGCTTCACCTGCGGTTAGTGCAAATACTCTCCCTCCGGTATGTGGTGGCACGTTGTTACCTTCTCAGCTCGATTCCTAGCCTTTAGACACTGACTAACCATGTGTCCCATCTCCCCACAAGTAAGACAAGCTCCGGTAAGTCGACGACAAATGCCAGGGTGACGTTTGATTCAATGGTTACACACGGGATGTTGTGTAGGATTTTGGTTTCCTCTTTGGTTTACGGGTTGAGCTTGGGTGATCTGACCCTGATTTTGGTTCCTTCCACGCCATGGTCTAGTGTTTCTCCCCGATGACCTATTTCCCATGTTGTGTTGATTATTTTTATTAGACCCTTCAGACGACTCACTAGTGAATGAACTGCAATGTTCATCCCTGTTTCTCTTCCTGCTATTATTAGAACCACCCAAAAATTCTTTATTCTCCATATCAACCTTTTTAGCAGCTTTAGCGGCCTCTGCAACAGTAGAGAATGTTGACTGGATGATTGCTCTACGAATGTGATCACAAACTGCCCACTAATATTTCTCTGCTTGTTCCTCTGGTGTTCCAGCAGCTGACCCAAGAAATCTAACTAGTCGATAGAATCGATCAGTAAATTCAGAAAGAGGTTCATCATTTCTCTGGTTGATATTATGGTACTCCCATGTATAAGAACTCTTATCCACATTGTTAAAATATTTCTCAAAGAAAATATCACGAAATTCTGCCCAAGGTAAGTTTTCTACAAATGGATCTCCTCTTCTTTCCTCTAACACACCTTCCCACCAAGTTTGTGCATCTTCTCCCAGCTTGTACGATGCTAACCTCGACTTGAATTCATCACCAACTCCTAACACCCAAAATATTTTCTCCATATGGGCAATCCAATCCTTCGCTACAACTGGAGTGGCTGCTTTCGTAAAAGATATGGGTTTCTGCTTTTGAAACATTTCAAGCAAGCATGTATACCTCCATTTGGACCATCTCATAGTCCATCATTCGGGTTTGGGTTTGGATTCCGATTAGGGTTCGGATTCGGTTTCAGATTCGGGTTTGGATTGGGGTTAGGATTTGGGTTTGGATTGGGGTTAGTATTCGGGTTTGGATTTGGGTTTGGATTTGGATCAGGACCACATATCGCGTGAACAAAGGATGGTAACATAGCAGTAAAGGCCTGAGTTATTGCCGCTAAAATAGTTGGATCAGGTTCGTTTGATCTAGAAGGGTTACCAGAGGAGCTACGTTTCGAACGGCGGGGAGGCATCTAGAAAAAAAAAACATTAAGGAGCTGTTTGGTTGATTAAGTGCTGAATCATTAAGAGGTCTGAATGGTTAAGAGGTCTGTATGGTTAAGTGCTGAATCATTAAGTTGGACATCTTAATGGTTAGTTTTCTTGTCCCACATTGGTACGAGAGTTTCATTAAGGTTCAGCCTAGTTTAGTGCTTAATGATTCAGTGCTTAATGGTTCAGCAACATCCCAAGTCTTAATGATTCAGCCTTAACCATTCCATTCAGAGGCTGAAATAAACACGCTGGATGCTGAATCATTCAGCACTGAATGGTTAAGAGCCTCATTAAGAGGCTACCAAACAGTCCCTAAGAGTATAGGTAAAAAAATTAGAAAAATTAGAAAATAATAAGTAATCATAAAATGAATACCTAACCCAACGTCTACCCAATCCTCACATGTCTTAATTATTTAGTTAAAGTTTCTACATGATAGAGTCTAAAGCTCTAATACCATAACTGTAACACCCCAACCTGATTAGGGCTGACGTGTCACACAATATAGTAATTAGAGATGAAATTAATGACTTAATTAAAAACTTAACCTCAAGATTTAAAATCAAAATCCGTACAACGGTTTTAGCAGTAAACAAACTATTGTCTTAATTTATTCAAACGCTCAAATTATTTAAAAAGTTATTATCTTCCAAACTCTAGTCCTTTGATAACGCTCTTCACACATTTCCCCGGTTCCCCTGAGTACCTTTGTTAAGAATAAGAGAAAACAACAAAAAGAAAAACGGCTGAGCCAAAAATTGCTCGGTAACGGGAAAACAATAGCAATATCAAATTTAATGATAGCAACGATGAAATACGCTGAACGATCATTGATGATGCAATACAATAACTATCACAATATAGCGATATGATCAAATAATGTGTGGTGACTAATAAATGATGAGCCATTACAATAATAATCAATATGGAAATACCCATGTGAGCCGATAAACAATAACACTAAACAATATGTACATTAGGCTGCAGACTAATGCACCAATATGTAGAGGGGATGTGGGCACTTACACCTATCCCAATACCAATACAATAACAATAATATCCTAGGATCGATCCATACGCCTATCAATAAACAATATACAATAAGTGCCACTCTTAGCACACAATAATAATAGAGACGCCGTGAGCCTTTCGCACCGCCACGGATGGTGCACGTCAACTGTGACAGTGATGACGCCCTATGTCACCATAGGTGGATGTGCTCGGGTATCGAGGACAATGAAACGGTATATAAATCAATTCAATTAAATTATCATTTTTACGCTCAATAATCGATAATCATTGAAACACAAGATAATGAGTAGGAAAAAAAATAAGTTATCGCGTGTGGATCACCAACCTATCTATATACAAATCAATAAGACAACAAGCCATGAAGGGTTGGTGATTTATATTTCAATTATCGACTTCCAATTACGATAGAAAGAATAAAAGAAAAACAATAAGATGCTATAAGTAAAGACCACATAATCCGTACCTTAAAGCAAGAAATAATCGTGCCAAAAATTAAGCTCAAGTCAAACGTTGAAATAACCTACAATATTATATAGTAATAAAGGTTTTAATCTCATTACACTCGGTTCGTTTTTATGATTTTAGTTTTGTTTAGTTTAGTTTCTAATTTATATTTCCGGGTCTCGATTTTGTTGAAAGCTTTTATAGATAATTATTTTAACGAATCATTATTTAGTTGACCTACAAAATACAAATGGATGCCATCTGAATTATTCAATTCATCCACCAACGATTTGTGTTAGATTCTTGTAGTAGTACATTTTAATAATTTACTTTCATGAAATCATTTCATTATTATATATATATATATATATATATATATATATATATATATATATATTTATAGAAAGTCACGCACACAATTTGACAAATTTGTATTAGATCCTATTTGTATAAAATTAATAGTTTTATAATATTATGATGATACTAAGCAAAGCATGTACTGAAATACTGAGAAGGGTTGGCTTAAGGATTAATCAGTAAGGGACCTTGAAACATACCAGAAATCTGAACGATAAACGGTTTTCCCTTCTACTCCGGTAGCGACGGCGGTAACTTCCTCAACTGTGATCGGTTTGGTGGTGGTGGTTTGCACCGGTAGTAACAGCGGAGCTCGAAACCGAAAAATATATTGTGTGTCGTCGGTAATGCGTGGTTCACGATTTCGGTCAGAACGAGTACGACGGTGGTGTTTGTTATTCAAGAACCAGGGAAGGTTTATGTTTGAGTGATAAGGATTTCTGAGACTCCCCAGACTAAACACCTCCACATGATATATGGCTTACTACTTCGACTAATAATCAATTCAATCATAAATTTTATTCATTACTTGCCGGTTACAAGATGAAACATTTGCGACATTTCAAACTTGTTTATGTACTTCTATTGCATTTAATTGTAGAAGATGGAGAGTTATCATGGTATATAATTTTTTTTTTTTTTTTTGACCTTGAGGTTTGTTTCTATTTATATATTAGACACCCAAAAGTTTTCTAGCTAATTAAGTTGCCTTAACGTGTTTTTATCATCATCATTATCTTTAATTTTATTATTATTATTATTATACGTTAAGTATTAAATCACCTAAATATGACACTAAAATACGTTATTTAGTATTTTAGTTTTTTTTTTAAATTTCGTATATTACATTAAAGAAGCTAAAGAAGTAGATGAGAAGTCCCAAGGCCATATTGAAGAAACTGCTGAAGTCCTAGAAAGTACTTAAGACAATCCTTCAGTAGTTGATAACCTTATCAACACTTCAGTAGTTAACACTTCCTTCATTCAAACTGAACAGCCTTCTAAGGCAACTGAAGACATTCCAACTGACATTCCAAGGCCTGCACTCACTCAAACAACTGTCTTAAACCCTGCTTCTATCTCAATGTCAAAAGAACTGTTGGAGAAGAGTTTAATTGCAGCACAGAAGAAGGCCAAGGAAGATAAGATTTGGAACAGCCTAGAAGCAATGGATGACTTGAGCTAGAATGAAAAGCTTGAGAAAAGCAAAGAAAGCTGAAGTCATAGAAGAGTTGGTAGCTAATGGATTTGGTTCAAAAGGTTCAGTGTCAAAATGGAGAGAAGACACTTTATATGACACTTATAAAAGATTCAAGGCTGCTAAGGCTACAAATCCAGAGAAGTTCAAAACTTCTGAAGTATCGCAAACTTCAGTAGTTAGAATTTCTGGTGCAAGACAATCAACATCAAAGCCTGCTACCAAAAAGAAGCGTGCATACTGAAGAAGGAAGAGAATCCCACCTGAGGGTCACTGAAGTAGAAAACATTCCTCACTCAGGATAAACCCAGGAGACTAGCTTAGTCCCCTACACTTTAGACTTTGACCAATCTAAGGTGAATATAGTGAAATGGTCATTTACTGATTCAAACTCATTATTGATCACAAGAAGAGATCGTTCAAGCAAGGTCTTTAAGTCCAATGACGAACTGAAGAATCTCTCTACAAAAAACCTGCTCACAATCCAACATCTTGAACCTGAACAAGGATCTCTCACTGATGAACAACTGCAACAACTCAAGACTTCCATGTTCAGAGAAATCTGGAAGACGCTTGATGGTAGGAAAAGAGAATAAAGGATTAGATAAGGTTTTGGCTTCATCAATCTAGGGGGAGATTGTAAGGACAAAAAGGATTGAAGAAACCACTTTTGCAAACCTTAGTCTAATTCCTGTTCTACCAAAATATGCTAAGTATAGAAACTGGTGAAGAAGAAGAATGAAAGTACTGAAGAAGAATACATCAAGTACTGAAGAGTAAAGATCAGAAGTTCTGAAGTCAAACCAGACAAGTCAACTGAAGAACTACTGAAGACAAACTACACATCAGTAGTTTGTCACTCATCAGCTGTTCTGATGAAATCTTCCCACCGCCTTATATTTCAGTAGTTTAGTATTATAGTATTACTTTATGATTTTGTTAAAGTCTTTGTACAAGTACCAATGCTACAGCCTGTTGTAGTATTACTTTTGAATCAACTTGTATGTATTTGTTGGTCTATAAATAGATGGGTTAATCCCACTATTTTAGACATCGATTTTATTTAAAACTGAAATCCTTCAAAGGCTTTTAATTGAAATATCATTTCACATCTGAGAATCTTTTATCATACTTATTGTTATATGCATTCAATTGTTTAGATTCTCATTAACTGCCTTTAGTTCATTAAATCTAGGGGGAGTAATAACTCCTGTTGAAAGTGAATCATTAAACTTGAACACTTCACTTATTCCACTGTGCAAACTGCTTTGATAAACTTACAACACATAAGTGTTCATGAATAAGAACAGTTAAAGAACATACTGATCCAACATGTTTCATCAAACTGTGTACTTATTTCATCTCATGCACTTGTTTCATCAAACTGTGTACTTATTTCATCTCGTGCACTTGTTTCATCAAACTGTGTACTTATTTCATCTCGTGCATTTATTTCATCAAACAGTGTATTTGTTTCATAGAGTGCGTATTTATTTCATAGTTGGTGTACTTAATTTTTTAATATAGGTTTAAAATACGTCTGTGCATATTCATTTCATAGCTTGCGTACTTATTTCTTCATAGTGTGTATTTGAAAATTAAACCTTCAAAGCTAAAGTATTTCGTCTCCGTGTATTTGTCTAGGGTTTCTGTGTACTTGTGAGAAACCCTAGCCTTCTTTGTACTTATCATATTCCCTGTATTTGTTTCGTACACTTATCTGGAGACGAGTATTGATCGTGTACTTGCTGAACTTTCAGGTGTGGCTGTGTATTTGTTAAGTGTGAGTTTGATTTTCGGTGTACTTACCAAAGGCAACTTTGGAGACAGTGATATAGTCTACTGTGACTTTATCACGGTGTACTTGATTTGAGTGTATTTGAGCCATTACTCTGCTCGGTGTACTTGAATTGAGTGTATTTGAGCTGCACCTGTGCTCCGTGTACTTGTGCTCTCTGATCATCAAGACTCAGCTACTGTTTTGGTGTACTTATTCACTGTTGGACTTTAAGGACTTTAAATTAAACCTAAAATCAATTAAATACAATGGCTGGTAACAACAATAATCTCACTATGAATCCCCTAACCCAAGCTGAACTCGAAACTGGAACCATAACCCGCATTCCCAAGTTGATGGGTGCTCAAGACATTGGAACGTGGAATACCCGTATGAAAGCTTTCTATTACGTGAATGACTTTACTCAATGGACCTCAGTTCAAATCGGACCACACATCCAATGAGGACCACAGACACAGGAGAGGTGTTCAATCCTGATCCCTCCACCTACATCGACCTTGATAAGCAACTGCTGCAACGTGATCAGAAGGCCTATGGTGTTCTCACCATGGCTTTGTCAAATGATGTCAACAACATGTTTGAAGAGTATGCTTCTGCTCATGATTTGTGGTTCGCACTGAGTGAGTACTTTGAGGGGAATGCAGAAATGCGCCAGAATAAGCAAGACATGGTTCAGAAGGAATATGATATGTTTGGTAGCATTCGTGGTGAGAGCCTGAGTTCACACATCTACATGTTCATGAACATGTTAACTAAAATGAAGAAAGTCGGCATCTCTGTTAACAATAGAAACTCGATCAAGAAGCTGCTTGATTCAATGCCAAGGAATGGAGTCTGTAGTGTATGATGATTAGGAGAGAGTTTCTAGATCCACGGGCCACTCTGGCTGATCTCATTAACACACTGAAGTTGTTTGAAATGGACATAACCAAGAGAGAAATGAATCAGGCAGCACCAAAAGTTACTACAAGCAACTCTCTGAAGAATCTGTCTCTAATGACTCCAAACGGTGTAGTTGGTTCAAGTTCGTCTCCTACGTGTGTGGACTCTGTTGGTGGTGGAAGCTCTATTTCTGGAAAGGTAGTTTCTTACCCTGAAAAGACAGCTAAGACACCAAATGCACAGACTA
Organism: Ambrosia trifida; assembly: GCA_028751855.1. Classification (NCBI taxonomy): domain Eukaryota; kingdom Viridiplantae; phylum Streptophyta; class Magnoliopsida; order Asterales; family Asteraceae; genus Ambrosia; species Ambrosia trifida. The sequence goes on along the minus strand of CM054129.1, from coordinate 62,545,657 downwards.
CAAAGATTGCTACTGAACATGTTGAACTCTTTAACATGTTTATGAGCAGTTTTGAAGCCCTGAAGACTGGTGAGCTGAAGAATGAAATTTTGTCTCCGGAAGACATGTACCAAGTTGACCCAGATGACATGGAAGAGATGGACCTAAGGTGGCAGATGGCGATGATCACTCTAAGGGTTAAGAGATTTCAAGACAGAACCGGGAAGAGAATCGGAATGGGAAAGGGAAAGGCAGGATTCAACAAATCAAAGCTCCCGTTGTTATAAGTGACAAACATTTGCACATTTCAAGTATGAATGTCCAAATCTTGGTCAAGCTGAAATTAAGACCGCAAGGAGAGTGATAGCAATCATTGATGGTACTGATGCTGCAGAGAAGGAAGGATAGAAGGCACTTGTGGTTGAAGACTTTGACTGGGGGGAAGAAGCAGCTGCAGTTGAAGCAAATGCAAACAAAGCTTTGATGGCAAAGATATGCACCAAATCTGCAAACGGTGTAAATGTTGTGGAAAGGGATAAACTCTATAGAAAATTAAAAACTGATTTTGAAGAGGGTTCTATTATTTATAAATCACAACATCTATTTTAAAACATTTGTTGACTTGTCAACAGTTGTTCTCAAAACAATTGTCATACAATACAATTTTCAATTAAAATTACCATGTGGAACGTAAATAAATAAATTAATTAATAATATTAATAATATTTGCCACTCAAAATTGTTATTATTTGCCACTCAACCATGTTTATTTTCAAAATCGTAACCACGCTTCCCTATATTAATTTAAAATGTTCCCTTTTAAAAGTTCAAAAGTTAGGGACTTATTTAATGATGTTTTTAAAAAAAATTATTATTATTATTATTTATTTATCTAGATAAGATGATTGTACGGACAAACTCTGTAGAAAATAAAAAAACCTGATTTTGAAGATGGTTCTGTTACTTATAAATCACAACATCCATTTTTCAACATTTCTTGACAAGTCAACAGATATTCTTAAACAACTGTCATCCAATACAATTTTTAAATTAGAAATTACCATTTGGAATGGAAATAAACTATGTTTCAAAATCATAATCATTAAATTTGGACTTCAAGCCTCTATTTAACCAAGACTACAGTATTGATGGTACGGACAAACTCTATAGAGATTTAAAAACTGATTTTATAAAGGGTTGTATTATTTATTAATCACAACATTTGTTTTACAACACCTGTTGACTTGTCAATAGATGTTCTCAAAACAAGTGTCATCTAATACAAGTTCAGGTTATTCTATACACTATTTACAAACATGTGTTGACTGTCAATAGACGTTGCAAAAAACTACTAAGACAATGAAACTAATTATTGAATTTCCATAATTTTACTGAAAACATCCGACTTAACAAACATACAAGATACAAAATACAACCAAAACATCAAAAAACAAAATTGATTACATACATCGAATATAGAAGTGTTCTAAAAAACTGCCGATATTGCTACAAAGCTGAACTAATGCCAACTAATCTTCCAGAAAACTTGTAACTAATCTTGCTAATACATACAAATCAACTTTGATTGTAACATGAGACAATCTCGCCTGCCACTCTCGAATAGATAGAGACATATTTTTTGTGTGTACACCCATCAATCATCAAGAGATAATCTTGCAAAAATCCGCCACTCTTGAACCGTTGGTATTGATACAAATAAAATTTTAGTTTGATTGTAAGAATCTTCCAAAGGTCAACATACTCAACGTGCTTCCTCACATACTCTGCTTACTAATGGAACAGACAAAAACTTCTATGATTATGCTTCAACTACAAATCTTGAAAACAAACTCAAGAAATAACAAAGTCAACCAACATACCTGTTGACCAGTACAACAGTGGCAACAAAAAACACATCAGTAAATAGAGACGGTTTTCTCAAAAGATAAGCGTAATGACGTAAAAGCATAATCGCAATCAGTGTCTTGCCTGACCCCATCTCGAAAAACACTATAATGTTCTCCTTAATTGCTTGAGCTAACGCCTCTATCCGGCAACCATAAAATATTCACAAAAATACTACATCAAGCATCACTCAAATTAATCAAACACATAAATTGCTTTAAAAAAACAAGGACATACCTATCTTGAGTTTGATACTGCCATTGTTGAACCGTTGGTAATGATACAACTAATATTTTTGTTTATTTGTAAGAATCTTCCTAAAATCAACAACTTTTTCAACCCCATTATTCTTATTATTATGATCGATTAAAATTTAGTTACCTGATGCTTGAATCCTTCGATCTGAACATGAGTGTGAGAGCAGCATCTGTTATGATTTAAAAATACTGAGAGAGCAGTATATTATTTGAGAGAGAGAGAGAGAGAGAGGTCACATTTATATAGTTATATACAGGGTTGAGCAGAATCGGTCCGGACCGAAAAAAAACCCGAGTCCCGATCCGAAAATACAAAGAAACCGAACCGAGTTAGATAATTAGGTTCTTGTATCTGTCCTATTAATTACCCCCAACCGGTTCTCGGGTCAGGTCAGGTCGGGTCGGGTCGGGACCTACTGAAACCGAGCAAAACCGGCTGGACCGAAACCAATTCCTAAAATAACTACCTGCCTCTATTTTAGGCACCAAATCCATTACTTACATAAATCCACCTATCACCTATGACCTAATAGGTATTATTATTCTTATCATACACCTCAATAATCATAGTCTGCTCCCTGCTGCGACCAAGAGGCTGCTGCGAAACATCTTCAAAACCTGCAGAGCATTCATTCAGGTATTAGTACACTGTTACATATAGATTATTTCAAGCAATGTTATTATTTAGATTCCTTGCAGTCTTTTTTTGAATATGCATATGCATATGTAGTTGGAACCATATAAAATTTTAAAGATACATGACCTGTGTTGCTGATGCGGCTTAATAAACTGTGGCTGCTGCTACAGACCTGGAGGCTGCAGTGTAACACCCCAACCGATGGCGGAAACATCGGGATGTCACGTATTGATGATTGTTCAGTAGCTCATGGTAAATAATAAGTTTCAATAAATGATTTAAATAAATTACATACAATTGTTCTAAAACTTTGTACATCAAAAAAATACTATCTACGCATCTTCAAGCAATAACTCTAATCTTCAAGCAAGCTATAACCTAAAATATGTTAAGTTTGAAAATATTTTGGGTCAACAAAAGTTGGTGAGAATTACATAGGTTTTGATAATCGAATAAAACTTGTACAATTCAAGTGTCATGGCAAGTCTAGTCCATATGTGAAAACATACTAGAAGTAAATCGAGTGCATAATCAACCCTTGTGACTAGAATATTGTGGTCCATCCCATACGCTCATGGTTCACTCGATTATGTTATGCGATAACAATCACCCACGCTACCTATGTAGGAGGCACGTATCCGGGTGGGATTGTCAGTCCAATAGATCTATCATTGTATACCGTCGGCTGATCAATGTTAATGATTATACTAGAATATTGTGCTTACCCTAGTCATGTTTAAGACATAATGCAACATAGAAAAACACATAGACACTTTATGATTGAATTGCATATAGAATGATGTAACATGTTTCACCCCAAAAAAAATAGTGAAATAGAAAAGGGGCTATGTAAAACTCACATTGGCTAAGGTGAATTATCCTCTAAGTGTTGTGAGTGTATGCGAGGCGAATCCCAAAGACTCAACAACGTAGCTAGTCCAAATTAACGAAAAAGAAAGAATATCAAGCTTCCAATTCGCCAATTACAAGAGCTTATAATCAAAGCTTCAATTGTAAAAGTAATAGACTATAGAAGAAAGGTATGAGGGAAAGTTTAATCGGATTGAAACAATCGATTTAGAGGTGCAAAGTATAATGGGTCATAGGTGGGTTTTTATACTAGTTTTGGATTCAATTAGCCATTAAAATTGGTCAACACCATAAAGTAAGGTTTTATGATGAATTGACTATTTGACTAAGACTTTGACTGTTTGACTAAGACTTTGACTGGGACTTTGACCAGGACTTTGACTGTTTGACTAAGACTTTGACTAATCAATTTAAGGAATGTGTTAAGTTTATTTTCTTCTGAAATACTACACAAGATGATAGTTGGCTCAGTTGGTTGTCACTGTGTGTTGGTTGGCTGTGGACGCGGGTTCGAGTCTCGGTCCACACAAATCTTTTTTTGGCAATTATTTCCCTAAAACTATATTATTCTAAATTCATAATATGATTATATAAGCCCGAAAGTGACTCGAAATATTTTTAAAACGTACAAAAGTATCGAGATACAAAAAAATTATTAGTTTAAGGTATTTAAAACATATATTGTTTAAATCAATACATTCTTTTTATCAAAAAAAATTAGGGGAAATTCGCGATGTTACAGTCTCCCCTACTTTTGGAAACTTCGTCCCGAAGTTATTAAAAACACAGGTTTGAGGTTGATTAGGTAGAAATTAAGGCAGCTGTGGTTTGGGTTAAGGCACGACATGAATTTATAGGTAATAGAATAATTTGTTTCGAATAATTTGGATAAGAGGTTTGAGATGTGAGTTTTAAGGATTGGATTAGGTTCGTCTGAAGTAGCAAGAAGCATAAGAATCTAGCAAAATACTAAACTTATGTTTTAGGAATCTTATAAGAAATACATGAATTGATTGGCTATATGAAAACCAAATGAACTACTAAAACCTTATTAGAATTTCACACTACCTTAACGTACCTGTAAATTCATGATTACGTTCCGGACCGCAATCACCAATTTACCTTACATTAGGGTTTTGTGTCCTTCTGTGACTCTAAACACACATGTAAGTAATGCAAAATAACCTTGTGATTGAATCGTTTAAAATGTATCCAAAAATAAGTCCAACTTTTGAGTAGGAAAAAGACTTCTACCAGTCAGTGAGTAAGAACCTCTACCGATTGTTGAGCAGGTGCGATAGCCTCTACCAGTCGTTGAGCAGGTTGTAGGGCCTCTACCGACTGTTGAGCAGGCATGATGACCTCTACCAATCGTTGAGTAGGTTATTTGGTACTCTACTAACTGTTGAGCAAGTACTTCATCCTCTATCAGTTGTTTGATTAAGTGTACCAATTATTACACACATGAATTGCAAATTGATAATATGTACATGTAAGCAATCAAGTATCAAGTATATCATACGAGTTGTAATAGAGTTGCCCTAGACAAGGTTAATGACTCTAGGTGTGTCTATAGCAAATAGTTTATATTCCTTGAATTCTAGTTTCAAATGTTCAAATATGGTAGATAGTCGAGTCCTCATGTATAACTAAGGATTATGTTTGATGCAACACACAATCAAGTTTCAATAGTTTGGTTATCATGGGTAACTAGCTCATGTGTGAGAAGGTGAAGGATATGAATTTAGTTCTTGAGAGGATGATGAAAAATCTTGAAGCAGAATCAAGGCTGTGAGAGATAGTGAATGTGAAGATAGTTTATAAAGAGTTTATTTTATAGTAAGGAGATTGTGTAGCAATGTAAATTATGGGGTTTGGATCAAAGGTTAGAATCAAGTGTATGAGATAACATGATTGCGGCAAATAGCAAAAATTGTAAAAGTTTCGAACTTGTTGAAAATAAGTAGGTATCAATGGGGAGTTGGAGATTAAATTTTTGTTCATGAGGTTGGAAAGGTTTTAAAATTGGTTTTATACCTAAAACAAAAGTCGTTAAATAGTACAAACTAAGTGAGCTTTGATTAACATATTCCCGTTAGTTGGAGATTTTAAACATGACATTAGGTTTTGAAGATCAAGGTTCAATTAAGTGATTATTAATAGATTAAAGCATTATATAGAAAAATCTTTTGTTATGTCTATAAATAAACAATTGAATTTAAGTTCGAGGCATCTTTTGACAAAAATATGTACTTTGTAAAGTTACTAGGTAATGAAAATACAACAAGATTTAGAAATCTTTAGTTTGTGCTAAGGTATGAGGTTATAGTTTTAAAAAAAAATAAGTAAGTGGAGAAATGAAATAATATGATTTGGGTAGGGTGTTGAATATTTAAAAAGTGGCTAAGATGGTAAGGTGAAGTGTGATTGTGAAATCCATAGATGGTTATGAAATGAGATTGATTTAAGCTGTAAAATTTTGAGATTTTAGAGCTTAGTTTAAGGAAAGTGAGTGTAATCATTTATTCATTAATTAAAACGAATAAACGAAAACGTTGACTTATCAAAACTTCTAGATTCTAATAACATAATGAAGACATGCTTTAGCCTATAAGTGAACACTCATCCCGAGAATTCCCAGGTAGGCATCCAGGTCCCTCGTCTGATTGGGATTTATGCGCAATGCCAGTCCTAGACAGAAAACTCAGAATACAGGCGTTCACCCTTCCAGATTGCACGTGTTCGTTATTAAAATCTAGAACTTCGACGAGATCTTCAAGGTGGTTTAGGCTAAACCTGAGGATTTGTCCTATTAGTCTAAGAGTATATCTTGTGATGGAGAGCACTCTACTTGTAGGGACTAAAGTAGGGATAAGAAGTAGGATGGAGATAGAGAATAGAAACAAGTAGGGTTGCAAGTAAAAGGAGCAAGTACTGATTATTATCCTATGGTTATAGACTAGATTATTTTTCTAATAACCCAATTCCCTATAACCATGTCTCTGATACCAATCTGTAACACCCCAACCGATGGCGGAAACATCGGAATGTCACGTATTGATGATTGTTCAGTAGCTCATGGTAAATAATAAGTTTCTATAAATGATTTAAATAAATTACATACAATTGTTCTAAAACTTTGTACATCAAAAAAATACTATCTACGCATCTTCAAGCAATAACTCTAATCTTCAAGCAAACTATAACCTGAAACATGTTAAGTTTGAAAATATTTTGGGTCAACAAAAGTTGGTGAGAATTACATAGGTTTTGATAATCGAATAAAACTTGTACAATTCAAGTGTCATGGCAAGTCTAGTCCATATGTGAAAACATACTAGAAGTAAATCGAATGCATAATCAACCCTTGTGACTAGAATATTGTGGTCCATCCCATACGCTCATGGTTCACTCGATTATGTTATGCGATAACAATCACCCACGCTACCTATGTAGGAGGCACGTATCCGGGTGGGATTGTCAGTCCAATAGATCTATCATTGTATACCGTCGGCTGATCAATGTTAATGATTATACTAGAATATTGTGCTTACCCTAGTCATGTTTAAGACATAATGCAACATAGAAAAACACATAGACACTTTATGATTGAATTGCATATAGAATGTTGTAACATGTTTCACCCCAAAAAAAATAGTGAAATAGAAAAGGGGCTATGTAAAACTCACATTGGCTAAGGTGAATTATCCTCTAAGTGTTGTGAATGTATGCGAGGCGAATCCCAAAGACTCAACAACGTAGCTAGTCCAAATTAACGAAAAAGAAAGAATATCAAGCTTCCAATTCGCCAATTACAAGAGCTTATAATCAAAGCTTCAATTGTAGAAGTAATAGACTATAGAAGAAAGGTATGAGGGAAAGTTTAATCGGATTGAAACAATCGATTTAGAGGTGCAAAGTATAATGGGTCATAGGTGGGTTTTTATACTAGTTTTGGATTCAATTAGCCATTAAAATTGGTCAACACCATAAAGTAAGGTTTTATGATGAATTGACTATTTGACTAAGACTTTGACTGTTTGACTAAGACTTTGACTAGGACTTTGACCAGGACTTTGACTGTTTGACTAAGACTTTGACTAATCAATTTAAGGAATGTGTTAAGTTTATTTTCTTCTGAAATACTACACAAGATGATAGTTGGCTCAGTTGGTTGTCACTGTGTGTTGGTTGGCTGTGGACGCGGGTTCGAGTCCCGGTCCACACAAATCTTTTTTTGGCAATTATTTCCCTAAAACTATATTATTCTAAATTCATAATATGATTATATAAGCCCGAAAGTGACTCGAAATATTTTTAAAACGTACAAAACTGTCGGGATACAAAAAAATTATTAGTTTAAGATATTTAAAACATATATTGTTTAAAACAATACATTCTTTTTATCAAAAAAAAATTAGGAGAAATTTGCGATGTTACATGCAGCAAGCCAGCAACCATGAGTCTTCATTCGGGTTCATGGTGCAGACCTGTGGCTGCTGCTGCAGACCGAAGGCTGCATCTCATTCGGCTTCTAGGTCAAATAACCTACGTCGCTGCAATATATGTGGCTGCTGCTGCAATAAGTTGATGTAATGGGTCAATATAACCTTTACTTATATTTAAGTCTTTATGGCAGCTACAATTTGCATCCCATAAAATTTTCTTAGTGATCTAAGCCCAATATAATTACAGTAGCTGAATAGTTGTGTAAATTAAGTAGGAACCAGTCAAAGACAGAAGTCTTGAACTACTTTTGAGGCGTTTCAAAAGAATCGCCTAAACTATATTAGTTTACGCGTTTCTTTTGAAACGCCTAAACTATATTAGTTTAGGCGATTCCAAAGAAACGCCAAAACTAATATAGTTTTGGCGATTCCAAAGAAACGCCCAAACTAACATAGCTGATGTTTCAAAAGAATCGCCTAAACTATATTAGTTTAGGCGATTCAAAAGAATCGCCAAAACTATATAGTTTAGGCGATTCCAAAGAAACGCCAAAACTAATCTAGTTTTGGCGATTCCAAAAAAACGCCCAAACTAACATAGTTGAGGCGTTTCAGAAGAAACGCCTAAACTAATATAGTTTAGGCGTTTAAAAAAAACAACGCCTAGACTATACTAGTTTAGGCGATCCAAAAGAATCGCCAAAACTATATAGTTTAGGCGATTCCAAAGAAACGCCAAAACTAATATAGTTTTGGCGATTCCAAAGAAAATTCATTTGTTACTTTGTTTCGTACTTTCTTTTTATTTCTTACAGATTTTCTACATAACAACTATGAACGATTTTTTGGTTTTCTAATTTCTTTCTTAGTTATTCACTTAGGAATTCTATAGAACACTTGGTGTGCAAACATATTATACATACCAATCAAACACATTTAAACCAACTAATTAGCAAACAATTAACAATCAATCTATCATAACTCAAAACATCACCAACTACTTACTACTCAGCATATAACATCAACAATTAATTATAAGCCCAAATACTAAGCACACAAAGTTCAAATAAGAAATCTAACCTGAAAAACATAAACAAGATAACTGAAACAAAATAGTAGGTGTTTGTGATTGCAGGTTCTGAAACTCAACATGTTTATCGGGTTCGGGTCTAGACTCATGGACCGAAGGAATTGGCAGTGGATGGACGGATTGTAACATTTCGCATTTAATAATTGTACGTTACGTATAATTTGAATAAAACGTCAAGTTCACCAAATATCGTCTTTTAAAAATATTTTTTTGTGACGCATTGGAACCCTAATACTATATTATTAATATATAATGTACATATATATGTAATAAAAATGTCAAAAATACATTGCTTGGGCCGGGAATCGAACCCGCGCCCCAAGCCGGGTCTTTAGCACAACCAACCTAACCATCTGATCTACACACGTTCCTTGTTTTAAACCCAACACATTATTATTATATCACGTGATTTATTCTTCACAGTTGACTTGGACAGTCAACTGTGGTATCAATCTACCATAATTAGCTTTGATGAACGCGTATTTAATCTAAAATTGGCATGATATCGTGATTACCGGTCCATTACGAGTCAACACAAGTACAATTATCATTCAATTCGTATCAATTATGCTCGTGTACGCGTCATCACCATAAACACAAGGTCAAACATTCCAATTCGAGGTTCCAGACCACCACACTATAAATTGGACATCACTGAACATTCACAACTCGCCGAACACTCTTTCTCAACCTCTAATTTCTAAATCAATTCCACTGTTCTTGATTTTTGGTTCGTGTTTGACTTTGAGCATTGACTGATCAATCCGTAATCAATCGTGTTTGTAAGTAACGTTTCTCTTGTGGGTTTTGATCTTCGGCAATCACACAACAATAACCCTATGCTTAATTGGGTTATTGTTGTGTGAATCAGTTAATTGCAAAATCTAGGGTTCGAAATCGTGAATTTGGGGAAGAACACCAATCAGTACTTGGTTTTATAATTAAATAGAACTGGAATCAAACACAACCCCTGATCTAGATCAGGTGGTTGTGTCTGATGTTGTTTAAACAAGCCACGCGGGTTCGAGTCCCACTTAAACGGATTTTTATTCTTTTCATTTTAATTGAATTTCTTATATAATATAATTAATTTAATCTGAAACTTAACGTTCTCAGGGTCCAGACCAGTTGGTCTGGGCTTGTGATTTAAAACCAACGAACCGGCCAAGGGCCCGGGTTCGAACCACGGCATCAAAAACATTCTTTTTAATTAAACATATATATATATATTCATTTATATTTTTAAAAAAATTCATTTTAAAATACTAAAAATCTTTTAAAAATTCTACAAAAATTATATTATGTTAATCTAGTGAAAAAGTTTAACATAAAATTTTTAGTTTTCAAAAATTCATTTATTCAATATATATAATAAATAATTCAAGTTTATTCTATTTTATTTATAAAATTCTATAAAAATATCAAAACGATTATATAAATTTCCACAAAAATTATTCTGAGTTTTTTTAACATTAAGCTTTTCTGAAATAATTTTTATTTCTGAAAAATCATTTATTTAATATTTTTAATCAATTTTTGTTAGTTTTAATCATAAATAAATCATAATAAATTCATTTTTCAATATTTTTGCACCAAAATTTTATATAAATTATTTCTGGTTATTTGGAACAAAAATACAATTTTTAAATTAATAATTCTGTGAATTTAATATTTTTATTAAAGTTATATTTTGACAATTTAAAAATAAATAGATTTAATATTCTATTTTTAAGAAAATAATTTTATAAAAATTATTTTCATACTTTAAACTTATTATTGTGACCATCTTTAAATTAAAATTTACAAAAAGACTTTTGTTTATTTATTTATCAAATTTCTCTCAAATATCAAACATTTTAATTATTAATCAAACGAGCACTTATCCCCAATTCGAAGCCCTAGAATATATATTTGTAGAATAGATAGACTTAGACATATTTATTACCTTAATTATAGGGTAATACTTGGCATTGTTGGGCAACACACTATTCTATTTTTCAAGAGATATAACATTTTGCTAAGGTTAGTTTTACATAGCCCCTTTTCTATTTATCACCATTTTTGGGGTGAAACATGTTACAACATTCTATATGCAATTCAATCATCAAAGTGTCTATGTATTTTCCTATGATGCATTATGTCTTGAACATGACTAGGGTAAGCACAATTCTAGCATAATCATTAACATTGATCAGCCGACGGTATACAATGATAGATCTATTGGACTGACAATCCCACCCGGATACGTGCCTCCTACAAAGGTAGCGTGGGTGATTGTTATCACATAACATAATCGAGTGAACCATGAGCGTATGGGATGTACCACAATACAACAGTCACAAGGGTTGATTATGCACTCGATTTACTTCTAGTATGTTTTCACATATGGACTAGACTTGCCATGACACTTGAATTGTACAAGTTTTATTCAATTATCAAAACCTATGTAATTCTCACCAACTTTTGTTGACCCAAAATATTTTCAAATTTAACATGTTTCAGGTTATAGCTTGCTTGGAGATTAGAGTTAATACTTGAAGATGCGTAGCTAGTATTTGTTATTTTGATGTACAAATTCTTAGAACAATTGTATGTAATTTATTTAAATCATTTATTGAAACTTATTATTTACCATAAGCTACTGAACAATCATCAATACGTGACATCCCGATGTTTCCGCCATCGGTTGGGGTGTTACACGGATACCCGACCCTAATATTAGGGTAACATTTCGGTTCTTCTTTTATGTCCAGATCGGGTCTCGGGTTGGGTCGGGTCGGGTCTGGTCTGGTATGGACCAATGCTCACCCCTAGTTATATAAGGGGGTTTGAGTTTGAAATTTGAATTTGAATTTGAATTTAGAGTTCAAATCTGTATCTGTTAAAGCAAATAACATTATTTAATGAACATCTGTTAAGACAAGTGACATTATTTAATTATAATTTTAAGCTGATTAATGACATTATTTTTTGGATCACACAAGCATTGTTGGCATAGCTAAGGTGTTGACATATAAGCTTTTCTTAGCTTTTATTATGTTACTTGCGACTCTCCAGTAAGTATAGATGAATTAATAGATAATAGATTATTGCCCGTTAATAATGTAATATGGATAAATTATAAATCACGCATTACTTCATATGTAGAGTATTAAAATTATATTTTAAGGCAATTAGATATTTATTAATTATACGCTGACATTTCTATAGGATGCTGTATAGTACATAAATAACATTTTTTTTTTACGTTTTCTACTTTTCTATAAATAAATTATATAAAATGCCATTTTCTAGCATACGCAAGGATATACCAATGTCAACCATGGTGTGATGACAACCGTATAATTAGACATCTTACTTTGTAGAACTGGCAGGAGCCACGCGTTGCGTCGGTTCTGTACAATGTTTGGATGTTGCGTTTGGTTAAATTTATGATTTTCGACCCGATTCGACCTGAAAATTCAAATTAAATTATATGTAACTGGAATTTCTTTTATAAAAACTACATATATATAATTTTGTTTATTTAGCTCGATTCGAATTTAAACACAAATCAAATTGTAATTTAAATAAGAATTAGATATTTATTAATTATACGCTGACATTTCTATAGGATGCTGTATAGTACATAAATAACATTTTTTTTACGTTTTCTACTTTTCTATAAATAAATTATATAAAATGCCATTTTCTAGCATACGCAAGGATATACCAATGTCAACCATGGTGTGATGGCAACCGTACAATTAGACATCTTACTTTGTAGAACTGGCAGGAGCCCACGCGTTGCGGCGGTTCTGTACAATGTTTGGATGTTGCGTTTGGTTAAATTTATGATTTTCGACCCTATTCGCCTGAAAATTCAAATTAAATTATATGTAACTTGAATTTCTTTTATAAAAAGTACATATATATAATTTTGTTTATTTAGCTCGATTCGAATTTAAACATAAATCAAATTGTAATTTAAATATCCAGAAAACAGTCGCGCTAAACATCCATATTCCACTTATTACTTTTACCTGTTATATTATAAAGATTCAAACCAACTTATATCTGGATTAAATTTATCATCTATTATTGATTAAAAAGATCATTACGCTATTACCCGAAAGCATGATAGGTAAAGTGAATTCTTGTTAGTTGTTTGTTAATCTCCACAGGCAAATTTCAAAAGTTACATAACGAACATGTGAGTTTATTTGCGGTTACTTTTTTGTAGATAAGACATAAAAAATATATGGATTTAAAATTGTGAATGGTTTAATATTTATACAAACTATTTTTTTGTTTCTTTTTTTTGCCTTTTTTTTAACCTTCAACTATTAATCATTAATTTCTTGTTTTTATGTTATTAATTAATAGAAATTAATAGTTGTATTAAATTTGTCTTATCATTCTAATGAAATTACAATTTTACCTTTATACATAAACATGAAATGACAACTTTACTCATCCAGCATCCACTATATAGTAGTATGGATATGGATAGATAAATTACATAAATCATTGCTTGATTTTCTTTAAACATATGTTCTTGAAAGCTATTGTGAATTTAAACAAATAATATTCACACTTTTGAATCTTATTCTTTTGGTTTCTCAAACTGAAACTTGAAAATTTCTGAACGGATATTAGGTATGCGACAATAATATCAGTTGATGCTTGCCTCAATACCTGAAACCGATCTTATATGCGTATTCACTCACATTATTATTGAAGGGTTATAATCAAATACACAAGACACTTTTTTTCAAAAGAGTGAGAAGGAATAATAATCCATTGATCTAGATTTAAAAGATTTAAATTAGTTTGTTGTAAAAAAAATATATTATGTTAGATGCAGGGCATAAAAGGAAAACCATATTTGTTGATTTTCTCTCTCCACACGTAAGACACATGTCGGTTTCCCCCATCATTTTAAAATGTCTATAACTGTTTCAAACGATATTCTTGTTTAAAAAAATTCACCATATTAGCGAGCATTTTTTATCTTTAATATGAGTACCACATTGTTACATTAAAATTAATAGAAACTCGATCAAGAAGCTGTTAACTAAAATGAAGAAAGTCGGCATCCCTGTTAACAATAGAAACTCGATCAAGAAGCTGCTTGATTCAATGCCAAGGAATGGAGTCTACAGTGTATGATGATTAGGAGAGAGTTTCTAGATCCACGGGCCACTCTGGTTGATCTCATTAACACACTGAAGTTGTTTGAAATGGACATAACCAAGAGAGAAATGAATCAGGCAGCACCAAAAGATACTGCAAGCAACTCTCTGAAGAATCTGTAGAAGGATCGGATTGACAAAAACAATCAAGTTGACCAAACAAGTCTACTAATTCAAGTGCGGAATCCTTGAATCAGTTACAATATGATAATAATATCAACAAAGCGCAGAAATCATCTTCAAAACACTCATTTCATTAATTATCAAACTCAATTACATGTTAAAATGATGTTTATAATCAAATACAGACGTGAACAAAGTTGACTCAAAACCCTAGGGAGAACACTAGACTGGAGGGAAACGAAAATGACAAAAGTTACATTTGAAAAATGAACTTGACCTTATATAGGCCTGCACATTCGCCCATATAGTATGGTCGAATGTGCAGGTTCGACCAATCACACTGGTCGAACCAAGCAATACATAAAAATCTATTTCTACCTTCGACCTCCAGTTCTCCTTCGCACCTCTAGCTTCCTTCGCCCGTTCAAAATCTCTCATTCGACCATATAAAACTTCCTTCGACCATTCGACTAAACACAAAAACATATGTTAATTGTAATCCAAAGCATTAGTCGCACAAAATGCATCTACAAGCTCCCCCTCGACTATTGCTTGGATTGTTTACGCTCTTGGTCCATCCTTTTGTTCATAAGCTTTATGTGTAATTGTTTCTTTTGTTCTAAGGTCATCACCGCTGCATAAACTTGCTTCGGCTTTTTCTTCTTGACATGAGGAACATCTTGAATCTTCACGAACCTACCAAGCTTCTTGTCATAATCACATCCAGCATTTATGTCATAAGCAAAGCACAGGAATACTACCCGTTGGTATTTGCTTGCTTGATCACAATCCTTCACCTCACTGTAAATCGGATTATAACACAACATAATGATATCCTCATGTGAGCAGTTAATCAACCACATAGGATTAAATATGTGTATCTTCTTGAAATCTTTCACACCGTCTTTCAAAACAATCACAGCCTCTGCAGTTTTCCAATCATAGTACCACCAAATGAAGTCTTTAGCAAAGTGTTGTGGGATCTGCAACAACGGAATGTGTTTCAACACTTTCGGTGGTTTGTACTTCAACGTTACCTTGGGCATTCTTGTTATCTCATCAATCTCTTTCTTATGAACAATCCGCTTAGGATACTGAGGAGTAAACAAATTCCATCTCGTCCTACTTTCCCTCGACATGCGATCAGCAAAATAAGCAATGTGATCATTCACAGATCCAGTCAACTGATGTCTACATATATCTCGAATCGCCCAGTATGGAAGAGTCTTCAAATCGTGGAATCTTTCAAAATAAAGTATCCCTTTCTCCCACTTAACAGCTACACATTTCAACTGTTTTACAAACTTCCATCCCAACGCTGTTCCTTTAAACATCTCGTTGTGTAACTTGTAAAAACTTCCCTGGATCTCTGTCTTAGGACGATTTGCTTCTTTCTCCTTTAGTTTCCTCAATAAATCTTTCAAACTGTCAGATTGTTCTGTGTTCGGTTTATCCTGCCCTGGAAATACTTCTTCCATAAATCTCTTACTCTTTTCACGAGCTAGTTTCTCGGCTTCTTTCAATAATTCATCAGTGAACTCAGCAAATCCAGAATCTTTATCTTTCTTGAAATATTTTCGATACTCTTCACTGGTTATATCTTCAATCTCAACCTCCTCGAAAACAGGTACATCTCGATCATCAGAATGATTACCTGCTTCATTTTCAGGTAGATTGGGAATCTGATTATCAGCCAATAGCTCTTCCAACGTCTTCCCAACCTGTTTCGCCAAACCTTCTAAAATCTCCTTTGACATTGCCGCAGAAACTTCTCCATCCTCCAAATCTGGATCGTTATAATCCAATTCAAGCATCCTGTCACTGGATTCAAAGATCTCTGAGAATCTGCTAGTCATATCTATCGTCCAGACTCTATCTGTTAACATTTGGCGATACATCTTCTTATCTTCATTTGATAATGATCTTAGCTTCTCATTCCAAAAGACCGTATCATCATAAAAAGATCCTCCAAGAGCTTTTGAACTGGATCCTCCTTCATCTTTTCCGGATCCTCTTTTCTCGCATTTGTACTTATCAGTATTGTCATCATCATCATCACTACCTGAACTCGCAGAGCTGTTACCTTCACCAGAATTATTATGCGAACCATCATCGTCACCATCATCTTTCTTTTTCTTCTGAGAAGTCTTACCAGCATCATCATCTAACTCCTCATCTTTTTCTTCTTCATTTTCCGATGATTCGAAATCAACTTCTTCTTCATCACGTTCTTTGTCTTCTTCACCAGCTTGCAGTTGAGGAGCTCTAGAGTACAAGTCTTTAATCAAGTTATCCATGTTCTTGTTACTCTCTTTCAGCTTCTTATTCTCCTCTTTTAGTGCAATAAATCTCCTTGTGTTCCTCTGTTCGTGTTTTAACAACTTCTTGTTTTCTTTACTAAGTCGTTTAATCTCAGCTTCAAGTGCTTCCTGATTGTCATGAGAAGTTTCAACAACGTCTAGCATCTTCTTGTCGTTGTTTTTCAATTGCTCAATCTCTGCTTGCTGCTGATTGATTATTTTCATCATGTCAGCTAGCTTCCGGTTCATAGCGTTCATCACATCACTATCAACTGTGACCTTTGGTGTAGAAGCTTCAGCAACAGCAGGCAACTTCCCTTTCTTTATCTTCTTTATCACTCTATCCAGTGCATTATTAAATTCATCAACAGGTAGATCAGTCTCTTTCTCAGTACCTGATGTTGTCTTCTACTTCTTTGCAGCTGGACTAGCAACCGGTGATTTTGAGCTAGATGCTGGTGGTAGTTTCTTTCCAGCAATCAGTGATTCAATTTCTCTAGCTCTCTTTTCCATAGGTTTCAATACCTTCTCCTTCTTCTTAAACTGGGGTTTCTTCTGTTTCTCCCCTTGCATTGGCGATCCAGGAAAATCTCCTGATCCCAAGCCTAAACCCTCATCAGTTTCATCTAAATGAATTGGGCTCTTAGTTCTCTGTTCCTCCAATGACTTATTGAGACTGACAGACTCACCATCCACAGTGGCCTTGGGCATGGTGCTCTTCACTGTCTCTGCGTTAGAATCCCTTCTTTCATCTACTTGCGTCTCCTCAGAATCTACAGACGCTTCATCCACCAAGTGCAATCCCTTCTTCGCCATACTCTTATGTTGTCTTGAAACTTTCTTCTTAGCTGGTTCAGCTTCTGCTTCAGTTTCTTTTTCTTTACCTTTACCACTCTTTGCTCCCACATTCACCACTTGACGCTTTCGTTTTGCATCAGGGTTTACTGGATGTAAAGGATTGTCTTCATCTGATCCACTATCAGCGTGTCTCACCTTATCCTTACCTGGGTCTGCATAATCTATCTTGATCAAGTGACCAAATAGATTCTTCAACGGTGGTCATTCGTTCACTGGTACACCCTTATACGCCTTCATTCTTGCCAGAGTGTTCAAATTCATATGCTCCTGAACAATAATCTGTTTCGGATCTCTCTTCAACTTCTTATACATCAAATCAAATATCATCTGAAGAAATCGAGGTTATAACAAAAAATTCCTGCTCCTTATCCCTCTCACTGGTTCTAACATATGTTCCATCAGCATCCCTGAAACATTGAACGGTTTGTTCAATATTAAAGCCACCATTAATGAACTGATACTCTTCCTCATCAAATCATATCCACCAGCTGCTGATCCGAAAACATGTATCATCACATGTGCCGAATATTTGAACTGGGGACATAGCTTTCCTTTATGTAATGAACCGTCAGTGATAGGTCAGTTATATTTCATTCGAAGAAAGCATTTCCGTTGTTCAGTCCATGTCAACTCTCTGGGATCTGTCTTCTCATCCTCTAGCTTCAACGCCTCCCTAATATCGTTCTCAGAAACGATCACCAGCTCCCCCTGAATCTTACTAACTAGTGACGATTCATTATCCCAGAAGTCCATCTTTGCATTAACCCAGAACTCTTGTTGGTGATCACAGTAAATAATAGCTGGCGTAGCAATCGCATCTATCACTCTACTCCTCTTCAAGAATTCTATGATCCCGGCAAACTCAGTGTGTTTCTTCACATCGCC
Source organism: Ambrosia trifida (assembly GCA_028751855.1). Classification (NCBI taxonomy): domain Eukaryota; kingdom Viridiplantae; phylum Streptophyta; class Magnoliopsida; order Asterales; family Asteraceae; genus Ambrosia; species Ambrosia trifida. The sequence continues at coordinate 62,527,131 of CM054129.1, read as the reverse complement.
TAAATATGCACAGCAGTTATGTGCAGATTCAAACGGTAGATCAACAATCTTTTCCTTCTCAGCTGCCTTAGAAGATGATCCAGCAGGAACACTCGCGCTTTCCTGTTCAGACATTGTAAAGCTGCAAAAAAAAATCAAAACAAACATGTTAAAAATGGACAAAACAAAAACTTGAAAAATTTTGGTTTTCAAATCCTACATTCGACCAGTTCGTTGGTGCGAATGAGAGATTCTAGGTACGAAGATGAAGAATTAAAGGTTCGAATGTAAAAGATTTTGAAAAATTTCTTCATTCGACCGTTTATTCTTCTTTCGACCAAATAAACAATCTCCTTCGCCCAAACTGTCTCATTCGACCGTTTGAGATGGACGAAGGAAGACTGTTCATCTTCCTCAGATTTCAAAGTCTGATTTTGAATGTTTTAAACTGCCATTTTGATTTGGATAGCATCTAAACTAACCGATAAAGCTTTTCCAATTATCAATTTCAACAATTATACATTGATTAAGTGTTTTTAATAAAAAACTAGGGTTCATAAAGTTTAAACAATCGATTATACGATCTGTTGATGTTTAACCCTATGTTTTTGGATAATCTCCCCCTAAAACACTTAATCAAAGAATCCTAATAAAAAACAAGTCCAATTATCATCATTTAATCCATGTTTAAAGTCAGTTAGGGTTCGAACTAAAAATCAAGGATTAAAAGCTTGTTTCTTGATAATAACCTGCAAATAATGATGAAAATGATCAGTGGAATCAGACGAACACAATGAAATGGTCTAGAAATCACCAGCAACAAAGTGGCTTTATCACAGAATTTTTGAAAAAATTTCGAATGGGGTCGAATGAGCAGACCTTGGGTTATATACAATTCTCATTCGACCGTTTGTGTAGGTCGAATGTGATACTTTTGTCACCTTCTACCCTAGTTAAAGGTTCGAATGTGGCAAAAGGGTTCGAATGTGAAATTTTCACATGAACACTCACATTCGCCCATACTAAACATACGAATGAGCAGAAAAATTCCACCTTCGACCCAACGAAGGGACGAAAGTAATCTGGAATTTTTGAAAATTTTCCCAAATCTCAAAATCGAGTCCCGTTAAAAATATTTTCCAACTTTTAAGCATCTGACAATCATTATTTCTCATTTAAAGATTACAAAGCTCAAATGGTCCATCAAGTTTTAGAAAATCGTCATCAACCACCATCAGCTATCAAAAATAAGATAGAAATGTAAAATCTTTTTGGATTTTCTAACGTTTATGTTAAAACACACCTAAAATCTTTTTGAGTTTTGCAATTTTTGACAAGAAATATAAAATGCAGAAATGTAAAGGTAAAGCAATAAATGTTTCTGGGATTTCCGGTAAGGGGATCATATCAGTTATTGAGAAATCTGATCACACCGTTGATCTTTTTGATATATTATCATTAAAGACAATGTGTGATCTGGCAACTGCTGATATTGTGATCCACATAAACTTACATGCAGACTTTTGTGCAGTGCTTTAAACTGATACTATTATGTATAGTATAAACGTAATTGTCTGTGGTTCCCACGCACACGACATACTCCCGTATCAAGAAGTAAATGCACAAAGTCTCATTGTAAAGCGTGATTATGCTTTTGTTGTCTGTAGATTACAAGGTATGAGGCACAGAGGTATACAGGTCAGCAAATTAATGCAGCAAAGTAACATATGCACTCTACCCAGGTTGAGGGTTGATTTCAATCATGATTTGCATCAGTGATTGATACGATGTAATAGATAATCTTTGATTATCATAATACATGGAAAGTTCCTCAATTCGGTAACTTTAGGATTTGGCTTAAAGCTCTTTTATAAAGACACCGTATCTGATCTAGGTCCGTAATGACTTACAGCAGAAGATCAGAGAGGCTATCCACAGACAACTAATAACATAACGACCCAAAACCTCCGAGTTTTGTACAAATACCCTATCAAACGAAATTACGGTACTAATACCATATGCCCATGAGGAGTTCATCCACACAACAATTCATTTGATATGTATGTTTTAGGCACACAATAATAGGTCTACGAAGCCTATCAGCACATCACACAGACTCAGGCAAACGTCCTATATTGCATTACATTTCTTTAGAATGTGTCAGATCCTCACTGATGTACTATCATTTCCCTTTTTTCTCCAGAAAATCATTTTGGGTTTTTCTGATTTTTTATAAATTTTTGAGTTTACTGTTCCCAAGGATAAGCTGGAGCATTTCAAATATATGACTACCCAGATATCGTTTGTTCACAGAAATCTGACGGCATTAATCTAAGGGAAAAAGATATAGCAGTCAGCAAAAAATTTTCTAATTTTTTTATGTGTTTTGAAATTTTTCAATGTTTTTGGATTTTCGAATTTTTCTGAAAAACAATAAAACTAAACTAAAAAGCGATAAAGTGAGGTGGTGATCAGTCCTGTTTTTCTTTAATACCATTAGCTTCAAAAAATATTCAAATCTTGATTTATCAAAAGCTTTGGTAAAAAGGTCTGCATGTTGATAATCAGTGTGGATTTTGACCATATCGATCAACTCTTTAGCATGACAATCACGGATAAAATGATATTTGATCCGGATATGTTTAGCCTTTGAGTGATTTACTAAGTCTTTTGTTAATGCAATTACAGCTTCATTATCACAGTAAATAGGGGTTTTAAGAAATTGCAAACCGTAGTCCACCATCTGTTGTTGTATCCAAAGAACCTGTGAGCAGCAGCTCGAAGCTGAAACGTATTCTGCTTCACATGTGGATAATGCAACTGCGGTCTGTTTCTTGCATTGCCAGGTCACGAGCCTGCTCCCCATAAACTGGCATCCAGCCGTTGTGGATTTGCTGTCTTTGTCACAGCCACCCCAATCTACATCACTAAAAGCGATTAGGTCAAAATTATCATCATTAGGGCACCATAGTCCTCTCGATGGACAATCCTTCAGATATCTAAGGATACGTTTGACAGCTGCAAGATGACTCTGTTTCGGCTTCGATTGATAACGTGCACAGAGACATGTGGCAAACATTATATCTGGCCTGGAGGCGGTGAGATACATTAGAGATCCGACGATTGCTCTGTATCTAAATGGATCAGTTAGCTCCCCCTTAGCGTCAACTCCAATCCCGTGATTAGGTTGTATTGGGGTATCCATCGGCTTCGAATCATCCATCTGGAATCGGCTCAAGATTTCAGAAACGTATTTTGTCTGGTGAATAAAGATCCCCGTTGGTCTTTGTTCCACCTGCGAGCCAAGGAAAAATTGCATCTCTCCCATTGCACTCATCTCGAACTTTTCCTGCATAACACATTCAAATTCTCTGCAAAGAAGTTCGTTATTAGAACCAAATATAATATCGTCAACATGAATCTGGACTAGAAGCAAGTCATCGCCTGTTCGTTTAGTGAACAGTGTGCAATCTACCAAACCTCGCTTGAATCCTTTTGAATGAAGATACGTGCTCAGCTCTTCATACCATTGCCTTGGAGCTTGGTGCAACCCGTAGAGAGCTTTGTTCAAAGCGTAGACCTTATCCCGTGAATAGGATCTTCAAAGCCTGGTGGTTGACCTACGTAAATTTCCTCCTTGACCACACCATAGAGAAACGCGCTCTTGACATCCATTTGATACACCTTCAATTTCTTGTATGATGCAAACGCCAGAAACATTCGGATAGCCTCTAAGCGTGCAACAGGTGCATAGATCTCGTTGTAATCGATTCCCTCAACTAGATGAAATCCTTGTACAACCAAACGAGCCTTGTTCCTTACTATCACTACTCTATCATCCTTTTTGCATTTGAAAACCCATTTCGTTCCAATCTTCTTTCGTCCTGGGGGCAAATCTGTCAGTGTCCAAACTCCAAGTTTCTGAAACTGCAACAACTCCTCTTGCATTGCTTCCACCCAAGCGTCATCCAAAAGAGCATCCTCGTAAGTCCGCGGCTCAACCTGCGAAACATAACAAGCAAAAGACCAGTCATTCTAAAAACCTGATTTTTGTATTTTGGCATATAAAGCAAGATTGCCAAGGTTTTCCGGTAAGTTAGCATTCCTTAATTGACCTCTCGTTATCACACTGCTACCAGGATCACCAATAACCTGCTCGATCGGATGAATTCGATGTATCCGAGATTCCGGATAATCGGGTACTTGGACTCCCGTCTGAGTAGTTATGTTCTCTGCAGAAACCAGATCATTACCCACATTCGATGATGAAGCACCATTTGTATATGAGTTCACTGGTGGTGTCACTGTAGCATGATCTAAGATAGCTTCACTTGTAACATCATCGTCGGCATCTTCTGATTCTGATGAATTCAAAGTTGTGGAAGCTTCATGGAATACCTCTTCTTCAATGACAGGAACATTGGTATCATTAGAAGCTGCTTGGGGGTTCACGATAATCGGACGCACCAACGGTGATGTCACTGCGTTTTCGACCTCGTAATATAAACGTAATACAGCCTCTTCAACCAAGCTATCTCGGTTGAATGATTCAAAGAAATCTTTGTAATCAAACATCCAGTCTGGACCGCTTCCTTGTAAATTCTGAGTATACCGTTGCACTTCAACGTTAGCCCACTCCTCGACTTGACGAGTTCGTTTGTTGAATACCCGTTTGAGCGGGGTTTCATATCCAACAAAGTATCCTTGTCACTCCTGATTCTCTTAATGAATTCCATTGTTTTCACAAAGATCGTCCATCTGTGCATTTTTAAATCCGTCCCATTGTCACTCCTGATTCTCTTGATCTTGAGACCATAGATATTTTCCAGTCGAGTGAACAGAACTTTCAAATTATCAAACGTGTCGCTCTTTCGGAGTAAGCACATAACCCATGAAAATCTTGAAAAATCATCAGTCACCACAAGACAGTACAATTCTCCAGCATGACTTTTACGCTTGACAGGTCCGAACATATCCATGTGCAAACGTTCAAGTGGCAATTCAACGGAATTGACTTTCTTTGGCCTATGGGATTGTTTGTGCTGCTTACCCTTCTTACAACTCACACACTTGTCAGTTAAGTGAAAATGTTTAACGTTCATGCCTGTCACAAGTTCATTCTTCACCAATTGATTCATCTTTCGGAGGTGAATGTGTCCCATTCTCCTATGCCACATAATTGATTCTTTTTCTGTAGCCTTGGAGAGAAAACACGTGACTTGGTTTGAGTGGTCATCGCTTTAGACATGTCGAGAATGTACAAGTTGTTCACTCTCGGTGCCTTTAACATCACCCACTCTTTCGGTAACTCGAAACCCGGCTTGAGTATGTAGCAAGACTTGTCATCAAAGAATACAGAAAATTATTTGTCACATATCTGACTGACACTGAGCAGATTGTAATCTATTTGCTTCACATAAGAAATTTTCTCGAAACTCACTATTCCATTGCTCACACTACCTTCCATGGTAATATAACCTCCCTTGTTTCCTACAAACGCTACATAACCTCCATTGATGTTTCTAATATCGAATAGTAGCGAAAGATCCCCTGTCATGTGACCAGAAGCTCTACTGTCAACAATCCAAAGACTGCTCACAGGGCCAGCTGAAGCTCCCTGCACATATCAAGTAAAGAAATTAGATTTTTCGGGGGACCCAAGCCTGTTTGGTCTTGGGTCTTTGAACAGTTTGTTTCAAAGATTCAGATTTCTCACAAACATTTTGATTAGTAGCAACCTTTTTCTAATCACTCAAACCTTTCTCATTCTCTGATTTCACAATTTGTTGTGAAGTTGAAGCACCTTCAGAACCCTTTGGTGACCAAGATTGTTCAGATCGTTTCAAGATTCGGATTTGAGATTTTGGGGTCTCAGCCGGTTTCTTTACTTCTTCTTGAACGAGACTTTCTTGGTTACCTTCTCTGATTTAACAGAGACAGGTCCAACTGTTGGTTTGACATTAGGTTTAACAGGAACCTTTTTGTTGTCAACAGTTGCGTTCACCATTGGTTTCTTAAATGGTTTTTCAGTAGCTTTCCGGTTACGGCGATCATAGGTCATCGGACGATTTTCCCTCCTTTTGAAATAATTGCTTTGGTTATAAAAAGGTGCTGGTTGAGGGACAAATCGTCTCTGTGGATAACAATGATTATCGACCGGACATTCATACTTCTGCTTCATCTCCACCTCGTGACTCTTGTGTCTTACGTACAGGCAGTCGGCAAGTAAATGCCCTCTCTCCCCGCACATAAAACACGCACGGTACTCTTCAAAATTGTTCTTGGCATTCGACTTTGAATAACTAGTGAAAGGAATATTGATCATCCATACACCTTCTTCTTAAACTCTCAGGAGCTGGGTCCTTTGAGTAAGTCGGCTCAAGAAAACCATTTGACTTCTCTTTTGGTTTAATAAATTGTGTGACATGGACCTTTGGTTCTTTAGGAATATCCAAATGAATTTTCTTTAAGATTGCTGGAGGTATATTATTTGTTCGCTCATGTTTTGGGAACCAAATGGTACTTTCCTGCCAGATCTTTTCAATTTTTGAATAATTTGCAAATTGTATTGGATATTCTTCATCAGAAATTATCTTATCGGATCCTTGCATCCGATAGAAAACTTTAACAGGTTTATCACACAATTCATTTTCCTTTTCATTTAACTTTTCAATTTTCTTTTCATCTTTCTTTTCAATTTTCTTCTCAACAGGCTTAACTGATTGATTCTTTCTATGAGCATTAGCCATGAGATGGACAATCTGAGATGGTGAAACAGGTTTAGTTGTGATTATGTGATTTTCATCAGGAATATCACACACCTTTTCAGAAACCTTCTCAGACTGTTCATCCTCTTCATCAGAATCATCAGCAACAACTACACCTTCATTATTTCCCAGAACAGGTCTAACATCAGAATACGGGTCTCCCACACTAGAGGTGTTTGACTCGTCATCCGGGTAGAGTCAGATTTAACTGAGCTCTCCGGTGCTATTGAGTGCAAATTATGGTTTTCAAACAACACCGGAGCTGGGACAGCTTTGTAGTTGGCACTACTCGACTGTGAAGGCTCTTCTATTATGTGATCAACAACATAAGCGATATGCTTATAACTCTCAAGCTTTTTGTTTACTTTTTCTGCAAAGCACTTGATGGTGGCCATTTCTAGTTTTGTGTTTTCTAAATCATTGATATAATTATTTATGGCCATTTGTTTCAAAGACAGAGATCCAGGGAAATTGCCTGCTGTTGTGGTGTCGGATTAGGTCGTGGTGTAGTAGGAAAGTTCCACATGTCGATCTGAAAATGATTAAACACGAAAAGATTAGAAAAGTTTTATAACAGATTCTACCTTCGTATGTTACGAGTGGGTGAATGTGCACAAATGTTCACGTTCGACCGTTTAAGAAGATACGAACGTAGAAAATAACAGACTCAAATCACTTTCGACCGTTTACACCCTCGTTCGACCATTTAAAAACTCTCTTTCGACCGTCCGTTTGGTCGAATGAAACTAAAATGGTCGAATGAACAACTAAACACAGACAAACTCTAGGTTCGACCAACTGAAACACCACGTTCGACCAAAAAATCACACGTTTGACCAAATAAACTCACACGTTCGACCAGTCTCCCTAGGTTCGACCCTGCATATTCAAAACTGGTTATTCTTTGAAAATCAGTTGATTTTGATCAAACTTTTCAAAAGTTGATGAAATTTGATGATTCTAATCAGGTTTTGTCTCGGATTTGATTTGGAACAAGTTTAACAAAGAGAATTATGCATTTTATCCATGAAAACAAGCTCTAATCAATCAATTTATCACCAAAATCAGTTTATCAATGAAAACAGAAAGCTTTTGATCAATATAGGGTCCAAATCAGCTGTACTATTATCAAATTGTAGTTGTTTGATCCATATGTCTCTGATACCACTTTGTAGAAGGATCGGATTGACAAAAACAATCAAGTTGATCAAATAAGTCTACTAATTCAAGTACGAAATCCTTGAATTAGTTACAATATGATAATAATATCAACAAAACGCTGAAATCATCTTCAAAACATTCATTTCATTAATTATCAAACTCAATTACACGGTAAAATGATGTTTATAATCAAATACAGACGTGAACAAAGTTGACTCAAAACCCTAGGGAGAACACTAGACTGGAGGGAAACAAAAATGACAAAAGTTACATTTGAAAAACGAACTTGACCTTATATAGGCCTGCACATTCGCCTATATAGTATGGTCGAATGTGCAGGTTCAACCAATCACACTGGTCGAACCAAGCAATACATAAAAATCTATTTCTACCTTCGACCTCCAGTTCTCCTTCGCACCTTTAGCTTCCTTCGACCGTTTAAAATCTCTCCTTCGACCATATAAAACTTCCTTCGACCGTTCGACTAAACACAAAAACATATGTTAATTGTAATCCAAAGCATTAGTCGCACAAAATGCATCTACAGAATCTGTCTCTAATGACTCCAACCGGTGTAGTTGGTTCAAGTTCGTCTCCTATGTGTGTGGACTCTGTTGGTGGTGGAAGCTCTATTTCTGGAATGGTAGTTTCTTACGCTGAAAAGACAGCTAAGACACCAAATGCACAGACTACAAAGATTGCTACTGAACATGTTGAACTCTTTAACATGTTTATGAGCAGTTTTGAAGCCCTGAAGACTGGTGAGCTGAAGAATGAAATTTTGTCTCCGGAAGACATGTACCAAGTTGACCCAGATGACATGGAAGAGATGGACCTAAGGTGGCAGATGGCGATGATCACTCTAAGGGTTAAGATATTTCAAGACAGAACTGGGAAGAGAATCGGAATGGGAAAGGGAAAGGCAGGATTCAACAAATCAAAGCTCCGTTGTTATAAGTGCCAAACACTTGCACATTTCAAGTATGAATGTCCAAATCTTGGTCAAGCTGAAATTAAGACCGCAAGGAGAGTGGTAGCAATCATTGATGGTACTGATGCTGCAGAGAAGGAAGGATAGAAGGCACTTGTGGTTGAAGACTTTGACTGGGGGGGGGGGGAAGAAGCAGTTGCAGCTGAAGCAAATGCAAACAAAGCTTTGATGGCAAAGATATGCACCAAATTAGCAAACGGTGTAAATGTTGTGGAAAGGTCTTCAGTGGCTCACCAAGGTGTGTCGCAGCAGTTGCGTAATGTTTGTCTCACAATAGAAAAGTTTTAAGAGAAAAGGACGATATTCAGAAAATTAACAATGAAATGAAAGAAAATGAGCTAGCATATCAGTGAAAGTTAAATGCTACTCTCGCTAAAATGCAAACTCTCAAAGAATTTGTCATCAGAAAAGATTTTTTAGTAAATGACTTAACTAAAAAGTTAGAAAAATCAAGAAATGAAACAAATCATCTTCAAATTATTGTGGACAAATGGAATGTAAGCAAGAAGGCTCAAGTTGATCTAGTGGATTGCTCAAGGCAATCATTTGTTAATGATGGAATTGGATATAATATAAGGATAAAAATGGGATCGAAAGATCTTTATGTTTACCCCTGAGCAAAAGTGAATATATACCAATTCCAAAACCTCATCCTAAAAATGATCTTTGTGAAAAGGAATTTGTCAAATCTGAGTCCAATACTATAAGTAAAAGCAATGCAAATTTGACCCAAAAGGCAGAGGTGGAAGATGATGAAAGTTATGGTGGAAAGACGTTGGGGTTTGGTCATCTAGGTGCCAATTACTCTACAATGAATTGGTTCATCTGGAATAATCAAAATACTAAAACTGTTTTTAATTCGGATGACTGTAATAGTTTATCTAGGATGGATAACTGTAATAGTTCATCTAGGACGGATAACTGTATTGAACTAAACCCTATACTTGACCTAAAGTGTGTAGTAGCCCCTAATGACAGGAAGAAACCTGTTCAACGTTCTAATGTTTGTGTTGACAATTATGTACCTACTTGTGTTGATTTAAAATCTGCATTTTCTGATGATAAAACTACATATAAGCCATCTGTGTTTGTACCAGAACTAAAGCAAAACAGGTTCGGAAAATTTCTCACAGAAGAAATTCCATAATTTGTTCCATCATCTACAGATATTTCATGTTCAGAAGACTCACAAGGTGAAACAGGTCATTTAAGTTGTGAAGACTCACAGAGTGATACAGAAAGCAACATTAGTACTTAAGAATGTAGCACAGATGAAGAATCAAGTGGTAGCAAGAGTGAATCAAGCTCAAGTTCAAGCAAGATAAAGAAAAGAACAATCCAACTATCATCATCCAAATCTTCTCCAAAGTCCAAACCTCACCATTCCAAATGCTTTAGATGTGGCAAAGAAGGACATGTGGTAAAAAAATGTCATTTAAAACATAAACCACAAAATGATTCCAAAACTCAAAACTCATTTTCAGATCACATCAAAAACCTTCAAGAAACAGTAAAAAGTTTTGCTAAAACCACACAGCTTTGGAAAAGATAAGAGTCAACCATGGGTGAAAACCATGACAGATCAAAGCTAAATCAAACTTGGATTCCAAAAATCCACTAAATTCTTAATGAGATTATCCTTGTACATAAATTTTCATGTAATTATTTTGTTTCTAAATTTCAGAATAAGCTACAGAGATGGTTGATAGCCCTTATGAGATATCTGTGGAATGTTGATAGCGGCGCTTCTAGGCATATGACTGGGCTGAAGGAACTCCCCAAGAACTATCGGTTGATTGATAGAGAATTTGTAGCATTCGATGGAAACGAAAAGGGTGGAAAGATTATCGGAAAAGGAGATGTTGTCTCCGATGCCTTGACTCTAGAAGATGTCAACTACGTTCCAGAGTTGTGCTACAATCTTTTGAGGGTATCACAAGTCTGTGACAAAGGAATCTCGGTGTTGTTCAATGACATGGAGTGCATCTTTCTAAAGCCAGGATTTAAACCACCCACCAATATGATTATATGATTTCTCTCGCTTCACATGGGTGTATTTCTTGGAATTCAAAAGTGTGACTGCTGAAACCTTGATGCTCTTTATTCCTCTAATAGAGAACATAAACAAATTGAAGGTGAAGTTAATCAGAAGCGATCAGAAAACTGAATTTTAGAATCAAAGTTTCATCTCCTTCTGCAGCAGCAAAGGAATTCATCTTCAATACAGTGCTATAAGAAATCCACAATAGAATGGAGTGGCTGAAAGGAAGAACCGCACCCTTATTGAAGCTGCCAGGACTATGCTTATTGACTCAAAGCTGGCGATCTCTGGGCTGAAGCTGTGAATACTGCCTGTTATGTGTTAAACAGAGTATTGATAGTCAAGCCACGCAGGAAAACTGCCTATGAGTTACTCTTCAAAAGAAAACCTCTCATCGAATACTTCAAAACCTTTGGCTATTCATCCACTCTTCTAAACAACTATGAAAATATAATGAAGTTCGATGCCATGGGAAATGAATGCTTCTTTGTTAGATACTCATCAAGCCAAAAAGCTTATCGAGTATACAACAAACGCACCAAGATGGTTCTTGAGTCGTTTTATGTTGATTGGCAAGAATCCAACACCACAAATACATGAACAGGTCCAAATTAGTTCTTTGACGTGGATGTCGTTTTCAACAATTTTAACATGCCTTTCCCTGAAAATCAAGCCACTGATCCCTTTACTTTTGAAGACATACTCTATTCTTTTGAAGATGATGTAGCCCCCTTCACCACCCGTTTCTCTCCACTTGTAGCTGATTCGATCTTCCCCTTACAACCCATAAATGGTGATACACCTGCTGAAAATTCACAATCTTCTGAAAGTATTCCATCTGTAGAGGAAGCATCTTCAACACAGTTGTCTATAAATGATCCATCCAATTCCTCAGGCCCTGGCGATCACATTTCAAATCTTCCTCCAGAAGTTCAGGAAGAGCATAATATGGGATACACATCCTCCAAGAATCATCCTATTGAGAATGTCATCGGTCCAATCACTAAAGGAGTTCTTACAAGAAATCAGACAGACAAGCTCAACACTACCCTCTTAGCCTTTCTGTCACAAACAGTGCCTTTTAGTATTAAAGATGCTGTCAAAGACTCAAGCTGGGTGGAGGCCATGCAAGAAGAGCCTTTTCAATTCAGAAAACTCAAGGTTTTGGAGTTGGTGGATCTACCTGACAGAAAGTATTCTATAGGAACATGATGGGTTTTTCCCAACAAAATGGATGAACGTGGTGTAGTGATAAAGAACAAGGCTCGTCGGGTTGTTCAAGGTTTTCGCCAACAGGAAGGATTTGACTATGAAGAGGTGTTTGCTCCAGTTACCCGACTTGAAGCCATTCGCATCTTCTTAGCATATGCATCATCCAAAAACATCAGAGTCTTTCAGATGGATGTGAAGAGTGCTTTCTTATATGGGACGATCAAAGAAGAAGTTTATGTTTGTCAGCCGCCTGGTTTCGAGGACCCTCGCTATCCAAACAGATACTACAAACTAGACAAAGCTCTCTATGGCCTTCATCAAGCTCCTCGGGCTTGGTATGAGAATTTGTCTTCGTATCTGTTACAAAATGGATACACCAGAGGGAAAATCGACATGACCCTGTTCACCAAAGAAGTCAACAACCATTCCATACTTGTCCAAATTTATGTAGATGACATAATACTAAAAAAAATAGGAGGAAGCTGTGACACGTTCACTAAAAAAAATCCTTTTGTAGCGAATCATTTATTAAAAAAAATAAATAAGCTATCTTTGGTTCAACTAATGAAAATTTATGCAGGGAATTTGCAAGCATCATGAAGTCTCAATACGAAATAAGTATGATGGGAGAACTGTCATTTTTCTTAGGGCTAGAGGTCCAACAGAAGGAAGACGAGATTCTTATTCATCAGGCTAAATACACAAGACACATCTTTGCTAAGTACAACGTGTCAGACTCCAAACCATCCAACACTCTTTTTGCAGCTCAAACCACTCTTGTACTAGATCTTCAAGGACCATCAATGAATCCCCATACATATTGGGGAAAGATCCGGTACAAAGTGTTTTTCGGTAAGAACTGTGAGAATCAAAGGAGGGTATTTTTTTTTCGAAATTTTTTTCCCATATTGTTAAACATGTATTATAGTATTAAAAACTAAAAAAAAAAATTGGTGTAGAGTAATTACGTGTAGAGTAATTACATAATTACTCTAGTGTAAACTAGTGTATTTACTTTAATGACGTAATTACATTATTATTTTTTTTTGTATTATTCATCTAGAAAGTATGTTTAAGCATATGGGAAAAAAATTTTGATTGGTTCATTGATGTATCTCACCGCCAGCAGACCAGACATCATGTGGGCAGTTGGATCCTGTGCTCGTTTTCAATCAAATCCAAAGCAATCTCATGAAACTGTAGTCAAAAGAATCTTCTGCTACCTCAAAGGAACACCAATACTTGGTCTATGGTATCCTAAGAGTGATAATTTTGATTTAATCACTTACTCTGATAGTGATCATGCAGGTTGTCAAATTGATAGAAAATCTGTCTCTGGTGGTTGCCAATTCTTGGGGAATTGGCTTGTATCTTGGCAGAGCAAAAAAGCAGACTACAGTGTCAACCTCTACTGCTCAAGCTGAATACACGGCTGCGTCCAGTTATTGCTGTCAAGTTTTGTGGATTCAAAATCAGCTGCTGGATTACGGTTTGAATGTCATGAGAACTCCGATTTTCATTGATAATGATGCTTGTCGTGACATCGTGAATAATCCTATCGACCATTCTAAAACTAAACACATTGAAATTAGGATTCACTCCATTCGTGATGCTCATGATAGAGGATACATTCAAGTGTTACTCATCGATACTACTAATCAAAAGGCATATATCCTCATTAAGGCTTTTGACAAAACTCGTTTCCACCAATTGGTAACTTGGCTGGAAATGATAAAGTTTGAATGTACATATTACGTCATGATCTTTTAATTAAAAAAACTAGAAAAATACTATTTTCATACAAAAGATTTTTGGGGGAGAAAGTATATCTCTATTGCAAATTAACAAGAAATGATAGGAACTAATTATATTTTGTCAGCATGTGAATAGCACCTAGAGGACGTTGCGGCTTCAAGCAACGATATGTCGGTAGGTTCAGCTTTAAATTGAGTAAACTGCTACCAGGTGATTAACAGTAAAGTCTACATGGAAACCTGGATACCCACTGTGTTTAAGGTTTGCACAAGCTGAGTCCGGTCATACATGGTTGAGAGAGTAAATGACACAGAAAATTTTGTGCATATATATTCAAAAGACACCTAAGAGTGCAGGCTACCAATGCAGGACCAAACAATCAAATGAGTAGCAAAAGACACGCAATGTTAGTGACGTGCAAACATATATAGATAGCTCAACCAGCAATCAGATGATCAACTTCTCTGCTTATGGAAACATAGACCTGAAGCTCTCATCATCTGATTGACATAATGATCATCTTCTCTGCTTATGGAAACATAGACTTGAAGCTCTCATCATTATATCTCAATAAACATTGAGGATTGGTAGGCTTATACCTAACACAAGTGGGGCCCACAAATTTCCGTCAATATTACCGAAAACATGATAATATCATCACCAAACACATGTTGAAAGACAAGAGGCATGGACTTAAGCGGACAAATATACCGACAATTTTTTTTGAGCCGCGGCTATCCAATGGAAAATTGAAAGATGGTCTGACTGGTATAGTTAGTATGATCTTGTATGCAAAAGGTGCCCTCTAGTTGTTTTTGCTTTTATTTAAAAAAAAAAAAGATGTACAAAATATAAAAAGTTTAGGAGGCCGAGTATTAAAATACTTTCTCAAATGTGGGATGTGATTATTGCATATAATCCTGATCATCATCCAGTCTGTGATCAAGAATAGTGCAGGGGACGAGATTGTGAGATTCTTCGATCTAGTAGATGTACTCATGTTGAATCTATCAGATTTGATGCAGCTGTTTTTGAAGATAATCAGAGTTGGAGCCGGTCAGACATAGCTGGAAGAAGGAATGCTATTTCAAAGAGCAGTAGATCGTGCTAAAGAGAGGAAGCTAGAGATGTTAGAAATTTTGGAAAGAATCAAGGATGCAGAAAAAGAGAAGGAGCTTGGAGACAAAGAAAAAGAGGATGCTGACAAAGACACTGCTAAAAAAAGACGTAGCTAACAAAGACTCGACTGAGAAAGACGAAGAGCCTGAATCCACTGAAGTTAAAGAAGTCACTGAACCGAAACAGCAAGTGCAAGAGAAGCAAACAGAAGAAGGTGAATCGAGTGATATCTCGATTTGAAGATGACTGATGAAGACCTGGTAGCTGTGGTCTAGGGGAGTATTGTTGGGTTCATTTGAGACCATAGTTACCAGAATATAGACTTTTGGATGATTGTAGTGAAGGGTTACTAGTCAAGGCACTAGTGTTGTAATTAAGTATAAGTATCTAGGATTTTCTAAGGAGTCTGTGTATTTAACTTTGGGCCAGGTGTATTTAACTTAAATACACCAGCCCATCAGACTCTCCTATAAATAGAATAGTGGGTGTAGCTTATTATTCTAGCGTTTTTGGTGGTCAAGATAGCACGAGCTCTAATCTGGTGTGTATTTAAAATTCCATGGTGTATTTATCGTGATATCTTTAATGGAAATCATCAGTTGATTATCTTGTGTGTCGGTTTTTCATTGTTCATCTAGTGTCCTTTAGTTTTATATAGATTTATCATCCAAAACACCTAATATATAGGTTTTTATGTATGATATCAATCATTTGCACTTAAAGATCTAAATTATTGGGACTTACAATCTGGAATTCGGTGCAACTGTTTTTGCTTTAAAGATATGGAGACATTACTTGTACGGTACCAAGTGCGCCATTTACACTGATCACAAGAGTCTTCAACATATATTTGACAAGAAGGATTTGAACATGCGACAGCATCGGTGGGTCAACCTTCTGAAAGATTGTGATTGCGCAATTAAATACCATCTTGGTAAGGCGAATATTGTGGCAGACGCCTTAAGTATGAAGGAATCCACTAAACCCCGTCGTGTATGAGCCTTACGGCTCACTTTCCATACTGGTTTGCCTGACCGAATCCATTCTGTGCAACAAGAAGCTTTGAAGGAGGAAAACCTTAAAGCTGAAACCATGCATGGTGCCAACAGGCATCTGGAGCTCAGGTATGATGGCTTACATTATTTGGCAGAGCGTGTTTCGGTTCCGTTACTCGGGAACTTGTGAGAGCTTGTGTTGGATGAAACTCACAAATCCCGTTACTCTATTCACCCTGGCTCCGATAAGATGTATCAAGACTTAAAGATAATCTATTAGTGGCCGAATATGAAGGCTGATATAGCTTCATATATGAGCAAGTGTTTGACTTGTTCTAAAGTCAAGGTTGAGTATCAAAAGCCGTCTTGTCTTCTTCAGCAACCTGAAATTCCTGAATAGAAGTGGGAATGAATCACTGTGAATTTTGTAACCAAAATTTCGAGATCACCAAGTGGTTGTGATACTATTTGGGTGATTGTCAATCGGTTTATGAAATTGGCACACTTCCTAGCTATAGAAAGCGACAGCTTGGAGCGGTTAGCTCGCATCTATCTTAAGGAAGTGGTTTCTCGACACGGGGTGTCTGTTTCCATCATCTCTGATCATGATTCTCGTTTCACTTTGCATTTCAGGAAGGCCTTGCAAAAGGCATTGGGTACTCAGTTGGACATGAGTACGGCTTATCATCCGCAAACTGATGGCTAAAGTGAGCGGACGATTCAAACGCTAGAAGATATGCTTCGTGCATGTGTTATCGATTTTGGTAAGATTTGGGAGAGCCACCTAGCGCTGGTAGAGTTCTCTTACAACAGCAGCTACCTTTCTAACATCAAGACAGCTCCGTTCGAGGCTCTTTACGAACGGAAATGTCGGTCTCCTCTTTGTTGGGCTGAGGTGGGCGAGAGTCAGCTCATTGGTCCGAAACTTATGTACGAAACTTCTGAGAAGACTGTACATATTCGTAATTGTAGGGTAGTAACTCAGGATCGTCAAAAGAGTTATGCCAATCTTCGTCACATGATGTTATGATTAGGGATTCACTAATACATATAAATCTGTGCTTATTGATCTATACATGATGTTATTTTGATGGTTTCCATTTTTGGGTTTTCATGCAATTGATGTGACATTTCCATAATTTGCTATTTTGGGTAAGTTGTGATTTGTTATGCGAAATGGATGGATTTATGTGTGTGGATCATGTGGTTACATGCGGATAGAATGGATATGATTGACTGCTCCGATTTCTTGCATTTCGTGAAGTTTTCGATCAGTTTTGAAGGGTTTTTGTTTTTCCAAATTGCGCAGCAAACTATCATCTCTCCGACAATAATAAACCAGCCACAAACCCACACCTCCACTGCTCGTATCCTCCAACCCATTCATCTTCTTTGATTAGCCACCCCAACCCTTTATTCCTTCTGTTACCAAACCTGACACTCACCATCTTTCATAATCATATCCCCCTATGCTATGCAAGACCCTTAAAACTGACGGGTCAAACAGTTGGCATTCAAAGACTAAAACCATAATTAATACTCAAGAAGTCTTATTTTATTATCAGAAAATACGCAGCGGAAAGTAAATCGTTTAACTTATTCAAACATGAAATTCCTCATAACGGGTCAAAGCATATTTGTAAAACAAAAAAATAAGTTTAGAAAAAGAGTTTTCCAAGTAAATAAAGTAGACTCTTCTATTTTGAAATGTCAACCGCATCTGAGTAGTCCTGCAGTATGCCGAGGCATTACTTTTATTCTTCAATAACCTTATATCAAGCATATGCACGCAAAGTCAGACGAGTTAAGTGAATTCAAGTTTTATGTTGTTCTTAAATAATAAGTAAATTTTCAAAATAAAAGTAAACAAAATACTTTAACCTTAGAGTTACAATAAGCGTAATCCGACTATATGTTCCCTAAGCATATGTAAAGTCTAGAATAAGCGCAATCCGCCTACTTAACATAAGACTTTATTTTAAATCTTCAATAAGTGCGTTCCGCCTATTTGTCACAAAACTACAACAAGTCTACATAAGCGCATATCGCCTACTAAGACTCGGACCATAACTATAAATCAGAGAAGACATACTATATAACTATCATAGCTCAATTTATAATACCAGGTAACCGTCATAAACAGTTTAGATATATATATATAGGTTTAGGATCCTGTACAAAGTACATTTTTCGTGAGAAGTGTGAGAAAGACTAAGAATTGACATGTAGACATCATGTTTTGGATTTAGGAATGATTTTTTAGGTTGTTTTAACTTGAAAACACCAAACACAACAATCTAAAACACAATACAATTTATTATAGTCATTAAATTTAAAAAACAGCTAAAACACACTACTTAACGTTTAAAACACACTGCTAATGTTCTTAGCATGGTGTTTTAAGTTTTAAGCCTAAAATACATTGTTTTCGGGTTTTAATTGTTATGTTTGGTGTTTTGATAGGCAAAACAATCCAAAACATCACGACTATGTTCAAAAAATGATGCCTAAGTATCAGTTTAATCCTTCTCACACTTCTCACAAAAAAAACACTTTGTACACGATCTCGACCCTATATATATATATATATACACACACACACACACACACAAAGTATCATATTTAACCTAACAAGCATAAATCAAGGCAAGTCCCGATCCAACAAGCAAGGTTCCACGTACACTTTCAAGACATACATATTAGCTCAAAATGTTTAAAACAGTAAAAAAGGCATCATGAATTCACCTGAAAGCGAGAACAAACACCCAACAATCAAATTGATACCGGGAGGCTACACACAAACTCAAACACCTGCCAAGTAACATTTTGGGTATGTTTGGCAAGGAGCTTTTAAGAGCTTTTAGGAGCTTCAAGCTTCAAGCTTTTAAGAAAAAGCTCCTACTTAATGAAAAGTCTTGTTTGGTTGAATGGGCTGGAAGCTTTTAGGTTAGAGAAAAAACTCTACAGTGAAAAGCTACTAGTAGTAGCTTTTAAGAAAAAGCTCTACTAGCTACAAGCTTTTAAGTAGTAAATGACACAAATACCCATTCTATTTTAAAATTAAAAAAAAAACCTTCTTTACAAGCTTTTAATTATGCCCATTTTGGTAATTTTATACATTTTATTAAAAGCTCCAGCTACTCTGCCAAACACCAAAATATATTTAAAAAGCTTCCAACTACCAGCTTCCAGCTATCAGCTTGCAGCTACCAGCTACCAGCTTCCAGCTAACAGCCTCCAGCTAGTTTTGCCAAACATACCCTTTATATTACAAGCTAGGCCTATAAGACTTCTATGGTTCCTACGGGTCAACCGGGTAATATTGAGTTCCTAGAAAGGTGTAATTAATCAGTTCAGCCCCTAAACTTTAGAATATCGTTTGTAACAAGTTCATATGCTATATTAATGGTCTAGGACTTGATTTAGTGAATCACATGGTGAACCATCACTTAAATTGCGAAAATTCCAAAAATTGCCGAACCGAAAGCCCAGTTTCGCAAGGTAGTGTGTACTTCACCCAAATCAGCCCTATTATCAACCTAAAACATATTTTACATCCTATTTTAACCAAAACTGTCACACCCCGCCTAGGCGGAAACACGGGAGTGCAACGACCGAAAGGTTTTCAAGCACAAGGTTCAATCAATACACATTTATTCAAAATAGTACCACCATGAAAGATGGAATTTGTCATGAATTTATTGAAAGTTAATCATAGTGTAAACACATGAACATTGTCTTATGGAAATTGGAAACATAACATTTTGAAGCTGACAAAAGCCATCAAAGTGATACCATGGTGTGCATGCTCGAACCCTTCCCTCAATCCTCTATGGCCCTCCATTAGTTACCTGAAACACATGCATAAAGGGTTTTGTCAACAATAATGTTGGTGAGTCTATTGGTTTTTAATGTACTGTAAAATGAACGTGTCATCCGTGTTTGACCAATCATGAGCTAGCTAAGCAAGTGACCACTGTGAGAACCATGAGTCCTGTAACCAAACCTCTTGACTGTGGTGCCTCGTGCATTGTACAATAAAGACAATGTATGTATAGTAGAATACTAACACTCTTTTGCATGTGGCCGGTTAGAGCGACTAACCAAGAGTGGGGGTGTCAACCCAATAGATCTATTAAAGTGTTCCATGGCTAAATGTCTAGCTAATGGTTACAGTGAACGATGTACAAGGACTAGTGAGCTCATGAAGCAAAATGTCTCATGTTCCACATGGTAGTAATGCTAGAATGTACACACACTTGAAAATGACACAAATATTGATGCATGTATTTCCCCCAAAATGTAAAATAGTAAAATGGGGCCATAGAAAACTCACCTGTTTGAGTCGTGTGTGGTCTAGTGAGCTAGTAGATGATCACCGTCCTGACAAATGATACCCTATGATCATTATGGGCATGGTAAGTAACCCGGAGGTTGTTTATCATACAAATTGTTCACCCGACACTTGTGGACCTTTGTGTTTAGTGTGTTTCATTGTTTTTGATACTTGTTAATGTTCTAACAAACATATAGTTCCAAGTCTTTGTTGTTTCGAAATGTAATGCCTATGGTGAACTATATTGGGCCCCACATGGGATAATTGGGCCGTATATTAGCACCAATTCACCATGTGTGGTTGGTTTTTGTGAAAACATTGCTTAACATATGTGCGGAACCCTTTTAGGTCCATTTATAGTTAACACATGTTTCGTCTCTCATTAACATATGTTTTTAGCTATAGCCGAAGTAATTTCATAACATGTGCCTAGTAATCGGTCCTTTAATGTCTTCTATTAGGCCGATCCATGTTTGTAAAAGAATAATGGATGTTTTGAAATCAACTTGGGTTCGTTTTAAAGTGAGACTCGATTGTCTTTATATCAAAAGAAAGCTTTTAGTTTTACAAGTGTCTTAACACTAGTTTGATCATAAAACCGATTGTTAACATGATTCATTACACCATAACTTTGTCTAAAGGCATTATTTAGATAACAATGCTTAGATAGAGCCGATTTGTTTTAGTTGTTAGGTGTTCTTGGCTAATAGACTTAGTATATTATTGAACCATTATGTATTGATCATACTCGTGCATAGTGAGAACGTATGTGTGTGAACCGATAATGTTTAGGAACGATGGTTGGGTGTAGAACCTTAAGATTGAATGAAATGATGTCTAAAAGATTAGAAGGGCTACGGTTCTTACCTATTTGAAGTGATGTGAGGCAAGTTGAGAGCTTTATCCGTGTTCCTTCCTACGATCTTGTTCTCTTCGGGTGTGGCTTCTAAAGCCGAGTAGTTGAGAGAGTAGTGGATGAGTGTTTGTGAGATGGGTTGTGATACCTCGCATTTTCAGGTTAACACTTTTACTGAACTCTAGTTAACTTACATATTTATACGTGGTTAAATACTTAACTAGGGTTAGTTAAGGAGGCCTAACATATGTTAGAAGATATTAACATATGTTATAATTAGGAAAATCCATGTTTTGACACACACACACACGAGTCCTATATCCCGAACATTGGGGATTTGTCTCGCATATATATAATAATTTGTACAATTGGATTATGATGAACGTGAGGTTACATGTTTATGTGAATTACCACTTGACTAAAAGTTAATATGTAAACCATGCAAATTACGTGCACCTTATGATTAATATATTATGAGATGATAAAAACCATCCGATTTGGACATCGTTTGAGTGGTTTTTGGAATTTTATTTGATTAAAGGTCATATCATATTTTCGGAGTTATAAATTGGGTCAACTTTAAACGGTCATAACTCGAGTTTTACAAAGAGTTAAGTTATGAAATTTGGATAGTAGGTCAAAATTGGAAAAACGTGGCTTTTCCAAGCGGATTTGCCTCGTTTAGATGACTACACAATATTTGGGATTTTTTCTACTAAACTGACCTGTTATGGATTCACCTCGTTTGGATGACTACACAGTATTGTACGAATTCTAATAATTTTTCTGTTTGGTTTTGAGACAAAACAAAAATATGGGTAATCAAATGAATCCCAATGAATATTCAGTAAAACTTTGGGAGTTTAATTAGTTTGTCAAGTATTTTTAATAATTCGATTTTCACAGCGCACAATCTGCCCTAAAAACGCAGATTGTGTAAGGGATGTTTACGTGACTATTTGGAGTCTTATATGGTATGTATTTGACATGAACTTGTATGAATAATATGAGATGTGTTTTAGGTCTAAAACTGATAATAATCAATATGATCACCAACGGGATACGTAGGACTTACTTGTGCATGTAGAGTCATTAGGTGTCACTACACGGTTTGAACTTTAAAAGTCTTGGACAAACGAGTTGTATGGTGTGTTGGCTATGCACATATACTCACCTAGTGACATTTGTAATAGGGAGTCAGTAGCTCATTACTGTTTGAGGAATTTGGATTATTCACGTGCAACCAAAGGTGAGTTTCACTACTTTTTCTCAAAAGCATGCGTCTCGGGTTTGAGACAACTTACAAAACGTTTTCTAGTCCGGCTTTGGACTACTTTTACATCTCGGGTTTTGAGATGCTGTGACTCCTTGTGTGGGTTGGGTTTTGATCAGTTTAAAACTTATTGGTCCTTTGTGAACTAAACACTCTATCACTTGAAAAGTCCTTGCATATTATTGGGTTAATCACTGGAGGCGAGCGGGGTATTAGTTGATAGCACTATTAGGTTATGCAGCAACCTCATGTTTCCGATGCTAGGAGCATGGGCATGAACTTCTGACCACATTTGAGAACTAGTGTTTATAGACACTAGTTATTGAGGCAAACTATTATATTACTGAAGGTGTCCCAATAATACTGTTTAGTTGCAATGAGTGGGTTAGCTACCCCTGACATGATTAAACTGATATCACTTGAACGTTTGAGTCTGGGAGACCAACGCTTTTACTTGGTTACGTGGTTTGGGAAACCAGCGCATTTACTTACTCGCTTTCTTTACTTTGTGAACTCACCAACATTGTGTGTTGGCCCACGATATACATGCTTTTGCAGGTAGTTAGCTTCTGGTGCCATGATTAGAAAGCACTGCACATTTCACTGCATTTGGGGTCTTCGGCATACACCTAAATTACATATTATGCTTTTACGTTTTCTTTCATATGCTTTTAATTTGGGCGCGTTGTTTTGCGCATGGTTTTAAAAGGTTTTAAAAGGTTTAAATTTGGTTTACGCTTCCGCAGCTTAACTAAACTTGGTTTTTGAAAATGAACTAAATGGTTTGGGCATTTAGAGTTCGTTCATATGACTTATGGCTATGGGATCCTGGTATGTCATGCGCCTCGCGGTATAAACCCCACAGTGGAAATTTGAGGGTGTGACAGATTGGTATCAGAGCCATTTGTTATGGTGAACTAGGACTGCATGTTGAGTCTAGTCTATAATCATCATAGCATAAGTACACTCACAACTTAAGTGCACAACTAGCTTTTAGCTACATGTATCTACAACATATCTTTTCGGGAGATATGTTATCTTCTAGTTCTAGACCTAATTTTGAACACATCAATGGTGGGAACCCAGGGTTACACCAGGTGGCGCATTACTGGGAGTAGTGTCCTAACAAACCTCGTGGATGAGGAAACAACAATTTTATAGGGGAGAAAGCCCTTGCGAGTGTTGTGGCGCACGTACACAAGAAAGTTGCACATTGCGCATGACGTGATACCATTAAACCGAAAGAAAGTCAAATGTTGAGACTTATCCTTTTTCTTTGAGCAAGGAGACAATTAGTTCTTGTTCCTTGTCGCTTTATATTTCTTACTCTCATTCGAAACTCAGACGAGATCGGGTTACTAATATAGAATTTTATCCTTACTCTAGTACATTCACGCCCTGTATGAGCAAGCGATACATGATATATGTGTCACTGTTTCTCGTGAATATATAGTAGATTCATGGGAACACATCAAATCGGGGCTTGTTACACACACTTTTGGGGAGTTATGTAAGGCCTGCGATGCAGTGCAATATCTCAGAGGAAGAAGAAACCTACCAGTGAGTGACAGTCACGATTGGAGGAACGAGTAGAGCTGACCACTAAGCTGGCTTACATAGGACTGGAGAAGGAGACTGTACGTGATAAGATCCATATAACACTAACACCGAGAAAGAGGAAGAAGAAGGGATGGAAGGGGGAACCTGAGCAGGACGAGCACATGGAAAGTGAGGATGAAGGCTATACTATCTAAAACAGAGCGTGGCGACGATTGGCTCTTACTTTTTCTTACCTGTCTTTTCTTTCTTTTTCCTTTGTTAACTTAGATAAGACTGAGTTCGTATGATCAACGATAGGGTGGTTGAAGACCTCGCATCTTTCCAACCTAGTAAAGATCTATTTTGCTAAATCATTGTTTTCCCCTGACTTCCACGTTTGAACTTTCTTATACCTTGAACGTACATGCCACAACAACAACTTGCCATCGTATTTTCAAGCCTTTTGTTGGTTGTAAACCTCAATAACTCCAACGGAACTGAAGGAGACTGTCTGATTGCTTCGATAGTATAAGTCTTTGCCATGTGCATTTGCCCCAGGTAGGATGGGGTAATGTATGCTACATGCACACTCGATGAGTTACAGATACTTGGATGGAGAACGTAACACCCTGTGATGAAACCTAGAAATTTGTTATATAAAGACGGATGGGTCTAAGATCAATGCCTACACTACCAAGCTACAGGAGTTAGATACTTCGTGCTCGAATCTAATTAACCAACTTTACCAGTGGATCGAATTTCATACCAAAAAGGCGGGTCCCTCAGATTCGTGGCATGGCCACTGCAGCTCACCTACCCAGAATCTAACAAATCTTTCCGAAGCATGGTGCTTCATCTTCTACTTTTGGTGATAGCAAGGGAACATGGGATAGTGTGAGGTATAAGTCCTTCAACAACAACTACCACAACGGTAACAACAACAATGGGGCTCGTGGAAGAGCATTTGCGATGGGCTCTGGGGAGGCTAGGACTGATAACAATGTCGTGACGGGTACGTGTTCCTTGAACGACATTCTTGCATCTATTTTATATGATACTGGTGCGGACTATAGTTTTGTGTCATCGAAACTTAGCAAACAATTAGGGATGGTTCCAACTCTTCTTGATACACCGTACTCTATAGAGTTAGCTGATGGAAAGCCTGTTGAGGTAACCCATATTCATCGTGACTGTAAGCTCGAGCTAGATGGGCAATTGTTTGCCATCGACCTTCTACCTATCACCCTAGGAAGTTTTGATCTCGTGGTTGGCATGGACAGGTTGTCCAAGCAACACGCAGAACTTCTCTGTCAGGAGAAGATTGTTCTTGTCCCCCTCCCAAGTGGAGAACTTTTATCTATACAGAGTGATCGTGGTGGTGCCATGGTGGGCATCTTCTACTTTTTGAAAGCCCATAAGTGTATTCATAAGGGCTGTCCAGCCATTTTGGCTAACATATCTGACACTCGAGCTAAAACTGAAACTAAGATTGAGGACATCCCAGTAGTCTGAGATTTCCCAGATGTTTTCCCAGAGAAATTACCTGGACTTCCACCTGTTCGTCAAGTGGAGTTCCAAATTGATCTTGTACCTGGAGCAGCTCTAGTTGCACGCGCACCAAACTGCCTAGCACCAGGCGAACTTCAAGAATTGTCTACCCAACTCCAAGAGCTATTGGATAGGGGCTTTATTAGACCTAGTTCTTTGCCATGGGGAGCTCCAGTTCTGTTTATTAAGAAGAAGGATGGGAGTTTCTGCATGTGTATTGATTATCGGGAGTTGAACAAAGTGACGGCTAAGAACTGCTACCCTTTGCCTCGTATTGATAACTTGTTCGACCAGCTAGAAGGGTCGAGTTTCTGTTCTAAGATTGACTTGAGGTAAGGATATCATCAACTGAGAGTCCGAGAGGAGGATGTTGCAAAGACAACCTTTCGAACTCGGTATGGACATTATGAGTTTTTGGTGATGCCATTTGGGCTAACCAATGCACCAGCTGTGTTCATGGATCTGATGAACTGTGTGTGTAAGCCCTATTTGGATAAATTCGTTATAGTGTTCATAGATGACATACTGATTTATTCCAAGAGCAGGGAAGAGCACGAGTAACACCTGCAGATAATCTTGGAACTCTTGAGAAATGGGCAGTTGTATGCGAAATTCTTTAAATGTGACTTCTGGATTCGAGAAGTCCAATTTCTTGGACATGTAGTTAACAAGGGAGGAATACATGTCGATACCGCCCAGATTGATGCAATTAAAAAGTGGGAAGCTCCTAAGACTCCTATAGAGGTGCGACAATTTCTTGGTCTTGCAGGATACTATCGCAGATTCATTGAGGGATTCTCTAAGATCGCTCAACCCTCACTACTCTAACACAGAAGGGTGTTACTTACAAGTGGGGAGATGCCCAAGAATTTGCTTTTCAATTGTTGAAGGCAAAGCTTTGCAGTGCACCCATACTATCATTACCTGAGGGTATAGAGGACTTTGTGGTGTACTGTGATGCATCTATCCAAGGGTTAGGGTGTGGGCTAATGCATCGCGATAAGGTGATCGCGCATGCCTCACAAGTCAATTGAAGGTTCATGTGAAGAATTACACCACCCATGACTTGGAACTGGGATCAGTGGTTTTTGCTCTAAAGATCTGGAGGCATTATCTCTATGGGACGAAGTGTACAATCTTCACTAACCACAAGAGCCTCCAACACATATTCGACCATGAGGAGCTGAAGATGCGACAGCGTCAATGGGTCAAGCTTTTGAATGATTATGACTGTGCCATCAAATATCATCCAGGGAAAGCTAATGTAGTAGCTGATGCCCTTAGTCGAAAGGAAACGAAACCCAAACGGGTGCGAGCTTTACAACTTACTATACATTCCAATCTTCCTGATAAGATACGTGAAGCCCAGGGCGAGGCTTTGAAAGAAGAAAACATCAGGCTTGAAACTTTACATGGTGCGGATAAGCACCTGGCACTAAAGACAGATGTTCTTTGATAATTTATGAATCGAGTCTAGATACCACGTTTTGGGGATCTCAGACAACTGGTGTTCAATGAAGCTCACACCTCTCGATATTCGGTACATCCTGGTTCGGACAAGATGTACCAAGATCTCAAAACTCTTTACTGGTGGCCAAACATGAAAGCTGAGATAGCCACTTATGTTAGTAAGTGCTTGACATGTGCGAAGGTTAAGATTGAATATCAGAAACCTTTAGGGCTACTCCAGCAACCAGAAATCCCTATGTGGAAATGGGATGGAATTTCAATAGATTTCATCACAAAGCTTCCTAGAACGCCAACTAGCCATAACATGATTTGGGTTATCGTGGATCGTTTAACCAAATCGGCACATTTTCTGGCAATAAAGGAAACCGACTCGCTAGAGAAATTAGCTAATCTCTACATCAAGGAGGTAGTCTCTAGGCATGGGGTTCCTAGTTCTATTATATCTGATCGCGATGCGCGATCCACTTCTCATTTTCGGACTACCCTCCAAAATGCTCTGGGGACTCGCTTAGATATGAGCACAGCCTATCACCCACAAACGGATGGACAGAGTGAACGTACCATCCAAACATTGGAAGATCTGCTACGAGCGTGCGTGGTGGATTTTGGCAACAGCTGGGATAAGCACTTGCCTTTGATTGAATTCTCGTATAACAACAGCAACCACACTTCGATACCGTGTGTGCGTTTTGAGGCACTTTATGGACGCAAGTGTAGGTCTCCCAACTGCTGGACTGAAGTTGGGGATAGCCAGCTAATAGGTCCCGAACTCGTGCATGTAACATCTGAGAAGATAGTGTAAATCAAAAAACGGAGGGCTACTGCTCGTGATCGACAGAATAGTTACGCTGATAAGCGTATGAAACCTTTGGAGTTCCAGGTTGGGGACAATGTTCTGTTGAAGGTGTCACCTTGGAAGGGGGGTGATACGCTTTGGAAAACAGGGAAAATTGAACCCACTATACGTTGGACCATTCGAGATTGTCGAAAGGATTGGTCCGGTAGCTTACAAGTTAAACTTGCCTGATGAACTCAGTGGAGTGCACAACATATTCCACGTATCAAACTTAAAGAAATGCCTATCGGATACAACACTGGTAGTGCCACTGGAGGACATCCAAGTGGACGACCAGCTGCGATTCGTGGAAGAACCAGTGGAGATTCTTGAGCTGGGTGTTAAGAAACTCAGGCAAAGCACTATACCTATTGTTAAGGTATGATGGAATTCCCGTCTAGGACCGGAATATACATGGGAGCGTAGAGATCAGATGCGGCTCAAATATCCACACCTCTTTACTGAACCTGAAACTGTATATAGATCAAACGCGGAACATAAAGCAGCTCTTTCAAAGTGAATTTCGGGGCGAAATTCCTTTCAACTGGGGATGATATGACATTCGGGAACCAAGCACACATTTTTTCTACCTGGTTTTAGTGTTTACTTGCTGAATTTCGGGACGAAATTCTTTTCAACTCGGAGATGATGCGACCGCATTTTCAGGTTAACACTTTTACTGAACTCTAGTTAACTTACATATTCATACGTGGTTAACTACTTAACTAGGGTTAGTTAAGGAGGCCTAACATATGTTAGAAGATATTAACATATGTTATAATTAGGAAAATTCTTGTTTTGACACACACACGAGTCCTGTATCCCGAACGTTGGTGTACAATTGGATTATGATGAACGTGAGGTTACATGTTTATGTGGATTACATGTTTATGTGAATTACCGCTCGACTAAAAGTTAATATGTAAACCATGCAAATTACGTGCACCTTATGATTAATAAATTATGAGATGATAAAAACAATGGTTTTTATGCAAGATAGGGTGGTTAATATTATTGGGTCCAGTATTGGGCTAAAACATGATTAACGGGTCCGATTAGTGGGCTAAAAGGGCCCTAAAACCTAATTGCTTGGGCAACAAGCCAAGCTTTCTTATAATTAGGAAACAAAAAAAAAATTAAAACCCTAATCCCCTACCCTTTGCGCCGCAAACAAACCCCCCACCCCTCTCTCTCTAAATCTTCAACAAACATCAATTTTGATCATCTCTTCAAGCTAGTTGGGTGTAATCTATAGACTTTGAGGACTCTTGCATTGAAAGGTATAATTTTTACATGTTTTTATGATGATTAATAATGCTTGAAAAGTTTAAAAATCATAGAGCATGCATATATATAAAAATCGCATAACATATGTTAGTAGGAGTTCTTGAATGTTCATTGTGATTTGATGATGATGATTGTTGTTAGTAATCATAATTAGGGTTTTTGTATGATGATATATGTGTTTGATCATGATAATATGGGTTATGCATGTGTTAGAGATTTTTATGCATAATTAGGGTTTGGGAATAACTTGGGATGCAAGTTTCAGTTTTTGGCAGATTCATTAGGGTTTTTTGTAGGGTCTGTATTGTGATGTTAAATTGATTTTTTTGATAATTTATTTGCATGATTATATTATACATGATCTTAGCTTTTCATAATGAGCAAAACCATCATATTTGGACATTTTTTGAGTGGTTTTTGGAATTTTATTTGATTAAAGGTCATATCAGATTTTCGGAGTTATAAATTGGGTAAATTTTAAACGGCCATAACTTGAGTTTTACAAAGAGTTAAGTTACGAAATTTGTACAGAAGGTCAAAATTGGAAAAACTTGGCTTTTCCAAGTTGATTCACCTTGTTTGGGTGACTACACAATTTTTGAGAATTTTTCTACTAAACTGACCTGCAGTGGAAATTTTCTGGACATAGCTGTATTTTACGAATTTTAATAATTTTTGTGTTTGGTTTTGAGACAAAACAAAAATATGGGTTATCAAATGAATCCTAATGAATATTTAGTAAAACCTTGTGAGATTAATTAGTTTGTTAGGTATTTTAAATAATTCGTTTTTCACAGCGCACAATCTGCCCTAAAAACGCAGATTGTGTAAGGGATGTTTACGTGACTATTTGGAGTCTTATATGGTATGTATTTGACATGAACTTGTATGAATACTTATATGAGATGTGTATGAGGTCTAAAATTGATAATAATCAATATGATCACCAACGGGATACATAGGACTTACTTGTGCATGTAGAGTCATTAGGTGTCACTACACGGTTTGAACTTTAAATGTCTTGGAAAAACGAGTTGTATGGTGTGTTGGTTATGCACATATACTCACCTAGTGACATTTGTAATAGGGATTCGGTAGCTCATTACTGTTTGAGGAATTTGGATTATTCACGTGCAACCTAAGGTGAGTTTCACTACTTTTTCTCAAAAGCATGTGTCTCGGGTTTGAGACAACTTACAAAACGTTTTCTAGTCCGGTTTTGGACTACTTTTACATCTCGGATTTTGTGATGCTTTGACTCCTTGTGTGGGTCGGGTTTTGATCAGTTTAAAACTTATTGGTTCTTTGTGAACTAAACACTCTATCACTTGAAAAGTCCTTGCATATTATTGGGTTAATCGCTGGAGGCGAGCGGGGTATTAGTTGATAGCGCTATTAGGTTGTGCAGCAACCTCATGTTTCCGATGCTGGGAGCATGGGCATGAACTTCTGACCACATTTGAGAACTAGTGTTGATAGACACTATTTATTGAGGCAAACTATTATATTACTGAAGGTGTCTCAATAATGATGTTTAGTTGCAATGAGTGGGTTTGCTACCCCTGACATGATTAAACTGATATCATTTGAACATTTGTGTCTGGGAGACCAACACTTTTACTTGATTACGTGGTTTGGGAAACCAGCGCATTTACTTACTTGATTACGTGATTAAACTGATATATGCATGCTTTTGCAGGTAGTTAGCTTCTGGTGCCACGATTAGAAAGCACTACACACTTCACTGCATTTGGGGTCTTGGGCATACACCTAAATTACATATTATGCTTTTACGTTTTCTTTCATATGGTTTTAATTTGGGCGCATTGTTTTGCGCATGGTTTTAAAAGGTTTAAATTTGGTTTACGCTTCCGCGGCTAAACTAAACTTGGTTTATGAAAACGAACTAAATGGTTTGGGCATTTAGAGTTCGTTCATATGACTTATGGCTATGGGATCCTGGTATGTCATGCGCCTCGCGGTATAAACTCCATAGTGGAAATTTGAGGGTGTGACATGGGTGGTGAAAGGTGTTTGGATGTTCTAAGGCTCCTTTTATAGGCAATTTCTAAGGCAAGTTGACAACTCTTTGCCACATCTAGACCTACGTTTGCTTCCTAACTCATGTAAGGTTCTCAGTTGCCTTTTTTTTCATTCATGCCTTGGTTTTCGGCCGCTATGTATGGGTCTAGAGGTGATGTACATGCCTAGCCTCCTTGTGTAAGTCCTATGGTGAATGTCTATTCCTTCCATTTAGGTGTAACTTAGTGGCATGAGTCTTGAAAGTGACCTTTCATGAGACAAAGATCTTCTTGTCTTTTCTTGGTGGATTTCAAGCAAAAGGGTGAGGAAAACAAGGCCATGTGTTCAATGTAGGGTGGTAGTTTATAAGAGGAAAGGTTGACATTCCATGGTGTGTTCTAGTGCTAGCTATAATGGTGTAAGTTGTTCTTGTCTAGTCTTTCCTTGGCCAATTGTTTTCTATTGAATTCTTAGGTTCTTGTTTAATCACCATCATACATATATGTAGGGATGTAATAGGTCGATGATGTGGGATGGTGTAGGGTAGTGGAAGCTTAATCTTTTATGCACATGATGATAGGGATAGCTCCAACATTCTTCATTCTATGAATGGCTAAGTGAAGAAGGGTAGGGAGTTGACTTTAGAGAGGTTGGAAAGCTTTTGTGTGATTACCATTTTGGTGTAAGCTTGTGACAAACATTCTTGCAAGACAAGTGTGGCCTCGAGCCTTGTGTTTCGGCCGAGAAAGAGACAAGAATGGGGGTTCCTTGTTTGGTTAAACACTAGCTTATAAGAGTTGGTTTGTAGACTCCTAAGATGATGTAAATAGAATGACCATCTTGCTTATCTCTAGCTTCTAAGTTTGCGGCTCAAAGAGGACAAACAAATGGGGTATGTTGAGTGTAAGACATAGAGATTGACAAGGCTTTGGAAGGTTACTTGTTAGTGTAGAGTGTGATAACTAATCCATGTCCATGTATATGTGGGCATGCGTGTGGGTATATATGTAATGCCGTGTGTATGGGTGTATATACATATGTGAGTATAGCTTGTATAGCTCTAGAATAATAGGCTTAGTTATGATCCAATACTTAACATGTTATTTTAAATATATCGGTCTATTCATGTTAATAGTGTTGTGATTGTTCATTGTATAGCCTGTAGTACACCTTTGATAAAGGAATATCATCCGGTTTCAGAAGAGTAAGAGTTTATTAAGTTCCATGACTTTTGATGACGACATTAACATGTATTTTGTTTCACATGTGTCATGGGTTTGTTGAGTGACTTCCCATGATGATCTTTGTGTTCACAACCGTGTGTTAGAGGTGCAGTATCATGTGTTAGAGGTGCAGTATCATGATGATCTTTGGTTAAACACTATCTTATAAGAGTTGGTTTGTAGACTCCTAAGATGATGTAAATAGAATGACCATCTTGCTTATCTCTAGCTTCTAAGTTTGTGGCTCAAAGAGGACAAACAAATGGGGTATGTTGAGTGTAAAACATAGAGATTGACAAGGCTTTGGAAGGTTACTTGTTAGTGTCAAGTGTGATAACTAATCCATGTCCATGTATATGTGGGCATGCGTGTGGTTATATATGAAATGCCGTGTATATGGGTGTATATACATATGTGAGCATAGCTTGTATAGCTCTAGGACAATAAGCTTAGTTATGATCCAATACTTAACATGTTATATTAAATAAATCGGTCTATTCATGTTAATAGTGTTGTTATTGTTCGTTGTATAGCCTCTAGTACACCTTTGATAAATGAATATCATCCGGTTTCACAAGAGTAAGAGTTTGTTAAGTTCCATGCGTCTTGATGATGACGTTAACATGTATTTTGTTTCACATGTGTCATGGGTTTGTTGAGTGACTTCCCATGATGATCTTTGTGTTCACAACCGTGTGTTAGAGGTGCATTATCATGTGTTAGAGGGCATAACCTCTTGTAATGCTTGTTTTGATGGTGTGTCCGGGTGTTGTATGACTAAACAAGTGCACTATGTTGAGTTTTCTGATTAACTCATGCTCTACTAGCTTGGGGGGGTATAGTGTATGCAAATTGTCTAAATATGCACATATAATGATGTCATAACTGAAACATGTACGGTCGTTGACCTGTTACATTGACTGTTGTCACATTCTCCCCTTGTTTTGGGAATTTCGTTCGTGAAATCGAGTTTCCCTACTAGTGTTAGTAGTATCAGGGAAAAGAGCTGGGTACTTGTGTCTCATTTGGTCTTCGCGTTCCCATGTATATTCGGGACCACGCTTTGCATTCCATCTGACTTTCACAAGTTTAGTGCGGCTCCTTCTCAATTTTTGGACTTTCCAATCAATCACCTCGATTTGCTCCTCGACGAAGTGGAGCTAATCATCAATGTGAATCTCTTCGGGAGGAATGATCAAAGATTCGTCGGCTAGACATTTCTTTAGATTGGATACGTGGAAAGTGTCGTGAACACTACTCAGCTCTTCGGGTAGCTTGAGTTTGTATGCCACGGGAGCAACCTTAGAAAGTATCTCGAATGGACCAATGTAACGGGGGTTGAGGTTTCCATGTTTGTCAAATCGTGGTACACCCTTTCAGGGTGAGACTTTTAAGAGTACTTTATCGCCAACCTGAAACTTGAGTGTTTACGACGGCGATCAGCGTAGCTCTTTTGACGATCTCGTGCTGCTTTCAAGCGATCACGAATCTGGAAGATCTTATCGGTGGTCTCTTGAATGAGCTCGGGGCCAGTCAAACCGGAATGTCTGGTTGCTGGAGCAGACCAGATGGTTTCTGATACTCAGCTTTGACCTTTGAACAAGTAAGGCATCGGCTGATGTATGTGGCGATTTCACCTTTTAGATTTGGCCACCATTAAAGTTCCTTTACGTCTTTGCATATCTTGTCAGCACCGGGATGTACGGATTATCTAGACTTGTGAGCTTCTTCTAAGATTAGATTACGTAAGTCACCAAAACGTCGCACCCAATAGATTAACCATCTTAAAAAGCGACTCGTTCTTAAGATTTTCACTTTTCAGAGCCTCTTGTTGAGCGTCACGAATACGGGTGTGAGATTTGTATGGATGGTTAGACCTAGTGCACACATACGTAGGGTCTTAACTCGCTCATTCCGGCTTAATGCGTCAGCCACAACGTTGTCTTTGCCTGGGTGGTATTTAATCTCGAAATCGTAATCGTTTAACAGTTCAACGCATCTGCGTTGCCGCATGTTCAACTCCTTCTGGTTGAAGATGTACTGTAAGCTCTTATGATCGGTGAAGATGGTGCACTTGGTACCGTAAAGGTATTGCCTCCAAATCTTAAGTTCAAAGCTTACTACACCCAACTCTAGGTCATGAGTAGTGTAATTCTTTTCATGAATTTTGAGTTGCCGGGATGCATAGGCAATGACCTTATTTCTTTGCATGAGTACGCATCCAAGACCTTGATGCGAAGCATTGTAGTAAACTACGAAGTCATCAGTGCCTTCGGGAAGGGAAAGAATTGGTGCACTGCACAGGCAGTCCTTCAATACTTGGAACGCATACTCCAGTCTGATTCTCCAATCAAACTTCTTGTCTTTTTGCGTCAAGTCAGTCAATGGTTGGGCAATCTTAGAGAAGTTTTCAATGAATCGACGGTAATAACCGGCTAATCCCAAAAATTGTCGCACTTCAGTTGGTGTCTTGGGCATAGCCCAATCCCTGATTGCTTCAATTTTTGCAGGATCAAGTTGTATACCCTTCTCGTTCATAACGTGACCGAGAAAATGGGCTTCTCAAATCCAGAACTCGCATTTCGAGAATTTGGCATACAGTTTCTCGCTTTTGAGCAACTCCAACATCAATCGTAGATGTTGTTCGTGCTCTTCTTGAGTTCGTGAGTAGATCAAGATGTCGTCGATAAAGACAATGACGAACTTGTCCAAGTAGGGTTTGCAGACGCGATTCATCAGGTCCATGAAAACTGCCGGAGCATTCGTTAATCCGAATGGCATAACTAGGAATTCGTAATGCCCATAACGAGTTAGGAATGCAGTTTTCGGGATGTCGTCTTCCTGGATTCGTAGCTGATGATATCCTGACCGTAAATCGATCTCTGAGCAGTAGCTGGATCCTTGCAGTTGGTCGAACAGGTCGTCGATCCTTGGCAACGGATACTTGTTTTTGATCGTCAGTTTGTTCAACTCTCGGTAGTCGATGCACATACGGAAACTCCCGTCTTTCTTCTTCATGAACAGGATAGGTGCTCCCCACGGGGAAGAACTCGGACGAATGAAACCTTTGTCTAGCAACTCCTGAAGTTGATTGGACAGTTCCTACATCTCGCAAGGTGCTAAGCTATACGGAGTGCGGGCTACTGGGGCAGCTCCCAGAACAAGATTGATGCGAAACTCGACTTGTCGTGGTGGTGGAAGTCCTGGCAAGTCTTCTGGAAAGACATCGGTATAATCTCACACCACTGGGATGTCCACTAGATTCCGATCGTTAGCTTTTTGTTCAATGACATGCGCCAGGAACGCAACACAACCTTTCCTTAAACATTTTTGGGCCTTAATGCAGGAGATGATACGAAGAGTGGGTAAACCCTGACTACCTCGAATCATTAAGGTTTCATCATTTGACAAGGGGTTTCATACCAACTTCTCGTGACAGATTATCTCTGCACGATGTTTGGATAGGCAGTAAGTGGATACTGAATTCGTGGTCGTCAAGTACCAAAATGTAATCCTTAACGATCTCATCGGACAAGATAATTTACCGTTAGCTAGTTCTATGGTAAATCGTGTGTCCAACTTATTAGATTCTAATCCTAGGGACTTCCTAAAGTTGGTGGACACAAAGCTAAAATCTGCGCCGGAATCGAAAAGTATCGATGCGAAATGATTGTTAAGGAGAAACGTACCCGTAACTACGTTAGGATCATCTCGTGCTTCGTTGGCTCCTAACACAAACGCTCTGCCATGGGCTTGATCCTTGGCCTTGGGACAGTCCTTTCGGAAATGTCCTATTGCACCACACTCAAAACACTCGTTTCTAGCAGGAGGAGTGTTGGTGGTTTTGGCCCTGCAGTTAGCGGTGGAATGACCACGACGGTTACAGTTCTTGCATAGAATGCTGTCACAGGTACCTATGTGATGGTAGTTTCGTTTGATGTAGTGAGGATGAGGTCCGCTGTACTTGCGTTTGGGTTCCTCAACAGCAGTGGCATCAAAAACTTTCACAGCATCCTGCGGTCGGTGAGAGGAGTGCTTGCTCTTCCGGTTGTCGGAACGTTTGCGCTTGTTCCCGGAACTCTCACTGATAACTTTTACCTTCTGGGTCAGTGATCCCATACATACCGCGTCGTCGGTAAGACTTTGAGCTAGGGTAACCGCAGCCTGGATGGTGGAGGGTGCCGATGCAATGACCATACTGCGGATCTTTGGTGACAGACCCCAGATATACCTCTCGACTCTCTTGTACTCAGGTGTGACCATGTGTGGGACCAGTAGCGAGAGTTCGTGAAAACGAGTGGTATATGTAGTCACATTGGCATCCACCATAGCAAGGTTCCAGAACTCAGTTTCCAGCTTCTGTAGTTCGCTTCGAGGGCAGTACTTGTCCATGAGCATTGTTTTGAGATTGGCCCAGGCAAGATTGTATGCCGTTTCTCTGCCCAGGGTTTGTACTTGCAGATTCCACCAAGTGAGGGGTATTTTACCTTTTGATCCTCGGAGCAACAACTAATATCGAGGACTGATTCGGTTTTCTCTATCCACCGGACAATTCCTACAACACCTTCATTACCACGAAAGTTCCATGGTTTGCATTCCATGAAGGTTTTGTATGAACAACCGTGACTAGAATTTTCAACCTCGTGGTCAGTTTCGCTTAGGCGATGCCCGGTACCTCCAGAACCTCCGCTTGAGTCGGCCCGTGCTGCATCATGTCGAGCAATTGCCTTGGCAATTTCCCTGGCCAACTCGGCGGGTGTGGATGGTAGTGGCTCGCCTTCGGTCGTTCGTGTGGAATGTCGGGTCTGCATAACTAAAAGATGGAACACAACAAACGTGAGTAGCGTACATAATATATAAACATACCATAACCAACATAGTCATATAAATCAAACCATACATTAACATCTTGTAATCACATCATTACATAATTTCTGAAAAGCAGTTAGGTTTTTGATACAAAACAGGCGGGTGAACCGCAATTAGTTTTTAAATCATAACTTCCATAGTCACAAAACATCATAAGTCAAACACATGCATAATCATCATAAAACATAACCTATGAAGGGGGTGAGAAAGCAGCAGCAAGAGAGATAATAGCCTCCCTCATACGCCTATCTGTCTCCATCGCCCTACGCTTTAATATCTCCACTCGTTTACCCATCTCCGATCGCACTACTATGGCAGCTAGCCTCCCCACCTCAGCATCTGCCAAATGACCCTCAAGCTCCCGAACTCGGCCCTCCAAAGTCACCAGCTAGACGTCATAAGATATAATAACGCTGTGCTCGGAGTGGAGGGGTCTCCCCGGCGAGCCTCACAAGCTCATGGTCTCGAGGTCATCCTCCTCGTCTTGGTGCGCAAGGTCGCTGGTAAGACTAGGTAGGTAAGGCCGTTTGCGGGCCTGTGAGCGTCTCTTGATCCTCTTCGATGGCTCACCTACCTCGATGGCTAAGGGTATAGGCTCAGGAATGGCCGGCTACGGGCTCAGAAACAGGGACAGGGTCAGTAGGGATAATCGGGGTCCTAGCAGGTATAGCTATCACTAAGGTCGGTCGGGTCCTCTTACGAGGAATACACCTAGTGACTAAACGTCTCAAAGTGTCTAAGCGTAAATCGGGGTTTAGGCTGGCCGATGGGGATGAGACAGAAGGGGTGACAGAAGGATGGGGGTCAGAGATAGCTAGGGGTGGAGTGTCATCGTCCGCCTCTTCATCGGAAGTACGTCTCTGGACAGGAGGTGAGTCAATGTCTATCTCAGACTCGGAGATCCACCCATTATGATGGGACTCGGGGGCTGGCTGGGTGAGAGGTAAATCATCCTCTTGGGAATCATCTGCTAAATAATTTGGCTCTGACTAGGGTGGAGAAACGAGATCAATAGTGATGACCATGTTTCCTGTCATAACATGCACATATATGTAAACAATCATATGCATAAATAAATAAACCATGGTACCCATATGTCTTTGTGGAAGGCGAGACTTCGAGGCACTTTGTGAAAACGTCTCAAAAAATTCTTTAAGTTATAGTTGACTCAAAAGAATCCTAGTTCGCTATAACCTCGTGCTCTGATACCAATCTATCACACCCTGCCTAGGCGGAAACACGGGAGTGCAACGATCGAAAGGTTTTCAAGCACAAGGTTCAAGCAATACACATTTATTCAAAATAGTACCACCATGAAAGATGGAATTTGTCATGAATTTATTGAAAGTTAATCACAGTGTAAACACATGAACATTGTCTGATGGAATTTGGAAACATAACATTTTGAAGCTGATAAAAGCCATCAAAGTGATACCATGGTGTGCATGCTCAAACCCTTCCATTAATCCTCTGTGGCCCCCCATTAGTTATCTGAAACACATGCATAAGGAGTTTTGTCAACAATAATGTTGGTGAGTCTATGGGTTTTGAATGTACTGTAAAATGAACGTGTCATCCGTGTTTGACCAATCATGAGCTAGCTAAGCAAATGACCATTGTGAGAACCATGAGTCCTGTAACCAAAACTCTTGACTGTGGTGCCTCGTGCATTTTATAATAAAGACAATGTATGTATATTAGAATACTAACACTCTTTTGCATGTGGCCGGTTAGAACGACTAACCAAGAGTGGGGGTGTCAACCCCATAGATCTATTGAAGTGTTCCATGGCTAAATGTCTAGCTAATGGTTACAGTGAACAATGTACGAGGACTAGTTAGCTCATGAACCAAAATGTCTCATGTTCCACATGGTAGTCATGCTAGAATGTACACACACATGAAAATGACACAAGTATTGATGCATGTATTTCCCCCAAAATGTAAAATAGTAAAATGGGCCATAGAAAACTCACCTGTTTGAGTCGTGTGTGGTCTAGTGAGCTAGTAGATGATCACCGTCCTGACAAATGATACCCTATGATCATTATGGACACGGTAAGTCACCCGGAGGTTGTTTATCATACAAATTGTTCACCCGACACTTGTGGACCTTCGTGTTTAGTGTGTTTCATTGTTCTTGATACTTGTTAATGTTCTAACAAACATATAGTTCCAAGACTTTGTTGTTACGAAATGTAATGCCCATGGTGTACTATATTGGGCCCCACATGGGATAATTGGACCGTATGTTAGCACCAATTCACCGTGTGTGGTTGGTTTTTAAGAAAACATTGCTTAACATATGTGCGGAACCCTTTTTAGGTCCATTTATAGTTAACACATGTTTCGGCTTTCATTAACATATATATTTTAGCTATAGCCGAAGTAATTTCATAACATATGCCGAGTAATCGATCCTTTAGTGGCTTCAATTAGGCCGATCCATGTTTGTAAAAGAATAATGGATGTTTTGAAATCAACATGGGTTCATTTTAAAGTGAAACTCGATTGTCTTTATATCAAAAGAAAGCTTTTAGTTTCTAAAGTGTCTTAACACTAGTTTGATCACAAAACCGAATGTTAACATGCTTCATTACACCATAACTTTGTCTCAAGGCATTATTTAGATAACAATGCTTAGATAGAGCCGATTTGTTTTAGTTGTTAGGTGTTCTCGGCTAATAGACTTAGTATATTATTGAACCATTATGTATTGATCATACTCGTGCATAGTGAGAGTGTATGTGTGTGAACCGATAATGTTTAGGACCGATGGTTGGGTGTAGAACCATAAGATCGAATGAAATGATGACTAAAAGATTAGAAGGGCTAAGGTTCTTACCTATTTGAAGTGATGTGAGGCTAGTTGAGAGCCTGATCCTTGTTCCTTCCTTCGATCTTGTTCTCTTCGGGTGTGGCTTCTAGAGCCGAGTAGTTGAGAGAGTAGTGGATGAGTGTTTGTGAGATGGGTGGTGCAAGGTGTTTGGATGTTCTAAGGCTCCTTATATAGGCAATTTCTAAGGCAAGTTGACAACTCTTTGCCACATCTAGACATACGTTTGCTTCCTAACTCATGTAAGGTTCTTAGTTGTCTTTTCTTTTCATTCACGCCTTGGTTTTCGGCCTCTATGTATGGGTCTAGAGGTGATATACATGGCAAGCCTCCTTGTGTAAGTCCTATGGTGAAAGTCTATTCCTTCCATTTAGGTGTAACTTAGTGGCATGAGTCTTAATGGTGACCTTTCATGAGACAAAGATCTTCTTGTCTTTTCTTGGTGGATTTCGAGCAAAGGGGTGAGGAAAACAAGGCCATGTGTTCAATGTAGGGTGGTAGTTTATAAGAGGAAAGGTTGACATTCCATGGTGTGTTCTAGTGCTAGCTATAAAGGTGTAAGTTGTTCTTGTCTAGTCTTTCCTTGGCCGATTGTTTTCTATTGAATTCTTAGGTTCTTGTTTAATTACCATCATACATATATGTAGGGATGTAGTAGGCCGATGATGTGGGATGGTGTAGGGTAGTGGAAGCTTAAGGTTTTAGGCACATGATATAGTGATAGCTCCAACATTCTTCATTCTATGATTGGCTAAGTCAAGAAGGGTAGGGAGTTGACTTTAGGGAGGTTGGAAAGCTTTTGTGTGATTACCATTTTGGTGTAAGCTTGTGACAAACATTCTTGCAAGACAAGTGTGACGTTGAGCCTTGTGTTTCGGCCGAGAAAGAGACAAGAATGGGGGTTCCTTGTTTGGTTAAACACTATCTTATAAGAGTTGGTTTGTAGACTCCTAAGATGATGTAAATAGAATGACCATCTTGCTTATCTCTAGCTTCTAAGTTTGTGGCTCAAAGAGGACAAACAAATGGGGTATGTTGAGTGTAAAACATAGAGATTGACAAGGCTTTGGAAGGTTACTTGTTAGTGTCAAGTGTGATAACTAATCCATGTCCATGTATATGTGGGCATGCGTGTGGTTATATATGAAATGCCGTGTATATGGGTGTATATACATATGTGAGCATAGCTTGTATAGCTCTAGGACAATAAGCTTAGTTATGATCCAATACTTAACATGTTATATTAAATAAATCGGTCTATTCATGTTAATAGTGTTGTTATTGTTCGTTGTATAGCCTCTAGTACACCTTTGATAAATGAATATCATCCGGTTTCACAAGAGTAAGAGTTTGTTAAGTTCCATGCGTCTTGATGATGACGTTAACATGTATTTTGTTTCACATGTGTCATGGGTTTGTTGAGTGACTTCCCATGATGATCTTTGTGTTCACAACCGTGTGTTAGAGGTGCATTATCATGTGTTAGAGGGCATAACCTCTTGTAATGCTTGTTTTGATGGTGTGTCCGGGCGTTGTATGACTAAACAAGTGCACTATGTTGAGTTTTCTGATTAACTCATGCTCTACTAGCCTGGGGGGTATAGTGTATGCAAATTGTCTAAATATACACATATAATGATGTCATAACTGAAAACATGTATGGTCATTGACCTGTTACGTTGACTGTTGTCACATTCTCCCCTTGTTTTGGGAATTTCGTCCGCGAAATCGAGTTTCCCTACTAGTGTTAGTATCAGGGAAAAGAGCTGGGTACTTGTGTCTCATTTGGTCTTCGCGTTCCCATGTAAATTCGGGACCACGCTTTGCATTCCATCTGACTTTCACAAGTTTAGTGCGGCTCCTTCTCAAATTTTGGACTTTCCAATCAGTAACCTCGATTTTCTCCTCGACGAAGTGGAGCTGATCATCGATGTGAATCTCTTCGGGAGGAATGATCAAAGATTCGTCGGATAGACATTTCTTTAGATTGGATACGTGGAAAGTGTCGTGAACACTACTCAGCTCTTCGGGTAGCTTGAGTTTGTATGCCATGGGACCAACCTTAGAAAGTATCTTGAATGGACCAATGTATCGGGGGTTGAGTTTTCCATGTTTATCAAATCGTGGTACACCCTTCCAGGGTGAGACTTTTAAGAGTACTTTATCGCCAACCTGAAACTCGAGTGGCTAACGACGGCGATCAGCGTAGCTCTTTTGACGATCTCGAGCTGCTTTCAAGTGATCACGAATCTGGAAGATCTTATCGGTGGTCTTTTGAATGAGCTCGCAGCCAGTCAAATATTTGTCTCCAACTTCCGCCCAACACAGAGGAGATCTACACTTGCGTCCATACAAGGCTTCAAAGGGGGAGCCTTGATGCTGGTGTGGTAACTATTATTGTAGGAGAATTCAACCAATGGTAGGTGTGAATCCCAGTTTCCACCGAAATCGATTGCGCACGCCCGAAGCATGTCCTCCAATGTCTAGATTGTGCGTTCACTCTGGCCATCTGTTTGCGGATGATAGGCTGTGCTCATGTCTAAGCGAAAGCCTAGTGCGTCCATCAGTGTTTGCCAGAATCGGGAGGTAAATCGACTGTCTCGGTCGGAAATGATTGAAACAGGCACGCCATGCCTAGTTACAATCTCCTTGATGTACAACTTGGCAAGTTTCTCCAACTTTTTGGTTTCCTTAATCGGCAAGAAATGCACAGATTTAGTCAACCGGTCAATAATGACCCAAATTGTATTGTGACCACTGGACATCTTAGGAAATCTGTTCCCATTTCCAAACCGGAATGTCTGGTTGCTGGAGCAGACCAGATGGTTTCTGATACTCAGCTTTGACCTTTGAACAAGTAAGGCATCGGCTGACGTATGTGGCGATTTCACCTTTTAGATTTGGCCACCATTAAAGTTCCTTTACGTCTTTGCATATCTTGTCAGCACCAGGATGTACGGAGTATCTAGACTTGTGAGCTTCCTCAAAGATTAGATTACATAAGTCACCAAAACGTGGCACCCAAAACCGATTGGCGAAATAAACTGTGCCGTCAGATCTTGGCTCCAATAGATTAACCATCTTAAATAGCGACTCGTTCTTAAGATTTTCACTTTTCAGAGCTTCTTGTTGAGCGTCACGAATACGGGTTGTGAGATTTATATGGATGGTTAGACCTTGTGCACGCACACGTAGGGTCTTAACTCGCTCCTTCCGGCTTAATGCGTCAGCCACAATGTTGCCTTTGCCCGGATGGTATTTAATCTTGCAATCGTAATCGTTTAACAGTTCAAACCATCTGTGTTGCTGCATGTTCAACTCCTTCTGGTTGAAGATGTGCTGTAAGCTCTTATGATCGGTGAAGATGGTGCACTTGGTACCGTAAAGGTATTGCCTCCAAATCTTAAGTGCAAAGCTTACTGCACCCAACTCTAGGTCATGAGTAGTGTAATTCTTTTCATGAATTTGGAGTTGCCGGGATGCATAGGCAATGGCCTTATTTCTTTGCATGAGTACGCATCCAAGACCTTGATGCGAAGCATTGTAGTAAACTACGAAGTCATCAGTGCCTTCGGGAAGGGAAAGAATTGGTGCACTGCACAGACAGTCCTTCAATACTTGGAACGCATTCTCCTGTCTGATTCCCCAATCAAACTTCTTGTCTTTTTGCGTCAAGTCAGTCAATGGTTGGGCAATCTTAGAGAAGTTTTCAATGAATCGACGGTAATAACCGGCTAATCCCAAAAATTGTCGCACTTCAGTTGGTGTCTTGGGCACAGCCCAATCCCTGATTGCTTCAATTTTTGCAGGATCAACTTGTATACCCTTCTCGTTCATAACGTGACCGAAGAAAATGGGCTTCTCAAATCCAGAACTCACATTTCGAGAATTTGGCATACAGTTTCTCGCTTTTGAGCAACTCCAACATCAATCGTAGATGTTGTTCGTGCTCTTCTTGAGTTCGTGAGTAGATCAAGATGTCGTCGATAAAGACAATGACGAACTTGTCCAAGTAGGGTTTGCAGACGCGATTCATTAGGTCCATGAAAACTGCCGGAGCATTCGTTAATCCGAATGGCATAACTAGGAATTCGTAATGCCCATAACGAGTTAGGAATGCAGTTTTCGGGATGTCGTCTTCCTGGATTCGTAGCTGATGATATCCTGACCGTAAATCGATCTTTGAGTAGTAGCTGGATCCTTGCAGTTGGTCGAACAGGTCGTCGATCCTTGGCAACGGATACTTGTTCTTGATCGTCAGTTTGTTCAAATCTCGGTAGTCGATGCACATACGGAAACTCCTGTCTTTCTTCTTCATGAACAGGATAGGTGCTCCCCACGGGGAAGAACTCGGACGAATGAAACCTTTGTCTAGCAACTCCTCAAGTTGATTGGACAGTTCCTGCATCTCAGATGGTGCTAAGCGATATGGA
Organism: Ambrosia trifida; assembly: GCA_028751855.1. Classification (NCBI taxonomy): domain Eukaryota; kingdom Viridiplantae; phylum Streptophyta; class Magnoliopsida; order Asterales; family Asteraceae; genus Ambrosia; species Ambrosia trifida. The sequence goes on along the minus strand of CM054129.1, from coordinate 62,482,585 downwards.
GTGCGGGCTACTGGGGCATTTCCCGGAAAAAGATCGATGCGAAACTCGACTTGTCGTGGTGGTGGAAGTCCTGGCAAGTCTTCTGGAAAGACTTCGGTATAATCTCACACCACTGGGATGTCCACTAGCTTCCATTCGTTAGCTTATTGTTCAACGACAACCTTTCCTCAAACATTTTTGGGCCTTAAAGCAGGAGATGATACGAAGAGTGGGTAAACCCTAACTTCCTCGAATCATTAATGTTTCATCATTTGGCAAGGGGATTCATACCAACTTCTCGTGACAGATGATCTCTGCACGATGTTTGGACAACCAATCCATGCCAATGACGATATCGAAACTACCCAATTGGATAGGCAGTAAGTCGATACAGAATTCGTGGTCGTCGAGTATCAGAATACAATCCTTAACAATCTCATCGGACAAGATTAATTTACCGTTAGCTAGTTCTATGGTAAATCGTGTGTCCAACTTACTAGATTCTAATCCTAGGGACTTCTTAATGTTAGTGGACACAAAGCTAAAATCTGCGCCGGAATCGAAAAGTATCGATGCGAAATGATTGTTAAGGAGAAACGTACCCGTAACTACGTTAGGATCATCTCGTGCTTCGTTGGCTCCTAACACAAACGCTCTGCCACGGGCTTGATCCTTGGCATTGGGACAGTACTTTCGGAAATGTCCTGTTGCACCACACTCAAAACACTTGTTTCGAGCACGAGGAGTGTTGGTGGTTTTGGCCCTGTGTAACACCCCAACCGATGGCGGAATCATCGAGGTGTCACGTAGTGACGATTGTTCAAAAGCACATGGTACTAAAATGTAAATATATTATTGAATAATTTAAATTGTCTTACATAGATGAAATGGGAAAAATACACAAGTCTGAACAAAACATGAAATTTGAAATAAATTATTAAAAGCAAGCACTAAAATCCAATGCTATGGAACTAAGATCAAACTGCACCTGAAACATGTACAAAATAAGTTTTGTCAACATATGAAATGTTGGTGAGCATTCCTAGTTTTAATATATATATATATATATATATATATTAAGTTGGAAAATGTTATACAATTCAAGTGCAAAGCTACAGTGCAATTATGTAAACTATGTATCATACAAATGAGCGAAATCAATCCTGTGACTGTATAAATGTACTAGAATGAACGGCGGTGTACTTATCCAATAAATGGATAATAACTTAACAATGACCATGGATTCTCCGATGAAAAAGGGGGAGAATCACCTAGGTGGGTTGTCAATCCAATAGCACTATCCAATGTTAAAGTCGGCTTGTACATGGTTAATGATTTCACTAAGTACAAATGTATTCTACAAGTAATGTCTAAGCATAAAGCACGTTTGTAAGCAAATGCACATAGTACTAGAATTGTATTGTAAAAATGTGAACTTGCATGTGAAATTTGTATAAGTGTACATGTAACACCCTAAAAGTGAATAAAAACAAAAAGGGGATAGGAAATACTCACTTTCGCAAAATGACTAGACGACTAAGCGAGTGTGAAAATGCGAGCAATCCAAAGATTCAACAACGAAACTAGTCCAATTTTGAAGAAAAGAAAACGAATAAGAAAAATATCAAGCTTCCAATTCGCCAATTACAATAGCTTATAATCAAAGCTTCAAATGTAGAAGTAATATACTCTAGAAGAAAGGTATGAGGGAGAGTTTAATCGAATTGAAACAATTGAATTAGAGGTGCAAAGTGTAATGGGTCATAGGTGGGTTTTTATACTAGTTTTGGATTCAATTAGGCTTTAAAATTGGTCAACACAATAAAGTAAGGTTTTAAGATGAATTGACTATTTGACTAGGACTTTGACTAAGAGTAAGACTTTGACTAGGATTTTTGACTGGAACTTTGACTGTTTGACTGTCTTAGCGGACCGCGAGGGCTAAAAAAAATAATTTTTCAAATTTAATCAATGTTAAGTTATAGACTTGTTTCCTTCTGTTTCTAAGTTGTTTTAGGACCGAAAATTAAGGGCTTTGAGTAACAAGGTCTGAAACATACGTGCTCGGGTGTAGATGTGAGTATAAAACGTGCATACTTTTACTTATAAAAATTATAAGTTTTATTAAATTGTGAATTTTGGTCCTATTAAAATACGAGCATTAAAAATGAAAATTTTGAAATAGTTGAGGAACCAATTATGCACATTTATGAAGAGTGAAGGGTGCTGGTTGTCACACCCTGCAGTTAGCGGTGGAATGACTACGACGGTTACAGTTCTTGCACAGAACGCTGTCATAGGTACCTATGTGATGGTAGTTGCATTTGCTACAGTGAGGATGAGGTCTGCTGTACTTGCGTTTGGGTTCCTCAGCAGCAGTGGCAGCAAAAACTTTAACAGCATCCTGCGGTCGGTGAGAGGAGTGCTTGCTCTTCCGGTTGTCGGAACGTTTGCGCTTGTTCCCGGAACTCTCACTGATAACTGTTACCTTCTGGGTCAGTGATCCCATACGTACCGCGTCGTCGGTCAGACTTTGAGCTAGGGTAACCGCAGCCTGGATGGTGGAGGGTGCCGATGCAATGACCATACTGCGGATCTTTGGTGACAGACCCCAGATATACCTATCGACTCTCTTGTACTCAGATGTGACCATGTGTGGGACCAGTCGAGAGAGTTCGTGAAAACGACTGGTATATGTAGTCACATTGGCATCCACCATAGCAAGGTTCTAGAACTCGGTTTCCAGCTTCTGTAGTTCGCTCGAGGGCAATACTTGTCCATGAGCATTGTTTTGAGATTGGCCAAGGAAAGACTGTATGCCATTTCTCTGCCCAGGGTTTGTACTTGCAGATTCCACCAAGTGAGGGCTTCATCCAGGAAGCTACAGGTGGAGTATTTTACCTTTTGATCCTCGGAGCAACCACTAATGTCGAGGACTAATTCGGTTTTCTCTATCCACCGGACAATTCCTACAGCGCCTTCATTACCACAAAAGTTCCATGGTTTGCATGCCATGAAGGTTTTGTATGAACAGCCGTGACTAGAGTTTTCAACCTCGTGGTCTGTTTCGCTTCGGCGACGCCCGGTACCTCCAGAACCTCCGCTTGAGTCGGCCCGTGTTGCATCGTGTCGAGCAATTGCCTCGGCAATTTCCCTGGCCAACTCGGCGGGTGTGGATGGTAGTGGCTCGCCTTCGGTCGTTCGTGTGGAATGTCGGGTCTGCATAACTAAAAGATGGAACACAACAAACGTGAGTAGCGTACATAATATATAAACATACGATAACCAACATAGTCATATAAATCAAACCATACATTAACATCATGTCATCACATCATTACATAATTTCTCAAAAGCAGTTAGGTTTTGATACAAAACAGGCGGGTGAACCTCAATTAGTTTTTAAGTCATAACATCCATAGTCACAAAACATCATAAGTCAAACACTTGCATAATCATCATAAAACATAATCTAAGAAGTGGGTGAGAAAGCAGCAGAAAGAGAGATAATAGCCTCCCACATACGCCTATTTGTCTCCATCGCCCTACGCTCTAATATCTCCACTCGTTTACCCATCTCCGGTCGCACTACTATGGCAGCTAGCCTCCCCTGCTCAGCCTCTACCAACTGACCCTCAAGCTCCCGAACTCGGCCCTCCAAAGCCACCAGCTGGACGTCATAAGATATAATAACGCTGCACTCGGAGCGGGGGGTCTCCCCGACGAGCATCCCAAGCTCATGGTCTCGAGGTCATCCTCCTTGTCTCGGTGCGCAAGGTCGCTCGTAAGACTAGGTAGGTAAGGCCGTTTGCGGGCCCGTGAGCGTCTCTTGAGCCTCTTCGATGGCTCACCTACCTCGATGGCTATGGGTATAGGCTCAAGAATGGCCGGCTAGACAGGCTCAGAAACAGGGACAGGGTCAGTAGGGATAATCGGGGGTCCTAGCAGGTATAGCTATCATTAAGGCTGGTCGGGTCCTCCTGCGAGGAGTACACCTAGTGACTAAACATCTCAAAGTGTCTAAGCGTAAATAAGGATTTAGGCTGGCTGGTGGGGATGAGACAGAAGGGGTGACAGAAGGATGGGGGTCAGAGATAGCTAGGGGTGGAGTGTCATCGCCCGCCTCGTTGTCGGAAGTACGTCTCTGGACAGGAGGTGAGTCAATGTCCATCTCAGACTCGGAGATCCACCCATTATGATGGGACTCGGGGGCTGGGTGGGTGAGAGGTAAATCATCCTCTTGGGAATCATCTGTTAAATAATCTGGCTCTGACTCGGGTGAAGAAACGAGATCAATAGTGATGACCATGTTTCCTGTCACAACATGCACATATATGTAAACAATCATATGCGTAAATAAATAAACCATGGTACCCGTATGTCTTCGTGGAGCGGCTTGAGGTTTGAGGGGAGCAAGGAGAGACTTCGTGGCACTTTGTGAAAACGTTTCGAACAATTATTTAAGTTATAGTTGACTCAAAAGAATCCTAGTTCGCTATAACCTCGTGCTTTGATACCAACCTGTCACACCCCACCTAGGTGGAAACACGGGAGTGCGACGACCGAAAGGTTTTCAAACACAAGGTTCAAGCAATACACATTTATTCAAAATAGTACCACCATGAAAGATGGAATTTGTCATGAATTTATTGAAAGTTAACCATAGTGTAAACACATGAACATTGTCTTATGGAAATTGGAAACATAACATTTTGAAGCTGACAAAAGCCATCAAAGTGATACCATGGTGTGCATGCTCGAACCCTTCCCTCAAACCTTTGTGGACCTCCATTAGTTACCTGAAACACATGCATAAGCTAGCTAAGCAAATGACCACTGTGAACAATAATGTTGGTGAGTCTATGGGTTTTGAATGTACTGTAAAATGAACGTGTCATCCGTGTTTGACCAATCATGAGCTAGCTAAGCAAATGACCACTGTGAGAACCATGAGTCCTGTAACCAAACCTCTTGACTGTGGTGCCTCGTGCATTGTACAATAAAGACAATGTATGTATAGTAGAATACTAACACTCTTTTGCATGTGGCTGGTTAGAGCGACTAACCAAGAGTGGGGGTGTCAACCCAATAGATCTATTGAAGTGTTCCACGGCTAAATGTCTAGCTAATGGTTACAGTGAACGATGTACGAGGACTAGTGAGCTCATGAACCAAAATGTCTCATGTTCCACATGGTAGTCATGCTAGAATGTACACACACTTGAAAATGACACAAGTATTGATGCATGTATTTCCCCCAAAATGTAAAATAGTAAAATGGGCCATAGAAAACTCACCTGTTTGAGTCGTGTGTGGTCTAGTGAGATAGTAGATGATCATCGTCCTGACAAATGATACCCTATGATTAGTATGGACACGGTAAGTCACCCGGAGATTGTTTATCATAAAAATTGTTAACCCAACACTTGTGGACCTTCATGTTTAGTGTGTTTCATTGTTCTTGATACTTGTTAATGTTCTAACAAACATATAGTTCCAAGACTTTGTTGTTACGAAATGTAATGTCCATGGTGAACTATATTGGGCCCCACATGGGATAATTGGGCCGTATATTAGCACCAATTCACCATGTGTGGTTGGTTTTTGAGAAAACATTGCTTAACATATGTGCGAAACCCTTTTTAGGTCCATTTATAGTTAACACATGTTTCGGCTCTCATTAACATATGTATTTTAGCTATAGCCGAAGTAATTTCATAACATGTGCCTAGTAATCGATCCTTTAGTGGCTTCTATTAGGCCGATCCATGTTTGTAAAATAATAATGGGTGTTTTGAAATCAACTTGGGTTCGTTTTAAAGTGAGACTCGATTGTCTTTATATCAAAAGAAGTCTTTTAGTTTCACAACTATCTTAACACTAGTTTGATCATAAAACCGATTGTTAACATGCTTCATTACACCATAACTTTGTCTCAATGTATTATTTAGATAACAATGCTTAGATAGAGCCGATTTGTTTTAGTTGTTAGGTGTTCTCGGCTAATAGACTTAGTATATTATTGAACCATTATGTATTGATCATACTCGTGCATAGTGAGAGTGTATGTTTGTGAACCGATAATGTTTAGGACCGATGGTTGCGTGTAGAACCTTAAGATCGAATGAAATGATGTCTAAAAGATTAGAAGGGCTAAGGTTCTTACCTATTTGAAGTGATGTAAGGCTAGTTGAGAGCTTGATCCTTGTTCCTTCCTTCGATCTTGTTCTCTTCGGGTGTGGCTTCTAGAGCAGAGTAGTTGAGAGAGTAGTGGATGAGTGTTTATGAGATGGGTGGTGCAAGGTGTTTAGATGTTCTAAGGCTCCTTTTATATGCAATTTCTAAGGCAAGTTGACAACTCTTTGCCACATCTAGACATAGGTTTGCTTCCTAACTCATGTAAGGTTCTTAGTTGTCTTTTCTTTTCTTTTCATTCATGCCTTGGTTTTCGGCCGCTATGTATGGGTCTAGAGGTGATATACATGGCAAGCCTCCTTGTGTAAGTTCTATGGTGAAAGTCTATTCCTTCCATTTAGGTGTAACTTAGTGGCATGAGTCTTGATAGTGATCTTTCATTAGACAAAGATCTTTTTGTCTTTTCTTGGTGGATTTCGAGCAAAGGGCTGAGGAAAACAAGGCCATGTGTTCAATGTAGGGTGGTAGTTTATAAGAGGAAAGGTTGACATTCCATGGTGTGTTCTAGTGCTAGCTAAAAAGGTGTAAGTTGTTCTTGTCTAGTCTTTCCTTGGCCGATTGTTTTCTAGTGAATTCTTAGGTTCTTGTTTAATCACCATCATACATATATGTAGGGATCTAATAGGCCGATGATGTGGGATGGTGTAGGGTAGTGGAAGCTTCAGGTTTTAGGCACATGATGATAGTGATAGCTCCAACATTCTTCATTCTATGATTGGCTAAGTCAAGAAGGGTAGGGAGTTGACTTTAGGGAGGTTGGAAAGCTCTTGTGTGATTACCATTTTGGTGTAAGCTTGTGACAAACATTCTTGCAAGATAGGTGTGGCCTTGTGCCTTGTGTTTCGGCCGAGAAAGAGACAAGAATGGGGGTTCCTTGTTTGCTTAAACACTAGCTTATAAGAGTTGGTTTGTAGACTCCTAAGATGATGTAAATAGAATGACCATCTTGCTTATCTCTAGCTTCTAAGTTTGCGGCTCGAAGAGGACAAACAAATGGGGTATGTTGAGTGTAAAACATAGAGATTGACAAGGCTTTGGAAGGTTACTTGTTAGTGTAAAGTGTGATAACTATTGTTCATGTATATGTGGGCATGCGTGTGGGTTTATATGTAATGTCGTGTGTATGGGTGTATATACATATGTGAGTATAGCTTGTATAGCTCTAGGACAATAAGCTTGGTTATGATCCAATACTTAACATGTTATGTTAAATAACTCGGTCTATTCATGTTAATAGTGTTGTGATTGTTCGTTGTATAGCCTCTAGTACACCTTTGATATAAGAATATCATCCGGTTTCACAAGAGTAAGAGTTTGTTAAGTTCCATGCCTCTTGATGACGACATTAACATGTATTTTGTTTCACATGTGTCATGGGTTTGTTGAGTGACTTCCCATGATGATCTTTGTGTTCACAACCATGTGTTAGAGGTGCATTATCATGTGTTAGAGGGCATAGCCTTTTGTAATGCTTGTTTTGATGGTGTGTCCGGGTGTTGTATGACTAAACAAGTGCACTATGTTGAGTTTTCTTATTAACTCATGCTCTACTAGCCTGGGGGGGTATAGTGTATGCAAATTGTCTAAAAATGCACATATAATGATGTCATAACTGAAAACATGTACGGTCGTTGACCTGTTACGTTGACTGTTGTCACAAAAACCGAATTAACCGATCGGTTACGGTTAACATATGGCCAAAACCGAACCATTCGGTTATGGTTACGGTTACGGATTTCCTCTTTTTCGTAACCGAAATAACCGAAACCGAACTGATAGCTATATAATTATTTATGTTTCATACATATATCCATATATTTGGAATATATTTTCATGTATTTCGGTATATTTCATGTATATCTATGTATTTGAAATATATTTTTTATGTAACTCATGTATTTTTCATGTATATTCATATATTTGAAGAATATTTTATTTATTTCATAGGTATTTCATGTATTTTTCTTGCATTTTTATATATATTTGTATTCTTGAAATATATTCAAAACACTTTACTAACTGTTTTAAGTTTATAATTTTGCACGAGTTTTATGTTTGGTTATTAACCGAACATAACCGATAACCAACATATTAGCCGAAGTAACCGAACCAACGTAACTGAACGGTTTCAGTTATGGATTTTCCTAAAAACCGAACTTCAGTTATCGGTTTTGGTTATATATAAAAGCCGAAATGAACCGACATTTGCTCACCCCTAGTGGTGGTTGCACAACAACACCTTGTTCCAAATCGCCCCTTTCCTAACAAACCGAATCTCCCGATTTTACCATTGTTAACTAATAAACTATTTAATCGTGTCAAGACATAATTTACATTAAAACAAGTCCTAAATGGGGTCTTAGGGCTGAACTAAACACCTAATTAATTTATTAACACAAAGAACTCAAAAATTCCCAAAACAAGAAACCTACAACCCAGAATCACAATTCAGACCCACTAAACCTTCACCAATGGTCTCCATTTTTGGATACGGGGTCTTAGGGCTGAACTAAACACCTAATTAATTTATTAATCACATACCATAGTATGGTTTTGAAGCAAAATCCCAAATTAAATCAACCAAATCGTCCAAGGAACAAAGAAGCCGTTTTCAAAATTGATCAATCAATTAATCGATCATAAGATCAAAATTAACCATGAATTCACTTAGGGACTTGATAGACTAACCTTGTAGTATGATTTAGAGACAAAACCCCCAATTAATCACCTTCAAACTCGGCTTAATTGATTAGGCCGATTTACAAACCCTAGTTTTAGGAAATCCAATCAACAATGATTTATCACAACAATTGATTATGGATTCGATTTAGGGAATGAAGGACTAACCTTGTAAGATAACTTAGAGGTAAAATCCCCAAAAATTATCCTTGTATTGTAGTCCAATTGATGAAGTCGAACCAAGCCCTAAACCGCCAAAAGAATCAATCAATAGTCGAATATAACATGCAATTGATCAAGAACTTGCATAGGGTTTGATAGGTTTACCTTTAGGGATGTCGAATTGGGATTGAGAGCTACTTAACGGTCAAAAAAATTCTGGTTTGGGTGCTCCTTGTTTGCGCCGTGAATAAGCAAAAGGGGAGGAGAAGTTAGGGTTTGTTAATGTTATCCAACTTTGTACAAATGGTCCCACTCCCTTGATTCCATTGTAACATGTTCCTTAAGCTACTCAAAAGAGATTATTAAAAGGCCAAAGAGCCCCCTCAACTAAACCATTATAGGAAAATACAAGTGTACAAACTCTACAAGGCGAGACACAAATCCGGGAATCTACGGGTGTTACATGCTCTGATCAGAATCTGACGTCGTTTGGTCCTCATCTTCCTCATCCTTACCGTTTTCCAATGTCCACCACCACCACCACCACCATGTTGAAATCCACCACATGTTTAGCAAAACATGAAACAAAAGAATGATACAAAGATTGATGAGAAATATAGTACCTTAAGGTAGTGCAGAGGATGGAGAACGATTTGTTTTGCTACGGCTTTCAGTCAATTTCGTTTAAAATTGCAAAAAAGAAAGAAAAAAAAAGAATGAGATTCTCTATATACGTTTTTTATAAGAATATCTAGTGTCACAAGACACATTCAAATGGATAGAATGACCTCTTTAAATAACGCGTAAGATTTATTACTTTAGAATGTTAATAGATAAAGATGTTGAAAAAACTAAAAGTTGTTTTTAAGAACAATTTTTTGCATGTACAATTATTGTACCAGACTAAATCTATTAATATATATAAAAGAATTGATATATTTTGACGTGGTGTGCAATGGAAGCCTCAACCGCCCCTTAAGAGTGCCACGTGGCTTAATAATTGAGAGTTTTGGGGGTTTTTGAGTATTTTTGTATTTTTAAGTAAAAAAAGGAAGAATATAAAACCTTATTGTTCCTATCTCTTCATCTTTCTTTCGTTCATACCTAAACCCTAGGCCCTCCCTTCTCTCTCACCGCTTATCCTCACCTCACCTCACCAAACCCCAAAAACCAAAGTTCTCTGGTTATGGCTCCATCATGCTCCATTGTGTTGCTATCAATCCCACCGACTACCAATCGTGCAGATAATCTTCATCGCCACCGTTATTCCAACCTTCGTCACCGTAGTTTTCCCCAGACAAACAATCCCAGTTTTCGGTGCGGTTCGTCAGCGTTGTTTGCCCCAACCAACGAATCCCCACATCCGGTGCTGTCTACCGCCACCGTCAGTTGCGATCTCCGCCGTCTTTGACTTCGCGCTTGGTTTGAAGTTATGGTTCGAGCCTTAATCAAATATTATTACTTATGTTTGACAGTGGAATTTTTTTCTTCTTTCCTTCTGATTGTTGATGTTTTTTGTTTTTTCAAACGTCATGAACAACATGCGGCCATTATCGGGGAAAACCGAAACTGATGCTTATCACTTCGTCTGATGAAACAAAAGGTAATCAGAACCACGCTAATTTGATTTATTCCGTGTTGTCTTGGATACTTTCCTGCATGCTTCCCATTTCTTTTGCTATCACTTATAATGAACACTGAAGAACAAGTGATTTTGGAATGCATATACACTTTTCCCTAATTTTTAACAGAAAACTGAAGTTCTACACTTAAAAGGAGTGGATCAGTTAATTATAATTTCACATTTTTCGTTTATCATTTTTATGATACAACTACGTCTAAGTATAATAAATTTTATCATTATTACATTGTATGAATAATTTACTCCTAACATAAGTTATTTTCTCATAAGTTCATAGGAATAACAAATGAAATGCTATATGAAATCACTATATTGTTGTAGCGTACTATCAGATATAGGAATGAGTTATTTTGGTTATATGACGATGATATTAAGAGAATTGAGATGTTAAATTGGGGCAAATTTAGTGACAGGAAGTGAAATTATTAAATTTTTAGCTATATGTATAATACTTTGAAGCACAAAAACACCACATGTACGAAAAACGCGGTTTTCTACACTTTTTTTGCCAAAAAAACACGCTTTTCTTGCGCTTTTCCTGCACTTTTTGTACACTGCGCGCCTTGAGTGGCATAAGGCGCATGGATCTGCGCCTCAGGTCGCCTCGCGCTTAAGCACTATAAGGTTTTATTGCATTTTGTTCATAATAAAAGCAAGTTATTGTTCATGTTATTCTTATTGTTCCATGTATGCAAGTATATATACTTTTGATGTAATCATAGGATTTATATGACTGTAGAAAACTTGCATATTTAGTTATAGTCATGGCTTCCTATCCATGTTTTTGTTCTATTTTAACAGATCTTATGCTTATCATCCATACTTACCCATAAGTTGCATCTTTTATTGGTTTTCTGTTCTTATCATTTGTGATATATACATACATATATATATATATATATACATATATATATATATATATATATTGTGTTTTCTTAGGCTTCAAACCATCTCAGCATCAAAAGCTTGCTTTATTTGACCTGTCCAACGATGATCAATGGCAAGACACCCGAATATATTTGCAATACGTTCAACATCAAGAGTTGTTTCATCCTTGAAGAGGAAGTCCGACAGGAAAAAGCACGGACATTTGAGTAAATATTCGTGACCCGAAATTTTCAAATATTTAAAAATTGGGGCTATAAAGCTAGAATTCTTTTATATATAAATTAGTTTAATTTAATTGGTTTTTTGGTTTAGTTTTATTTGTTAAGCGTTTCGTGGTTGGTTTAGTATTTTATTATAAATAGAGTTTATGTAAAGGTTCATGTAAATATTTAAAAATTGGGGCTATAAAGCTAGAATTCTTTTATATATAAATTAGTTTGATTTAATTGGTTTTTTGGTTTAGTTTTATTTGTTAAGCGTTTCGTGGTTGGTTTAGTATTTTATTATAAATAGAGTTTATGTAAAGGTTCATGTAGGGTTAAAATTTGAGAGTTTAATAAAGAGTTTGAACCTGATGGTTTAGTTCATAATTTTGTGATCCTAATATCCAACAAGAATGTTTATTGTGATAGATAAGAATTAAAATTTTGAGAGTTTAATAGACTTTCTAGAACTTACTTAGATGGTAGAATTGTTGTTATCATAAATGGATGATCAAACCAATCATCTCATATGTATGGTAATTAAGTTGTGCAGCATCGTGTATCTTTTATGACTAGAAAAAGAGCAATATTTACCGCTCTAATCGACACCTACATACCGATCCATAATTTAACTTCACCATTTATGAAGAACTAGCAGGTTGAGGAAAGCTGTCCAAACTACATACAGGTATAAACAAACATGCCTTCAATATGTGTAAAATTACATATAATTCGTGAATAGGTGTTACGTTGAAGATGATAGATCAACAGACACTTGATTGCAGATGATACCATATCACTATGAATTGAAATACATGTACATGATGAACCTAAACCATTTAGACTTTGGTTATTCAAATCTGTTCTTAATTGTGTTGTTTTTGAGTTGCTATGAAAGTTTTTCTTATCTCACTTATTAAATTAAAAAAAAAATCAAGTCGTCATGCTGGAACTCCTTTGCATCATGCTACACAAAGTGGCCTAGGGCAGATGGTTGATCTACTGGTTTCAAATGGTGTTGGGTGCTTTTAGGTAGATGTTCTCAGTTTGTGAACCAATGTTCTTCTTCTATATTCTTCTTTATTAAGGAGCAGGGAATTGATCTACATCGTTCTTCTTCATTCACACACCCAATAACCAAAAAAAACATTTGATTCAATCCTATTCTTTACCTCAAATCTCTTCCACTTATACGAATAAAGGTTTCAATCGGTAAAACGAGAACTCGGCAGAGGAACATTAATCTCAGGTTACCCGAAAATCAATCAAACAATCTCTGTTCGTTAACAGCGGTTTGTTATCCGATTGTTCTTCGATTACCGATTCCCCTCCTTCTAAAGGTAAATAAATTCATCCGCTTTATTATTAATATTATTATTATTATTATTATAATTATTATTATTATTATTATTATTATTATTTGTGATTGTAATTAGATTGAATCTGTATAGGGAAGAGTAATAATGGTAAGAAAAATGGAAGTAATTCGAAGAACAAATAAAAAGCTTCAACTTCTTTCAATTCAAAAATTATGGAGAAGCGTAACATGAATGTTGTTGGTTACAGTTATCCTCAAGTAATGGTTTCTTTCTGTTTAAAAGCTTTGAGATTTGTATCTGTTTTTGTTTGGATGAAACTGATTTTGATTATGAATGGAGGAGCAGCCGAAAGGCGTAAGCCGAAAGGAGAAGAGGAAGGCGTTAAAGAAGGAGAAGAGGAAGCCAATAAGGAAGGAGCTAGCAGAGAAGGCTCGCGCCGAGGAGGCTCACGCCGAGGCGGCTCGGCTTAACGATCCAGAACTGCAGCGATAGAAAAGAGTTTGAGTACAGAGAGAGGGCTTTTCTACAACAGTTAGAGAGAGAATAAAGAAGAAGAAGAGCGGATTTATAGAGAATCAAAGCTTCAACTGGTACGTGTTTTTCTTTACACTTTCTGATGTTAATGTGGCTAATTTAACTGTGCTTCATTTATTATTTACATTGGTACGTGTTTTGCTAATGAAAACGTTTTGGGCTATCCCAGGTTGTTTACATTTGTCGACCAAGTTCTTGCTTTGGAGCGTGAGATGCTCAAGAGGATAAAGGAGCAGGGGCTAGATATTGTTCCTTGCATTCTTATTATAAGAATCACACACACACATACTCTCTAAATGTATGTATGTATGTATGTATGTATGTATGTATGTATGTATGTATGTATGTATGTATGTATGTATGTATGTATGTATGTATGTATGTATGTATGTATGTATTTCAAGTTATGGATGGATGGTTGGATGATTTAACAACAGGTGACACGACTCCTCCCTGATGTGGCAGGAACCACATGCGAGCAGCGTCTTGAGAAAGTGTTTGGAGCAAAGCACTCTCATATTCTGCGAGTCCCCTTCAGACCAAAAAGGGAATTCTCCGTAAGTGGATCTCTCGCTTTGAGGTGTGGCCCTACATCGAGACCTTCACCGAGGTAAGCTACCGGAATTCAATGTCTTTTTTTTTCTGAATAATCAATCAATTTGATAAATGGCTTCTATAGGATGTCGCAAAAGAAGTTACCGCAGAGCTGAAGGCAAAGCCAGATTTGATCGTCGGTAATTACAGCGAGGGCAACCTGGTTGCCTCTTTGCTGGCTCACAAGTTGGGTGTCACTCAAGTAACGGAATGAACTAACTAGATTTTGTTGCTTGGTGTGCTAGGTCATAACTAATCCCTTGTCTGCAGTTTACCATTGCTCATGCCCTAGAGAAAACTAAGTACGCTGACTCTGATATCTACTAGAAGAACTTCGAGGACAAGTATCACTTATATCATCTAATATATGTCGCACCCAGTTTATACAATTCAACCTGTCAATTCATTTTTTTTATTTGTATTGTATTAATTTAAAATGTCTAGGAAGTTCCAGTTAATACACGTAATGACTTAGTCATGTAAATATAAGTAACGAATTATTTATGGAGATTAGCTATCAACAAACCAAAATATCAACCGACAAACGGTATATTAATTGATAAAATATGTGGATAGTAATAAAATACATATTCAACTTGATTGCTCATGTAGTTAGGTATTCTTCTTTTATCTTTTTTTAATCAGCTAGTATATATTAAACCGAAACATTAAATTCGAAGTGACTAATTAAATGTTTTGAAAAGCGTGAATGAATTTTGAGAAATAAAATTGGAGTTGCAATTGGAGGTGTCGTGTCTAATTCACCCGAAACCAATGGGCGTCGTCCCACCTACCCACGATCCAACTAGTTATAATACAATTAAATTTGGTTTTCATATGAACAATATGATTTTTAATTATCTGTCTAATAAATTCATCTTATGTATTATAATTAGGGTTGTTAATATTGATTTGCGCTCGCTGATCGTTCGTCGCTCGTTTGAAATTTGTTTGGAAAATGCTTATTCGGTTTTTTTTTTGTAAACGAGCCGAACGGTTTGATTTGTAAACAAGCCAAGCACGAGCAAAGATCTGTTCGGCTAGGTTCAGCCGGATATAATTTTTATTACTTTATTATATATATAATTATATATACACACATTAATTACAATTATATTTATAGTTTTATACATACCACTTTAATGAGTTTGACTTAATATATGCATATATACAATTATATTTATAGTTACTGACCCAGTCAACCCAATAATAACTTATCACTAAGTTTAATTGTAAAACTTTAAGTCATGAAAAGACATGTTTGACTTCATATTCCTATTAGTTGTCTGCCATCAATTGTAACCTCACGAATTTTCCCATTTATTTTGCATTAAAGTATTTCCCGATCCATGATATAAAGTCTAATTTATTTCTAAGTATTCTTATTTTTATCCGTGCACTCTATTTTTCTAAGTTCCTTTTATCATTGTACTTAAAAAAAAAAAATCTTCAATCATGACATATGTCCTATCCTAATTCTATTTATAAAATCGTCATTTTATAAGACGGTGTTTTTTTTTTTCTATTTTCTAATTCAAACTAATGATTTTTTTTATTTCTTATTTAAAGCTTATCATTTTTCCAATTACATTTATAATCTCAAACAAGGAAGGTATAAATTAATTTCAAAATAAAGCCTTGAGTCAAGAGTCAAAGTTTTGACAACATAATTCTTGGAGTCAATGTCTTAGTCAAACAGTCAAAGTCCTAGTCAAGTCGTAGTCAAACAGTCAAAGTCTTAGTCAAATAGTCAATTCATCATAAAACCTTACTTTATGGTGTTGACCAATTTTAATGGCTAATTGAATCCAAAACTAGTATAAAAACCCACCTATGACCCATTATACTTTGCACCTCTAAATCGATTGTTTCAATCTGATTAAACTTTCCCTCATACCTTTCTTCTATAGTCTATTACTTCTACAATTGAAGCTTTGATTATAAGCTCTTGTAATTGGCGAATTGGAAGCTTGATATTCTTTCTTTTGCATTTTCTTCAATTTGGACTAGCTACGTTGTTGAGTCTTTGGGATTCGCCTCGCATACATTCACAACACATTATTCTATTTTTTTTTTTCACGAGACATAACATTTTGCTAAGGTGAGTTTTACATAGCCCCTTTTCTATTTATCACCATTTTTGGGGTGAAACATGTTACAACATTCTATATGCAATTCAATCATCAAAGTGTCTATGTGTTTTTCTATGTTGCATTATGTCTTGAACATGACTAGGGTAAGCACAATTCTAGCATAATCATTAACATTGATCAGCCGACGGTATACAATGATAGATCTATTGGACTGACAATCCCACCCGGTGTCACACCACGCCAATGGCGGAAACACGTGGCGCGACGGTTCAAGAGCATAAAGTCAAGGTTAACGCAAATCATAAGTAATTAAGAAAATGGGTCATTTATTAAGATGTTAAAAACCATGTTTGATTGTTCACACATAAACGAAAATTGTTTTTAATACAAATAAGGAGGCTTCTCAAATATATCCCGAATCCTTGGGATATAGAGACGAAACCCCTTCAAAACACCCGAAGCCCAGTTGAGAGATTCCCCTGACCCAGCTTGCCATGTTGTCCATCATCTATCAATTACCTGAAAGATATGTTTAAAAATTCGTCAATATATAAATATTGGTGAGTTCACAGGTTTTAGTTTATCAAAACTTTGTCTCTTGGGAATTACCATGTTATGACAATTTATAGGAGTTGCAAGTTCCTATAATTCTACTTGAGCCTATAACCAAACTAAGACAAATAATAATGCCCCGCTCCAAGTCGTTACACGGTATCCTACGACTTGATTTCAGAATACGTGCACCCCAGGCATACGCCGATGCATAATCGACGCTATCGATTAGGGGTGGGCCTTGTCAGGCACCAATAGTACTATTCAAATATTCCTTCGGTTTCATTTCCCTGAATTAATGATTATAGTAGAGAGGTCTCAACCCCGAGTGGCGATCACAACTCAAGTATTCAACCCATCAAACATTTCCCTAACATATCTTTCCCCCGAAAAACATAAAATAGTTTAAAATGGGGCCGTGAGACTCACCTGCATCTGTGCTTGGCTCAAAAAGGAAGATAGCAAATTTGTGGTCTCGCACCTACAAATGTCCTAGGCGTATAAGTCACTACACCTATAGTGCATGTGCCTTGGCAAGTTGTACACCCAACTCCCCGACCACGTGTTATTCCAATTCCCCTTTAATTAGACGCGTATCCTAGGTTCATTGGCGATGGATTACCCTTTTCTTACGAGTTATGTATTATTCTCGTTAATATCCTTTTTAACTTGTATACTATTATTCTCGACACGACTCTACCTAACGTATAATTATTTTCCCATTTAAATAATTATACTTAGGATCGTATCGTTCGATATAATGTATTCTTAATACCCGACCCGACCCACTTTGCCGCATATTTATTTTCCCATTTAAATAAATATGCTAAGGTCTCGTCGTTCGGTGGTATATTCTTAACGCCCGACTCGACTTACCATGCCGTACATTTATTTTCCCATTCAAATAAATATACTAGGATCTCGTCGGTATACACATATATATATATATATGTATATTTTGCCTACTCTTCTCGGTTTTCCTTCTCGCATATCTACTTTCCCATTCAAATAGGTATACTAGAATTTCGTCGAGACGAGCATATATATACATATATAAATGTGTAATTTTTCTTGTTAAGTCCATACGTTGTTTAACGTTTTTAATCCTTTACGTTATGTTTTTCTCCCACGAATGTTTTCTCTAACACTTAGGAAAGTGTTATATAATTTTCACGCATGTTATATATATTTTACTTCTTAAAATATATATATTTTTCATTTTGCCGCAATGGCATTTTTCTCTTGTTTGTCCGTTTATCCGTTATAGTTAGTTTATGTAACTAAGTCCGATAGTTAAATTTTTCTGAGTTTCTTCCAATATGCGTTCTATAGAAATATTATTTATACTTCCAATTCCCAAACACATATTACTTGGAAGGTTAAAAATATACTTTTGTATTTTTAATTCAACTTGTTAACTTATATACCCAAAAATGTTTCCGATACTTTTATATTCCCATTTATATAAAAGTATCCATTTTTGTATAAGTTTTCTCAAGTTTCTACTCTTGTCCAATATTTTTATAAAAACCTTTATTTTTATAAAATCCTTATGTTAATATAAATCCATATTTTTATAAACTTCCATTTTTATAAAAATACACTTTTTATAAAATACACAAGTAGTTTACTAGTGTTTACCAAAACTATCCTTGGAAAAATCATTATTTATGCTTTTGACACCAAACTTTCCGTTAATGCAATTTTGGACCAAAGTTTCTAAAATATTTATTTTAGTCCCTCAACTTTCAAAGTTACAACATTAGTCCCTTAACTTATGAATGTTGCATTTTCCATCCTAACTTCCAAAGTTAGCATTTTTCCTTCCACATTAGTGGACTTTGAAGAATCATCTTCTTAATGTTTGGTTACTTTTACATCATGCCACTTTTAATAGTCTTATATTCCATCATTGATGCTATTAACATGTGTGTTTAATGTTTTTATCCAACATACCCAAATTTCATTCATCCAAGTGAGTAGACTTTAAATATGTAACTTTCATATTTATAAACATCTAACATATTCCAACTTATTTCAGACATTAGATGGCCATTTTATGATGATTAAAACTATCTTTTAACATATTCAAGTCACTTTCATAAATCATTTTCAAATCATCATCCTTCATAAGTGTATGTATATGTTTTATAATTTTTAGAGATACTACATTACTAGTATTAAATCCATGATCCATCTACATATTTTTACTCATCCATTTTACTCTTGTAAAACATATTAAAGCTTATGTTTCAAAAACCACATTTTACCCATTCATGTACAACTTGCTCCTAAGAACACATAACATGAACATTAATGATCAAAGCAAGGTTAAAAACTTACTACTAGCTCAAGGCTAGGGAAGACAAAAACCTTGGATTTGAATGGGGTTTAGTGTGTTCTTCCAAGTGGTTAAGCTCCAAGCTCTTGAAACACACAATGGGGTTTTGAAAGATGAAGATTTAGAGGTGATTTGGAAGTGTTAAACTTGAAAAGAGAATGTATATGGGAGGGGTATATGTTACGGCCAAGGGGAAGAAGAAGAAGAAGATTTCTAGCTTTGTTGATTCAAGTATGCATGTATGTATCTTATATGATCTTTTCCATATCCTTCAAAGATTACTTGGATCTTTAATAGATTGTATGATATCTTTAGGAAGATTATGAGAGATTTGAAAAATCTTGGGGGATTGTTATGAGGGTGTTTGGCCGTGAGTTTTAGAGAGAGAAGGGAGAGGATTAGTTAGCTTTTACCCAATGATAATTCATGCACCCTTAATCCTCATGATTACTAATGATATGATATTAGTGGGTTAATTAATAAAAAGAGGATTAATCATATGGGGATGGGCCCTAGGCCGGCCCCTTGGGGTGCTTGGGTGGGGTCCACATCACTAAATATTACCCATTATTTGTTATGTTTAATTCCTTCTCGTTCGGGTGTCGTCCGGGTATTTTTCGGGTTTTAACCGCGTGTTATCCAGATATTAAAAATACCTTTAATAACCCTTAAACATAGTCCAGTTTAAGCGTTGATAAGTTATTTAGGCTTTTGCGGGGTGAAATTATAAGTTATACGCGTATCGGGTGCGGTACGCGCACTTTATTCGTTACCGGGAGATTTGTATAACAAGCTCTCACTTATGGATTTGGAGTTCCAAAACCCATTATATTTTGTGAAATTACTCTTTATTTTATATCCCGGGTGTCCGGGATCCTTTTCGCTTATTTAATTTTTACCGGGTAATCGCCAGTGTCCATACCGGATAAATTTACTCGCACATGATCCTATCATGTGTTGTCATTAAACATATGCATTCCTATGCATTATTTGGGAATTGCTATCTTTCTAAGGCCTCAGTTAAATAATCAACACATAATTGCATTTAATTACGTTAATCGCGTATTAGTTAATTAGTACGGAATTACCTCATTTTTGCCGGTTGTTACACCCGGATACGTGCCTCCTACAAAGGTAGCGTGGGTGTTTGTTATCGCATAACATATTCGAGTGAACCATGAGCGTATGGGATGTACCACATTATAACAGTCACAAGGGTTGATTATGCACTCGATTTACTTCTAGTATGTTTTCACATATGGACTAGATTTGCCATGACACTTGAATTGCACAACATTTTTATTCGATTATCAAAACCTATGTAATTCTCACCAACTTTTGTTGACCCAAAATTATTTTCAAAATTAACATGTTTCAGGTAACAATGAAGCTGAGGCTTGAGATTGCATGAGGATTTAGCATGAAGTTATTATTTGAAGTTATTTGAAGTTTTTGCTTATTTGATATCATGTATTTGAATTCCTAGACATCACTTTATTTTTGGATATTTATGTTTTGAATAAATAATTTAAAATTCAATTTATACCATGTGCTACTGAAACAATCATCAATACGTGACATCCCGATGTTTCCGCTATCGGTTGGGGTGTTACATCAATCGTCTCCCGCTATCAACCTACGCCACAATGCGATAATTGTTCTCCGTAGTATGCTCATCATCTCACCGGCCTCAACCTAAGACTCATTATCGGACAACCGGACCTCAGATTTAGTGTCATCCTCAGACGGTCGAACCTCAGCCATCACTATGCAGCGAGACATTAAAGGAAGCATCCCAAATTTATGGTTGTCCGAAAAACTCGCTCTTCGCTCGATACTCACTCGAAAAAATGTGCGCTCGAAAAATGCTCGCTCGATTTCTAGCTCGACTGTAAACGAGCTAATCGACTTGGTTCAGTTTGTAAATAAACCAAGGACGAGCCAAAGGTTGCTCGACTCGTAAACATCCCTAGTTATGATGTTGAATATGAATAAAATAAAACTAGTTATGATGTTCAATATGAATAAAATAAAACTTACTAATAAACCAGGGTTAGCCATTTACGACTTAATGGTGTGGTCTCGGAGACAATACTCGGTGTGATTAGGTGGCCTAATCCTCGATCAGCAACACCCCCCCCCATAATAAATCAGTGACTTCGATGCAATTTCACCATTTGTACCGAGTGATTCTATTGGAAAAGAATATAACCGTTGGACAATAATTTGACCGTTTGAAAATATGGTCGTTGGCCTAAAAAAATTCCAAAGTTTTTTACTTTATATAAATACACAACCACACAATATTTTTAAACCACCCAACATTTTTAGCCACACAACCTTATATTTTATACAACTCCCAACAATCTTCAATCTTCAAACAAAACAATATTATGGATCCAAGGCGTTCAAACCC
Source organism: Ambrosia trifida (assembly GCA_028751855.1). Lineage (NCBI taxonomy): Eukaryota > Viridiplantae > Streptophyta > Magnoliopsida > Asterales > Asteraceae > Ambrosia > Ambrosia trifida. The sequence goes on along the minus strand of CM054129.1, from coordinate 62,460,988 downwards.
GCAACCCTTTTTCTTGAACACTACTGCTACTCCTTCAACCCAAGCACATACGCGTTTGGCGGCTTTAGTCAACCCCAAAACGCCTGGCAAATGCAACAACAACAACAATTTCATATGCAAATGCAACAACAGCATCAAATGCCAATGTTCCCCGCGAGACCTCAATCACAACCCGAACACGATTTTGTATCCTTAGGCGCCGATGACGATGTTATAGCCAAAACCCAACCAACCTTAAAAAAAAGACACCAAAGGAAAAAAAATGTGTCCTTGAAGAACGAGGCCCGATCGGGAAGGAAGATAGAATTCCTTGGAGTCAAGTCGAGCTCGAGGCCATAGCACGAGCGTGGGTGAACGTGTCTACCGACCCAATAAGAAGTAAGAATTATTTTTAATTGGAATAATGGAAATAAATAATCCCAACTATTCACTATTGGCCAATAACAGTCCTAACTACGAAAATCACCAATATTGGTCCCAACTTTCGACATATTGGAAACCAACGGACCCAAACTAACGAAGGCTAACTCCGTTAGTGTGATGCTGACGTGGCATGCTTAGGTGGCAAGATGATCCTACGTGGCATCCGACATGGCATGCCACGTGGCGAAATAATTCTATGTGGCATCCTACGTGGCATGCCACATGGCAAAATGATCCTACGTGGCATCCTACGTGGCATGCCACGTCAGCATCACACTAACGGAGTTAGCCTCCGTTAGTTTCGGTCCGTTGGTTTCCAATATGTCGAAAGTTGGGACCAATATTGGTGATTTTCGTAGTTGGGACTGTTATTGGCCAATAGTGAATAGCTGGGATTATTTATTTCCATGTTTCCTTTTTAATTATATACATTGTCTTTAAAAAATATTATATTTATGTATTGTCTTTAAAAATCTTATATTTATGCTATGTCTTAAAAAAAAATATTATCACGTGTTGGTACAAATCAAAGACGAGATAGCTTTTGGAACCATATTTGCATTCAGTTTTTCAACTTAATGCAATGTGAGCCTTATCGAACCTTCCATTCCGTTAGTACGAAGTTTAGGGAGACGAAAAACAAATGCCAACAATTTCCGGGTGTTTATCAAAATTGTTGGAACAATCAAAAGACGGGTGAAAGTGAAGAGCAAATGTTGAAAGAGGCGCTTAAGAAGTTTAGCACAAGGAAAGGGGGGTGGGTGTACATGAGGCATTACGAGATTTTGAGCAAATGTGAAAAATGACAAGTGGTGCCAAACGAAGTGGCACAAGCAAAAAGAATGAAGACGAGCACCTCGGGAAGTTATAGTGCGGGGGGGGGGGGGGGGGGGGGTCCGATGCACATTGTGCTATAAATATAAACGATGACCCTGAGTTTGAAGATGATGCTCCAACTCCCGATTCGGAGCGGCCAATTGGAAGGGACCGCGCGAAGAAAGCCGCCTTGAGCTCAAAAGGAAATGCCTCTGTTTCAAAAGAAAAAGCGGTAGAGAAAATATATGCTTTGATTGAAAACTTTAACGAGTTTAAGGCAGAGCAAAAGGAGAGGTGGTTAGAAAGAAAGAAAGAGAAGGAAGAAGCCACAGCGAGAGAAATAGAGAGGCTTCGATTGGATAGGGTATGCCTCGAGTATGATCTTGCGAAACATGAACAGGAAGAGTTTAGCATGATGGAAAGAAGTCTCAAGGGCCTTTCCGAGCAAAAAAAAAAAAGCAGTAATGATCAAGATGGAAAACAAGATCTCAAATAAGTGGCTTGGAGGACAAATGGCATAGTTATTGTTTTATTATGTATTTTTATCGGTTTTTTTTAGTTCTTATGTATTGTAGTTGGAATTTCTTTTTTTTTAATTTAATGAAGCTTCTTTTTATATAATTTCGCCGATTTTTTTATATTTTTTACTTTTTGGATCATATCTTTTATTTTTAGCTATTTATATTTAATTTGTCATAATAAATTATTTAATTATATATAAATCATAAAATTTGTTTTATGAATATTTTTTACATAAAATGGTTATATTTCCTGTTAGGATCTGAGTTTGATTTGTTATGAATGTTTAATGAAGGAAACAGTAATGAAGGTAATAATAAAAATGGAAAGTGCAGCGGAATAGTAAACTATAAATCATAACATATGGGATAATTGTTTTCAAATCATACTTCTCATTAGTCAACACAGATTAGTACAATACACAATATCTCCCCCTCAGCCTGATCACTCACAGTGTTTGTCTTAAGAGAATGTTTGGAGTGATAAATAGAATAGTACAGGCAATGTTCTATATATAGACAAACCTAACCTCTGATCTATGGCTGACATCACCCAAGACAGTGACAGCTAACGAATATAACAACATAAAACATCTGATATATAAAAACACTGTTACATTGGTAAACACTGATGACTAAACGTCTGATGAGGTAAAACTCTGATGGCTTGAATCCTCTGTTGGAGCCTAAGTGCTGTTGGCTCCAAAAGACCTTGTGTCCTCATCAGTCTTTTGCTTAGCAGTTGTTTCTTCAATCAGACCTTTGTGATCAGTACTTGTACATCAGATGTTGGGAGAACAGCAGTTGTTAGGAGTCGACGGTCTTTTGGGAGGATCATTATGTAAACTACTGTTTTATTCATGATCATATATATAGTATGTTTTGGCATTTCATGTCATCTGTTCTTATTCGGTTTCAGCAGACCCAACAATCTCCCCCTAGAACAAATGATGCCAAAACTCAATCTTTATTTCTGATCTTTATTCCTCATCAAACTTTCTCTAATTTGGCCCTTGAATTGTAATTCAAAATGAAAAGAGAACAGGTCTTCAGCATTTCTTTCAAGCTCTGAGTTTAGTAGGTCTTGGAGATCATCTGCACACAGACCATATGCATCATCCATACTTAACTTTCGAGCCTCTCCATCAGATCTAAGCAACTTCAATTCGTGGGTGTTTTGCTGACCTTCCACTTTAGAATTTTTGAATCTGAGGATTTCTTGAGTTGCAGTTTTATTTGAGATGAGTTTAGTGATGGAGGTCTCCAATGATTCTTCTTAATTCTTCACTGATGGAATCAGAGAAGTAATGCACTTAGTTAAAAATTCCTTAATTCACAAAGGTTTCATCAAACTCCTTTTCATCTGGCTCAGACATCTGCTTCTGCCTTTTGTTTTGTTTCTTGGTAGCAATGGAGAGATCAGATGTTGAGAGCAGGTTATCCAATGAAAAGGTCTGTTGAGGTTTTCTAACCACTGTTGCCTCAGGGTAAATTGGTTTTCTAGGAAGTGTATGATCGGTCTTTCTATTCTCTTCAAGCGTTTTGTATGTATCAACCAACCTTAGCTCAGACCATCTTGCCACAGACCTCATCTTTCCATAGTTAGCAGCAACAATGTCTTCCCTCATTATTTTGTATTTCAAGGCTCTGACTGAGTTTCTGCCTTTTCTGAAATCAGGAGCAACAGCCACTTGATCTTGATGTTTAGTCATTTCTTTAATCCTGTATAATTCTTCTTGAAGTGCATGAGTAGTCCAGCCTGCAAATTGTTTTCTATTTGCCTTTTAAGGTTTGGCTGCAATGATTTGATCAAGAAGAGATTCCCTGACTAACTTCACCAATTCACCACTGATAGGCTGGTTGGACATGGAATTGTTCAGGGTCTTAGCAAAATCTTCAATCCTTCTCAATTTGCTAAGCTCTACTGAATGAATGCCATGAGCTGTCCTGTCATCCTTTCCTTTACATTTCTCCTTGATAATCAAATCTGTCTGCACTGCTTTTAGTTTTAGGTATTCATCAATGTTTTTGGGTATTGGCAGATTTAGGAGAGATTGGAAAGTTCTTTGTGATGGGTCCTCAATTTTATAGAAGAATTGAATTCCTCCTTGAGTAGATCAAGATCAAGAGGATACTGAGCAGCCAATGGTGTGATGGTTGGTGGTGGTCTATGGGATGCAAATTTGGAAGTGTGTGGTGAGAAGGATGCTAATGGAATGGCTGGAATGGGTGCAGATTGTGGTGATGAAATGGGAGTTGGTGTGGTTTCTATATTCTCATCCTGTACCACAAAAGTTGATTTTCTCTTCCTTTTGTATAAGATCAGAGGAGATGATGGTGTTTGGGAAGCAGTGGATGTGTTAACGTCTGTTGGCACTTATGTAGGACCAGCAGATGTTTGGGGTTGAGATGGTGATGTGGTTGGCATAGAGATGGGTGGTGGTGTAGTGGTGGTGTTTATTCCGATTATGGGTACAGTGGTTCTAGTTGGGGTAGGTTCAGTGGTTGTGGTGGTGGTAGTAGCAGTGTTGTAGTAGATGTTTTGGGAACAGAGGTTTTGGTTTTGGATGGTGGTTGCCTAACATGTTTTGCAGGCATTTTCTTCCTTTTAGAGGAGCCAACATCTTCAACTTTCTGCTGTTGTTCTTGTTTCTTTTGTACTAGAGCCTCTGCCTTGACTTCCAAAGTCTCAGACCTTTTTAACTTAGCTTCAGCAACCTCTTCAGCCATGACATTAGCAGATTCATCAATCTTCTTTGCCTTATCAGCTTTAGTAGGTTTAGAAGTGGTTTGAGCAGTGGATTGTTGTGGAGCTAAAGTAGACCGTGGTTTGTCAGAAGACTTTTGTGATTGACCTTTTTGTGAAGGTGGACATCCAAAGGGATCTAACTTTGGCAATCTATCTCTGCCACTCTCCCCCTTTTGGGCATCATCAGCAGTGAATTCATCATCATCTTCATCTCTTAAAATAGTTGTGGGGGCAAAGCCAGTGGTCTTCAGCAGCTGATCTTTTATGGCTTTGATATCTGCTTGGGTATCTGTGTAACGAGCATCCACCATGGTTCTGATTTGAGCATATATATTTCATGGGTTTGATCTGCTAGTTATCAATGAGCTATGATGATTGGGCTAACAGACTTCCATAGCTCACTAGCAATGACTTGTGTGAATGGTTGACTTTTGGTGAGGGTAGCCAAAGTTTGCACCATTGTCTTTATATTAGTCTTGATCTCATTAACAGATGATTCAATGGAAGTAACTCTCTCCGTCAATTCCTAGTATCTTAATTCATCACCTAATTTAACAGGATCATTTGAATTCCTACCAGAGGTGGTAGTTGTAACTGGTTCAGTTCTAGGAGGTGAGTCCATAGAATAGAAACCAAATGCCCCTTTTTCTTGATTCTGGAGACTTCCAACTGGTTTTGGGGTGACTATAGTGTCCTCATCAGTTGTTGCCTTCAAGGAAGTCTTAGGGATGTAACCACTTTTCTGTTGTGAGATAATGGTCTCTACAACAATAGTGGCTGCTTCACTTGAAAAACCACATTGAGTTACATGTAACTCAAGAGGTGTGGCCTCCTCTATTCGTGGGATAGCCAAACGACTTTTCTCAGACCCAGTCACTTGACTCTCAGTGGCAGGGGATTGAGAGGCACTGGGATTGTCCTGAGTTTTGTCACTAGCTTCGAACAATGGTTGCATAGTGGGAGGAATGTCATGTGCTGGTGAGGTTTGGGGAGTGAAAAGAGAAGCAACCCCTAGAGAAGGGCTTTTGAACATATGGTCAAGTGACTCATATGCTTGTTGATGTGTGTCCCCTTGGCTTACAACATGATCCTTTTGTGAGGATTCATGAGGAGTTTCGATGGGTAGAGATATATCCATCTATTGAGAGGAAGTATCAACAGTGGTTGTTTGTTACATTTGTGTTACAACAGGGTTTTCCTCTGGTATCTTATCTTCCAGAGTTACCTTTTTTGGTTTCTTTTCGGGGGGCTTAATGGATGGAAGTTTCTTTTTGGAAGTGGCTGGTGTGGGTTTCACAGCACTGGATGTAGTGCCATGATCACCAGAAGTAGTGGGCTCAGCAACAGAGGTTTGGACAACAGTTGTTGCCTTAACACCCTTTTCTTGTGTTTTGGAAACTTTTACTTTTGATACCTTTTCTTGGGTTTTTGGACCCAGCGTTCTAGTAAAAGTTTCTTGGCAGAGACTCTTCATTTGATGAGATTCTACCTTTTTAAAATCCTTTTCAGGTAAAACCTTTTGTAGGATAAAGCTTAAAAGTCTTGGGTATAAAAGAGAAGCATTGTTTGACCCAGACTTGAATCCCTTCACATTTGTTACTAAATCTAAAAACAGTGCTTGGGATAGATTGTAATCAGATTCTGACAACATTGCATATCCCAAGTACTGAACTCTCAATGGGATTTCATTGAAAGAAGTAGTTTTGGCAAAGAGACAGATAAGGAGCGTATGAAAGAAAATTTTCATGACTGGTGGGAAAATGTTTTTGTAAATTGTTGCTCCAATCACTTGTGCATCATAACCCTTTTCTAAAAACTCTGTGTGAAGTTCAGCCTTTGGAAAACAGTCCATACCTGCCAAGTCGTTGAGAGAGAAGGTTGTGGATATGGTTTGGGGGTTATGGTGACATGTGTTACTCCAATTTTTGAAATTATGGTTGGTGGCTTTTGTCTTGTAACAAGGTCTCAGCATTTAACCAAAATTCTTGAAGAGTGTCAATGTAAATGGGGGAATCAGAGGTGAGGACAGGCAAGTATTTGGATTTAAGGATGGCATCAATGATGGTGTGGAATGGAATGTTTTCATCTGTTTTAGCCAGATATGGTAAGTTATTGTGAGGGGCTTTTGCTTGAAGATCCATGTTTTGGATTTCGAGCAGGATGATCAAAGGAATTAGGTTGAAAGTTGGAGGTTGAAGAAGGCGGTTTTCAGTATTTTGAATACAATGAGATAGTGTAACACTATTGGGGGAAAACCGGGTTTTTATAGTCTCAGGTGAAACCGCTGATGTGGCCAAAGCTCTATTTTTGAGAGCAGAAGTGGCAAACATCTGATGGAGCAGACGTGGCAAACAGCTGTTCAGATGGTAAACAGCTGTTGAGGTTTGCCAAAGTACTGATGGGTTTATATATATATATATATATATATATATATATATATATATATATATATATATATATATATATATATATGTATGTATATAATGAAAACAGTTGCTTTATCTGATCAGATGTTTAAAATAGATTTTTCAACCAATCAGTGGTTGTTTTATCTGATCAAATGTTTGAAACAGATTTTTCAACCAACAGATGATAAAAATATATGAAGCAGTGGTTGTTTTATCTCTAACAGATTATTCAACCAAAAGCTATTTTTAAGGATGGATTTTGATTTACTGAAAACTTTTTAATGTTTTATTTATTAAAACACTTTTGTTGTTAATCCATGTTTAGCATACCAATCCGAGAGATTAGATTTTCAAAGGTAGATGTGTCTAAAGCTTTTGTCAACACATCTTCCAGCTGATCCTCTGTTGGAACATGGTGCAGAGAAATCAATCCTTTTTCATAGCTATCTCTCACAAAGTGGTGTCAGATGTCAATGTGCTTTGTGGTTGAATGGGAGACTGGATTTTTGATGATATTTTCAGCTGCTAGACTGTCCAGCATGAGTGGAGTCCTTATAGCAGTTATACCAAAATCTAGTAATTGATTTTGAAGCCACATGAGTTAGGTTGTACAGCTTGTAGCAACAATGTATTCAGCATCTGTTGTTGATGTTGAAACAACTGCCTGCTTTTTGCTTTGCCAAGAAACTAAGGCATTCCCTAGAAATTGGCACCCTCCTGATGTGGACTTTCTTGTGGTGTGGCAACCAGCAAAATCACTATCTGAATAACCTGAAAGCTCAATATTTCCATTAGCAGGATACCAGATACCAAGTGTGAGAGCACCTTTTAGGTATCTGAATATCCTTTTCACAGCTATAAGGTTTCACTTTCTAGGCGATGCCTGGGATCTTGCACAAACACAAGTGGCAAACATAATGTCTGGCGTGGATGCAGTTAGGTACAATAAAGACCCAATCATGCATCTATAATGTGTCTGATCAACCAGTTCATCTTTTTCATCAATAGTGAGTAGCTTGGTAGTGCTCATGGGTGTACTACATGGCTTATAGTCATTCATCTCAAATTTTGTAAGTAAGTTTTTAACATACTTATTTTGGTGAATGAATGTTCCATTTTGCAGCTGCTTAACTTGGAGACCAAGATAGCACTGGAGTTCGCCCATAGCACTCATTTCAAACTCTGCTGTCATGAGTTCCCTAAACTCTTCACGCATTTTGTTACATGTGGACCCAAAACTGATGTCATCCACATATATTTGAACAATCATTAAAACTTTCCCCCTCCATTTTAAAAATAAGGTTTTATCAATTTTACCTCTTGTGAAACCAATGGATAAGAGAAAGGTGGAAAGAGTTTCATACCAGGCCCTTGTTACTTGTTTCAAGCCATACAAAGCTTTGTTGAGCTTGTAGACGTGATCAGGATGGAATGTGTCTTCAAAACCAGGTGGTTGACATACATAGACCTCCTCCTGAATTTTGCCATAAAGGAATGAACATTTGATGTCCATCTGATGCACCTTGATGTTGTGGTTGACAGCAAAGGCTAGGAAAAGTCTAATAGCTTCTAGCCTAGCTACAGGAGTAAAGGTTTCATCATAGTCTATACCCTCTTCATGTCTGAACCCCTGAACCACAAGCCTGGCTTTGTTCTTGACAGCAATACCCATTTCATCAGTTTTGTTTTTAAAGACCCACTTTGTACCAATTGGACATACATCCTTTGGCAGTGGCACAAGTTCCCATACTTGTTGTCTTTTAAACTGAAGGAGCTCTTCTTGCTGGCTTCTACCCAATTGTTGTCTTTCAATGCCTCTTGGTACTTGACAGGTTGTGTAAGGGATAGAAATCCTGCAAAAAGATAGATATTTGAGGATTGACTCCTTGTATGCACTCCCTCTCTGATGTTGCCAATGATTTGGTCTAGTGGATGAGCTCTAAGGTACATTAAATCTCCCTGATATGGTATGATGGCATTTTGAGGTGAGAGATAGAGGTTTGGAGCCTCTGTTGTTGTAACATCTGCTTGCACTTTTGTAGTGCCAACAGAGGTTTGAAATGGAAGTGGGGGAATGGGTCCAAGTGGTGTAAAGGTGGACTGACTTTTGTCAACAGAAGCTGGACTTTTGTCAGCAGATGTTTGAACATTAGCTGAGCTGGATGAGGCAGTGGTTTGAGGGTAAGACTAGTCAACAGTGGTTGACACAGCTGCAGCAGAGTTTTGATAGGTGTTTTGAACATCTGCTTCCCCTAATGCAGAATTGAGTTTGTTGTGAGATGGAATCACAAAATCAAATCTGAAGTCCTGTTGTGTAGACTGTGGTGTACCTGCACTGTTAGTTTCAGCAGTGATATCTTCAAATTTGAATTTATCTAGATCAAATAGTTCAGCAGGATTTGCTGGGATTTTTAAGGAAGAAAGTTCATTGAACTTTACATTCAGAGTTTCTTCTATTGTGCTAGTCCTTGTGTTAAATACTTTGTAGGCCTTGGTAGTAGAAGAATATCTCATAAAATACCCACAATCTACTTTGGCTACAAATTTTGAGGTGGAATCTTTAAGATTTAAAATGAAACATGGGTAGCCAAAGATTTTGAAAAATGATATCAATGGTTTGATTTTGAACATAATTTCATAAGCAGTTTTTGATGTCTAGGGTTAATTAAAACTCTGTTTTGAATATAGCAAGCAGTGTTTACAGCTTCTGCCCAAAAGGACAGTGGGAAACCAGAATCTGCTAGCATAGTCCTTGCAGCCTCAATAAGAGTTTTGTTTTTCCTTTCAACCACCACATTTAGTTCTGGTGTTCTTGGAATGTTGTACTACCTCACAATTCCTTTTGACACACAGAAGTCATCCAACTCCTTATTTTTGAACTCGGTTCCATTATCACTTCTAAATACTTTTACTGGCAAGTCATATTGTTTTTCAACTTTGGTGACAAAGTCCTTCAAAATACCTGCAGTCTCATCCTTAGAGTGTAAAAAGTAAGTCCATGTAAACCTAGAAAAATCATCAACTATGACAAGACAAAATCTCTTTTTCCTTAGACTCGTGATTTTAACTGGGCCAAACAAGGCCATGTGCAACAATTGAAGACATTGACTTGTTTTGGACTCATCAATGGATTTGTAAGAGCTTTTATGCTGTTTTCCTTTTAGGCAAGAAACACAATGCTCATCACATTTAAATTCTTTTGATGGAAGGCCTCTCACAAGGTCATCAGACACTTTTCCAGAATCCTAAAGCTTCTTTTTCTGGTTAGCTCTCTCTCATAGTTCAAGAGCTTACCATGAGGATGGGTCAGAGATAAGTCCTTAAAACCAATTGAGTTTCTCGTAACAATTGAAATAGTGTCCCATCTATCTAGTAGTTATCTTAAAAACCTATGGTTCAATGTTGAGTTAGGAAAAGTTAGACCCACCAGTTTTAGTTCACTAATTAAACAATTGAACCTCTCAAATTGTTGAGTTAATGACTCTCCCTTCACATGACTAAATGTTTCATATTTTTGGTTTAGTATTTCACGGTTGTTTTCAATAACCTCCTCAGTCCCACCGAATTGTTCTTTCAAAGCATCTCATAACTCCTTTGCACTGTTACAGTGTAACAACCCAGTATAGATATCATTTGGTAGAGCCATGGCCACATTACTGAAGGCCTTAGCATCTAACTCAATTTTCTGAAAATCTTGCTCGGAGTAGTTTTCAATTTTCTTCGGCACTTGAGCCTTGGGATCTTCGGTACTCGGCACCATCAGAACATGTGGTCCGAAGATAACCGACTTCCAAACCCCATTGTTCTTTTCAGCTAGAAGATGGCTCATCCGACGTTGCCAGATATTGTATTCAGATCTGACAAGCATCAGTGGCTTGGTGCTCGTGCCAGTGTTGTGTGGATCGTGATTGATTGAAGCCATTCTCTGATTGTTTGTAAAACAAAGTGTGTTTAAAAAACCTTGAACGTAATTAAACTTTTACTCAGTTTTCAATCCGACAAACAAGATGATATCAATAATTGTGAGCTGATCTGTTTATATTAAAATGATTAGTTAGATCGAATTTAATTGACCAAGCTCTGATACCAATTGTTAGGATCTGAGTTTGATTTATTATGAATGTTTAATGAATAAAACAGTAATGAAGGTAATAACAGAAATGGAAAGTGCAGCGGAATAGTAAACTATAAATCATAACAAATGGGATAATTGTTTTCAAATCATACTTCTCATTAGTCAACACAAATTAGTAAATACACAATATCTCCCCCTCAGCCTGATCACTCACAGTGTTTGTCTTAAGAGAATGGTTGCATTGATAAATAGAACAGTACATGCACTGTTCTATATATAGACAAACCTAACCTCTGATGACCTATGGCTGACATAACCTAAGATAGTGACAGCTAACGAATATAACAACATAAAACATCTATTATAAACAAACACTGTTACATTGGTAAACACTGATGACTAAACGTCTGATGGGGTAAAACTCTGATGGCTTGAATCCTCTGTTGGAGCGTAAGTGTTGTTGGCTCCAACAAACCTTGTGTCTTCATCAGTCTTTTTGTCAGCAGTTGTTTCTTCAATCAGACCTTGGTGATCAGTACTTGTACATCAGATGTTGGGAGAACAGCGGTTGTTAGGAGTCAACAGTCCTTTGGGAGGATCATTATGTAAACTACTGTTTTATTCATGATCATATATATAGTATGTTTTGGCTTTTCATATCATCTGTTCTTCTTCGGTTTTGAAAGACCCAACATTTCCTAAGTATGGATAACATAAGTGTGTATATTTTCTTAGTCATATTTTTTAATCTTAAATCATGATATATTTTATTTCAAAATTATTATTAAATTCGAGTTATCATAAAACTTCATCTTCCCTACAAATGCCTAACAAACCCTAATGCCTTAAACCCTTGATGCCTTAGACTTTTTAGATATTTTCTTTATTAGTATTCTTGTACGTATAGGTTAAATTCTTTGGAATTCCCAAGTTTATCTTGTGACGAGTTTGGTTTAGATTTATCACGCTTAGCAAAACTGTGAGTATATCTTTCCCCTTTTTCATATTTTACTCTTTTGGGGCTATTCATGTACACTATGACTAAATGTTATTCTTTCACTAAATGCAATTCTCATGTGTGTTTGCTTATGTTAATCTGTGTATCTATGACTTGTCAAAATCATTAACCTTTGAGGGCCTGACATTTCAATGAATAGTACTATGGTATATACCTCCTTGTTGACTTAGGTGTTCGAGTTATGTCATTGGTCATTGTTATGTAATTCATTATACTCAAAAATGGTTTTCAAAGTGGTTGTTTTATTCTTGATTCTTGATACTTGATTCTTAGGGTTGATTTTGAACAGATATTACTTATTACATAATTGCAAATGGTACCGCACATGAATTGCTAACACTTTTCTTACTATATGTATTCAAATCAGGGTATGCTAACCAATACATGTGTTGACAAAATTATTTTGTAGATGTTTAATGTTATTTTGAGACGCTTCTTTTAATCTTTTGGATTTATATTTAGACTTGCCTTCATTGTATTTCAATTAGACTTGACATTTTAGAATCATTGTATCTTGGTGTTTCTTTTCAATGTAATAAACTATTTATTAAACATATCAATATTTACACTTTAGTATCATGAGTTATTGAACAATCGTCAATACGTGGCACCAAGATGATTCCGCCATCGGTTGGGGTGTTACAGATTTTTTTATATTTTTACGATTTTTTTAATTTATTTTATTAAATTTATATTTATGAAATATAAAAATATGTAATTAAATAAAAAGGAAAAATAATAAAAAAAGGTAGGGGGGATGGGGGAATTAGGGAACCATTTCCAAACTTTTGGGGGTGAAATAAGGGAAATGATGAGGCGTTTGGAGGAGTTGGGGGAAAGGAAAACCACACCATATAACCTAAGTTGTGATTAGTATAGAACCAAATTATAATATAAATCTACTTCGGCAAACCGTAAGGGTGCGACGTCTCCTGCAGTCACATCCGGTGCTGATAAAGGTACTGGTAAGCAAATTGAAATTGTAATGCAGCCTTCTGATGTAGAAGTGGAGGATTCGGGGAAACACAAGAAGAAGAAATCTAGGAAGAGGAAGGGTTCGGAGGATGAAGGTTCCTCGGAGGGTAGTAAGAAGACTCCCAAGAGGATGAAAACTCCCTTGGTCACTATTCCGGAGGGTGGTTCGACTGATCCAACATCTCCGTCTGGCTTGTTGGGTGCTCTTTCTGATCACCTCGACGGTGGAAAGTCTGCAAGGGATGAACCTCATGTTTCTTTTACCGAAGGTGGTGTTGGCCATATGAACCTTTCGCCTATTCACTCGTTTCCCGATACATCTGGTGCTGCGAGCCCTACTGGTAAGTATGATGGTCCGGCCTGGTATCCTCTATTTTCTACCTCAGACGATGAAGATCCAAAAGGATATCATGATCGTTTGTAGTATGGTCCGGAGATTAAGGTGGATTTTGTCGGTGTCTTTGTAGGTTCTATGGATCTAAACCTTGTGACAGCCGAAGCTAAGTTCATTCCCAACTGGGATTTGAAGAATGGTGATAAGATAATAGACGCTTTAACAACTCGAACCATGCTTCTAAGTATTAACACTCCTGCTGAGGATCACCGATACCGCCGAGCCTCCCCAATGGCCTTAGCAGATGCGTTGTTAATCAATCAGGCTTAGTCGAACGGAATCGTGGTGGAAGTTTATCGGAGGTGGGTCGAGCTGGAGCTGGAGAAGGATAAGCTAAGTTCTCTAATAGGTGGTGGTAATTTGTCTAAGGTGGGGAAGAAGCTGGGGAGTGTTGCTACAGAGAAGGAGGCTATTGAGAAGAGGTTGGAACAATCCCATTTGCAGTTGAAATCGAGCGGTGCAACTACGGAGAAGGCTACTGAGGAAAAGGTTATGGTTTTTAAAGAAATCGCAGCTCTGAAGGTGGAGAGGTATTTGGCCTTACAATGTAGTAGTTTTATTTCCTCAAATTAGTACGTCTTTCATTCTTTCTGGTTTGTATCTAACCCCCTCTTGTTATTTTTTGAGAGAAGAAGTTGTTTGAAACGGAGGTGAATCAGTTCCGGAGCCAACCGTCTCAAATGAAGAGGGAGATGGATGGGCAGGTTTCGTCATTGTCCAAATCAAACTCCCAGTTGTCTGAGCAGGTGAAGGAACTGTTGGAAGTGAAAAGGTGGCTGATGACTAAAGGCTTTTTACTTGTGGCTCAGAGGGTTCACAAAGGCGAGGAGTTGAGAGCGGCGGTCGGAGCCGTTAACAATGCTATGAATGCATGTGGAGTTAATCTAGGATCCGAGCTGGTTATCATTACTCATCAAAGGCCGTACCAATTGAGAGTGTACCGAAACTAAAACCAAACGCTAAAGAAACGTTGAATGGTGCTTTGGAAAAGTTTGATAATTTGGAATTTTCGTTTCTTCATCATGTTGAAAGGTATCTTGGTGCGCCTTTGGACCTGCTTCAAGCCTCAGGCCTTTCCGGTGACATGTTTAAGCCTTCTTCAGCCGGGTCATGAATAGTTTGTTTGCCGTAATTGCCACAATGTTTTTTTGTTGGTTACTGAATCATCGGGTCTTTTGACTTTGTCCTTTTGTAATATTTTTGGGTCGTTCCGGCCCTTGATGAATATTTGTTTACGTTGACTTACCTTCAGTGTTTCGTACCATATTTCATTAACATTTGTGTCGGCCCTTTATAATTTGTATCGAGAGTTGTTGCTGCGGACAACTTTATTATTTTTTTTTACAATAAGGTTGGTTCTTTGTCAACCTTTTATCCTTTATTACGTCGAACTATCATATGCGTCCATATTTTTTACGTTCAGAAAAAAAAAATTATACTTGCAAGTTGCTAGCATCAAATGACGATGTTAGAACGCTTCGTTATAGGCTTGGTGGTCTTTATACCCATCCATCAAAGCCTGTTTCGGCATTCACTAGGTAGATTAAAGGGTAAACTATGATTTTGTCGACGACTGTATATGTAACATATAAAGTTAATTCATTTGTGCATGCAATGATTATTTTGATCGTGTTTTGGCGTAGACTATCATGGCCGTACGAGATAGGTGGTTTTCCCTTTTTTGTTTGAAGCATTAAAAATTTGAACGTTTTAAACGTTTTACACCACATCCCGCTATGATCCGGTTTCGATGTTGGCTTATTATTCCCGCCAACACCGGTTTTGGTATGTTTTGTTTGTTTGCAACGAAAGATCAGAGCGTTAGATTTGTTTAGTAATTTTGGACGTCCGAATGCTATTTACATTTTGTTCCGACTTTCTATAATGTACCTCCGGCTTAGGTACTAATTTGTTTAAACATAAAGCCAATGTATGAAACAAACATACACCGAATCATTTAATGTATTATGAGTGGGGTAAACACATCCCACTAACAAGCAAAATGAAAAGTGAAGTTTGGGGTAATCATCATCCTGGTTTACAACTGAATTATTAAAACGTAAGAAAAAGAACTAGTTTCATGCTTTGGTGTCTTACATATAGCATTTCTTCAAATGAACTTCGTTGCAAGACCTGGGAATTGGGGTTCCATCTATCTTTGCCAAGGTGTATGAACCTTTTCCTCCCACGGAAACGATTTGGTATGGACCTTCCCATCTTGGTGTCAACTTGCCTGGGGGTTTGGCTCTGCTAGCCTCATTGTTTCGGAGGACGTAGTCTCCGATTTTGAATGTTTGTTTTTTCTTCCTTGCATTATAGTACTTTTCGAGCTATTTATTATACCGAGATTCTTTTATGGAGGTCATTTCCCTTGGTTCTTCCAACAGGTCTAGATTGAGTCGAAAGGCTTCATCGTTGTCGGAGGTATTGACCATGCGAGGGCTTATCATGCCTACTTCCACAGGGATCATTACTTCTGTCCCGTAGGTCAGACTGAATGGTGAGTCACCATTGCTTGTTTTCGGCATCGTCCTATGAGCCCATAGGATGTTTGGTTGCTTATCGGCCCAACCAGCTTTCTTTCTTCCTAATCGGTGCTTAATTCATTCCATGATGCTTCGGTTGGCCCTTTCCACTTGGCCGGTGGCTTGTGGATGGGTAACCGAAGAGAATAACTGTATGATGTGGAGGTCAGAGCACCATTTTTTAAAGGGGTTTTTAGCAAACTGCTTCCCGTTGTCACTAACGATGTAGAGTGGTAGCCCGAACCGACAGACTATATTTTCCCATACGAACCATTACACCGGATGACTGGATATTTCACCCAATGGTTTGGCTTCAACCCACTTTGTGAAGTAGTCGATAGCAACAAGCAAGTACTTTACTCCTCCGGTGGACTTGGGAAATGGCCCCACAATATCGATACCCCATTTTTTGAATGGCCAAGCTGAAGTGACTCGGATTAAATCATTTTTTGCTTTGAGACTGGCTGGTGCATGCTTTTGACAATCTTCACAGTTTCGAAGCTCATTAATAGCACTCTGGTGCATGTTCGGTCAGTAGTAGCCTGTGCTCTTTGCCTTTGTTACAGCCATCTTTGGTCCGGCATGAATACCACAATTGCCAAAATGTATCTGCTTGATAACATAAACTGCTTCTTCTGGGGTGAGGCATGGAAGAATTGGGCCCAGGAAAGTCTTTCGGTACAACTGGCTATTTGGAACTTGATACTGTAAGGATTTGACCTTCAGTTTTCTTACTTCGACCCTATCATCTGGAACCCATCCTTCGGTGATATGTCTCAGGTTAGGAGTCATCCATATTTCTTGTTGGGCTTCGATTTGTAAGAAGGCATTTTCATGGATCGAAGGCTTGGTGAGTACTTTCATCTTTGTATCTTGAACAAGCCCAGAGGGGGTGGCCGAAAACCAGTTTACTAAGAGCATCAACCTTGGTGTTCTCTCCACTTGGATGTGGAAGATTTTGCAGGTTCGGAAAGTCTCGATGAGCTCTCGAGCTTTATGAAGATATCTTATCATGTTCGGCTCTCTTGCTTCGTATTCCCTTCTGATCTGATTAGCAACAAGTAATGAATTGTTATAAACTTCTAAGTGACGAACTTTGCAATTTGAGGCTATCCATAGTCCAGCTAATAATTCCTCATATTCAGCCTCCTTATTTGAACTTTGGAATTCCAGTCGGAGGGTGTAAGCGAATTCCATGCCTTCCGGACTGATCAATATGAGACCTACTCCGAAGCCTTCTACATTAGAAGCTCTATTTGTGTATAAAGTCCAGATCTCGATGGGTTCTTCACCTTCGAGAGGACAAACTTCTGGTGGGTCTTCCCTATTCGGTAACTCAGCTACAAAGTCTGCTACAGCTTGGCCCTTCATGGCTCCTCTTGTTTAGAAAGTTAGATCGAAGGCCCCTAGCTCGATCGCCCATTTTGCCAATAGACCAGAGACCTCCGGCTTACGGAGTACATATTGGATGTTCTTATCATTCTGGACTTCTATATCATGTGCTCAAAATTACCTTCTCAACCTTCTTGAAGCATGAACTAATGCCAAAGCAAGTTTTTCCAACATGGGGTATCTGGTCTCATAATCCCGAAGAGCTCCACTTACATAGTAGATCGGGATTTCATCCAGATGCCGATGCACTACAAGGACAACACCGATCACACGCTGGGAGGCTGCAAGATAAAGAAAAAGAACTTTCCCCGGTTTTGGTGCGGTGAGAGTTGGTAACATGCCAAGGCATTGTTTCAGCTCATCAAATGCCCTTTCGGCTTCTTCAATTCACTTGAAGTCATTTTTTCCGAAGCTTTGCTTCAACACTGTCATGAAGGGTAAGATTCTTTCGGCCGCCTTGGAAAGAAACCGATACAAAGTCATCAACCTTCCATTTAATGACTGGATTTCTTTGACTGATTATGGGGACTTCAAAATCATAACGGCTTTGACTTTTTCAGGGTTAGCTTGGATTCCATCCCATGCAACCATGACACCTAAAAATACCCCCAACTCCATGCTGAATGAACACTTTGCCGGGTTTAGTTTCATGTTTATCCTTCGGATACAAGCAAAGGTCTCTCGGATATCGGCCATCATGTCTGTTTCATCTTTGCTTTTTATCACAACGTCATCGACATAAATTTCAATGTTTTTCCCGATCTGATTTTTGAATGCCTTGTCCATTAATCTCAAATAGGTGGTGTTGGCATTCTTTAGGCCGAAGGGCATCTTAGTGTAACAATATAGCCCTTCGGCGGTGATGAAAGCATTTTTGTCTTCATCTTTGGCTGCCGTCTGAATCTGATGGTAGCCTTTGTATGCATCGAGAAAACATTTTAGCCGAAACCCGGCCAATGAATTGACTTTAACATCCATCTCTGGAAGGGGATAACAATCCTGCGGGCAAGCATTGTTTAAGTCTTTAAAATCAACACACATCCTCCAACCACCCCCCCCCCCCACCCGGTCATGCTTTTTTACCAATACTGGGTTTGAAACCCAGGTTTGGTACTAGACTTCTCGAATTATATCGGCATTGAGCAGTTTTTTCACGTCGTCTGTAATAGCTTTGTTTCGGTCCGCCCCCATGTTTCTCCGTTTTTGTTGGACCAGGCGGGCGAACTCGTAGGTGTTTAGCTTATGTTCAGCCACCGATGGTTACATTCCATCCAAACACATCCAAGGAATTGGTTAAAAGGCTCCATATGGCAGCTTTATAACCGGGCGAAAGCTGGGAACCAATGGTTACCTTTTGCTCAGGAAAGCATGCATTGATTGACCATTTTTCGGACAACTCCCGGGTGACCGAAGCGATTAATGAACTCAAAGCTTGGTGGATTTCTGCAACACACTACACTTGCTCTATGAATATGGTTACGACCCCTACTTCGGATGGAAAATTGATTGTTCCATGAATCGAAGAAGCAACCATACCGAAGGCACACACGTTTGGCCGGCCTAGTATGACATTATGGACTGAATTAACTCCGACCACTAGAAAAGTTAGCATAAACTGTAACACCCCAACTGATGGCGGAAACATCGAGGGGTCACGTAGTGATGATTGTTCAATAGCTCATGGTACTAAATGGAAGTTGAATATTACTAAACAATTTACAATTTGTCATACAATTTAGTATATAAACTTGATTTACATAAACTAGGTCCAAAGCTCCTATGTGATCCAAGACTTGTAAAACTTCCAATAGAAAGTAAAACCTGAAACATGTTAGGTTGGAAATATGGTGGGTCAACTATAAATAGTTGGTGAGAATACATACGTTTTGCATATAATTGAAAACAATATGTTGCATAGCAATCATAGTTGAAGTATAATAGTGAGTAATGTAAGAATATGAGTCCGACATGTAACAATGCGTCTTTTGTACAATCAAACCTTTTGTCAACTGAGACCTAACTAGCAAGTTAGTAAAAGTGTAACTGTTAACGATCATCCCTGAATTTATGCGGGGGGATGGGTTTGTCAGACCTATAGCGCTATAGTCTAAATAGGTAGCTTGATCAATGTTAATGATTGTACTGTGTCTTTATCTTATAGTCAAATGATAGAATGAATAAATGATAGTGTATAAAATGTTTACAATTATATCACAAGTTTCAACAATGATAGTGTATAAAATGTTTAAACATGTTTCACCCCAAAATGTAAAACAGAAAAAAGGGGCTATGTAAACTCACATTCGCTGAGTTGAATTATCCTCTAAGCGTTGTAAATGTATGTGAGGCGAATCCCAAAGACTCAACAACGTAGCTAGTCCAATTTGAAGAAAAAAAATAAAAAAAACCAAAAAAGAAAGAATATCAAGCTTTCAATTCGCGAATTACAAAAGCAATCAAAGCTTCAATTGTAGAAGTAATAGACTATAGAAGAAAGGTATGAGTGAATGTTTAATCGGATTGAAACAATCGATTTAGAGGTGCCAAGTGTAATGGGTCATAGGTGGGTTTTTGTACTAGTTTTGGATTCAATTAGCCATTAAAATTGGTCAACACCATAAAGTAAGGTTTTATGATGAATTGACTATTTGACTAGGACTTTGACTGTTTGACTAAGACTTTGACTAGGACTTTGACCAGGACTTTCACTAGGACTTTGACTGGGACTTTGCTGTTTAACTGTCTTCGCGGACCGCGAGAACAACAAAAAAATCAAATTTTCTAATTTAATCAATTATAAGTTCCGGACTTGTAAGTTCTGGACTTGTTTCCTTCGGTTTCTAAGTTGTTTTAGGACCGAAAATTAAGGGTTTTGAGTATCAAGGTCTGGAACATACGTGCTCGGGTGTAGATGTGAGTATAAAATGTGCAATAGTTTTACTTATAAAAATTATAAGTTTTATTAAATTGTGACTTTTGGTCCTATTAAAATAGGAGGGTTTAAAATGAAAATTTTGAAATAGTTGAGGGACCAATTATGCACATTTAATAAAAGTGAAAGGTGCAGTTTGTCACAATAACTGTTTGACTTTGACCTTCCATGCCCAAAGTTACTGGGAGAGTAATCTGCCCGATGGGTTGGATTACTTCTCCCGAGAAGCGAACCAACGACCGTGAGACCTGTTACAAAGATTATTGTGATGTTTAGGTATGAATGGTAAGGTAACTCGTAGCTTTTTATTTAGTGGGTCGGAGGACGCATATCATCCCCTCAACCACTTCTGAAGGAGATATAAATACCTGCACCATCCTTCTTCGTGTTTCTGGTGCCATTTGCTTAAAGCAATGCTGATACACGATCTCCGAGGCGCTACCATTGTCCACATAAATTCGTTGAACTCTATGTTTGGGGATGATGGCGGATATGATGATCGGTCCATCAAAGAATTCTTCCAGAGTTACTTCTGGAAACAAAATTGCCTGCGACATAAAAAATACTTAGAAACATTGATCATTTTTTGGCGATAATTACACTTTTAGAAGTGTAGTTATTTCAAGTTTTAATTAACATGGCACATAAACGAGGAGAGGTGAAAGCCGGAGCGTTTAATGCCATGTAGCATAAGAGATCGGATCACATTAATTCCTGCTTGGTTGTTCGTGTTCTGGATAGCTGTTGGCTTTCCATCTTTAACTTCTTTTACGAGGTGAGAGAGCTTGTCGGACCGAACTGCTTTTTCAATCTCCTGCCGGATGGACCAACAATCATCAGTGTTGTGCCCCTTGGCCTAGTGGTACTCACAGTATTTCTTTGAATTCCTGCCTGCCGATGGTCGTTGCTTAGCAGGAGTTGGGAGCTAGAGATTTTCGATTAGGAGAATGTCTCTTGAAGTTTTAACCAGATCGGTCATACCACTGAATTTTCCAGGGTTTTGAGGTTTAGATTAGTTGTTCTTATCTGACCGACCATAGGGTTGTTGCCTAAGACCCAGAGCTGATTGACCGCACCGTTGATCTAAATGCTTTCTTTACCGAAGCAATTATTGAAAGATTCGAGGGATTTCCCATCTTTCCTTCAGATATTATGTATCTCTTAATATCCTTGGAGCATCGACGTTGATTGGCAAAGTTTAACAAAAACAACTTTCGGAACTCTATCCAAGTTGTAATCTCTCCGACTGGCAACCGTCGAACCAACCCCTGGCAGCTCTGGTAAGTGTTTGCACAAACATGTGGTACCATGCAGGCATGGGCCATAATTCGATATCTGCTGCCCCGCCGAAAGAAAATACGTGGTCGTCTGGATCAGACGTTCCATCGTATTTCTTAACGGTGGTTGGCATTTTCAATTTAGTTGGTAATCGGGCTATAGCAATTCTTTGTGAAAACTTAGAGTGGGCTGTCATATAAGCGGGTCGGTACGGAGCGGTGACTTCGTCATCACCATGGAGAGTGTTATCTGGTTTTTTTTTTTCGAGGAAAATAGTCCTGTTGGTATCGGTCCGGTGTAACCAAAAGGTATCATATGCCCATAAGGCGTTTGGAATGGAGTGGTGGTTGCGACTGTGGAGTAAGTTGGGTGTGATCCGAGACCCATCCCAATCCCAGTCAGAGCACAAAACCCTTCGGTGGGAAACAGATTTTGTTTTACACTCTGCATTTTGGCTTCTTTGTCTTGTTGTTCCTTTAATCGGAGCAACATCTCTCGGTTTCGTTGGAGAAAAGCATCATCAAAATCTTTAAGTGGATCTGTTGAGGCTGGAGTACCAATAGATGAACTGAAAATCTGTTGTGCACTTCCTTGTACTATCGCGGAGATGACAACCAGCCCCGACGATGTGACAGTTACCATTTCATCATCATGTTCAGTTGTGATGTCGTCAATCACGAATCCCTCAGAAGGTGTTGTCATGGGTAGAGATTGCATGGTATTTTTTTCTCTTAAAAAAAAGAAATAAAGCAAATCATGGATGGCGCCAATTAAAGAGGAAAAAAGTTACCTCTTAGTTTGTTCAGAATACCAGATCTGAGAGAATATGATTGCACTAGATTGATAGTGATGAGATCCTTATAACTTGCAAAACAAGAAACTGGTAGGCACGCCACAGGGGAGAAGGAAGGTCTCTCTGTGACCACCCTCCGGCGTGAGAATAAGTATAGTTTTAAGAAGTGGAAAAGTATAAAGATAAAGAGTTGGTTCGGTTAAGTGAAGTTACTAAATGAGGAAATTTGGAGAGTATTTATACTTTTTGTGATGGGCTTCAGTGGTTCAGGGCCCATGGGCCTTTCCACCGAAGCCTTGTCCATCAGAGCAGTAGGTTCGGTCATGCCCCCATTGCGATGGTTCGACTTCCGACCTAGAACCATATATTCTCTTCGCACGTGTAAGTACAAATCAAAGACGGGATAGCTTTTGGAACTATATTTGCATTCAATTTTTCAACTTAATGCAAAGGGGGCCTTATCGAACCTTCCATTCTGTTAGTATTAAGTTTAGGAAGATGAACAACAAATGCCAACAATTTGCGGTTTTATCAAAATTGTTGGAGCAATTGAAAGACGGGTCAAAGTGACGAGCAAGTGTTGAAAGAGGCGCTTAAGAAGTTTGGCACAAGGAAAGGGGGTAGGCGTACATGAGGCCTTACGATATTTTGAGCAAAATGTGAAAAATGGAAAGTGGCACAAGCAAAAAGAACGAAGACGAGCACCTCGGGAAGTATAGTGCCGGGGGGGTCCGATGCACATTGTGCTAAAAATATAAACGATGACCCTGAGTTTAAAGATGAAGCTCCAACTTCAGAATCGGGGCGGCTAATTAAAAGGGACCGCGCAAAAACAGTCGCCTCGAGCTCAAAAGGAAAGACATCTATTTCAAAAGAAAAAGCGGTAGAGAAAATATATGTTTTGATTGAAAGGATAGGTGGTTAGAAAGAAAGAAGGAGAAGGAAGAAGCCGTGGCGAGAGAAATAAAGAGGCTTCGATTGGATAGGGTACGCCTCGAGTATGATCTTGCGAAACATGAACATGAAGAGTTTAGCATGATGGGGAGAAGTCTCGAGGGCCTTTCCGAGCAAAAAAAAAAACGGTAATGATCAAGATGGAAGACAATATCGTAAAGAAGTGGCTTGAAGGACAAATGTCGTAGTTATTGTTTTATTATGTATTTTTTCGGTTTTTTTAGTTCCTATGTATTGTAGTTGGTATTTCTTTTTTTTTTTTTATTTAATGAAGTTTCTTTTTTTATAATTTTGCCGATTTTTTTATATTTTTACGGTTTTTTTAATTTATTTTAATGAATTTATATTTATGAAATATATAAATATATAATTAAATAAAAAGGAAAAATAATTAAAAAGGAAGGGAGAATGGAGGAATTGAGGGAAACCCTTTCCAAATTTTTGGAGATGAAATAGGGAAAATGATGTGACGCTGATGTGACATTCGTAAGAGTTGGGAAAAAGGGAAACCACACCATATAACTTAAATTGTGATTAATATAGAACCAAATTATAATAGAAAAAATTGCAAATTGTAATTATATATTGATTGAATTAAATATAATAACCAGAGATAGCGAGAAAAAGATAGTTTGCTAACCATGTTAGGTATCGATGTCAAACTAATATATAATTCTCATAGTTGTCCAAGTAAAATTGATTATGTAATCAATGACACTTTTACCATATAGTAAATAAATTTGATGTTTGATATGATATTAAAATACTATGATATTAGGTGTAAGCAATGAAGTACACATTAATAAAAAAAGTATACATGTCTAACATCAATTACACGTTGATAGTGCTATTAAAATATATGATAAACAATGTAAAATAAAAAAGTAGTGTAGAAGCATGGAAACAAGGCAGATGTTGTATTGGTGGCTTAATAGTGAGGTGAGAAGGTTTATCGTGAGAAGGTTTGTTCTTCTCTGAGAGTTTTCTTGTTCAATCATCGTTAGTTATAAAATATGTAGGGCTGTAAACGAACCAAACGAATATGAACAAGGCTTTATTCGTGTTTGTTTGTTAAGGTTTTTTAGACAAGCGAACTGTTCACAAACACACTAACGAACATAATTCTATGTTTCTGTTTGTTTGTTAAGAAGTTCAGTTGTTTGCGAACTGTTCGTGAACACGAGTCTTGAAAACAAACAAACAAAAACAATAATTTAATATGCAACTAACTAAAAAAAACTTTGTTAATATTAACCGTTAGACAAAGTACATCAACTAAACGATAAGTCAAATTGTACTAACTTAGACATAATTATCCAAAATTACTTAGGCATGAATACATGATATTCCTAATTCAAAAGTTCATAATAATCCTAAAAATTGTCTAGATTCGTTAATATCCAACTTTCCTGAACTCTACACATTCTTTGATTTCTTGTGACTATATAAAAACAAATATTAATTAGACAATGATACATAAATTTGCATTATAACTATACAGTCAAAAGTAATAGCATCTTTAATTATCTACTAAGGCATCATAACAAAAGATTGAGATTTTTCATTAGTATAGTAAGACCAACAACTACAAAGATTGATGCTTTTTTAATGCGAGAATAATCAAAAGATTACTTAAATATTTAATGTATAAGAGGAAAAAAGTTTAGGAGGGAAATAAATATTAGGAAAGACACTGAAAGACTATAAACTTTTAAGTTTTAACTAGTGATCGAACATAAACAAACATACACGAACAGATATAAACAAACGAACGTAAACAAACACATTACCGAACGTTCACGAACGCAATCGAACGAACGAGACATTTGTTTGTGTTTGTTTGTTTAGTTAATCGAACAGAATTTTTTGTTCGTGTTCGTTTATTTATTAAACAAACGGACACAAACGAAGTTCTCGCCGAATGGTTTACGAACTGTTCACCGAATATTTTGTTTGCTTACAGCCCTAAAAATATGTGATTAAGGGTTGCAATATTTGCGGGTGGTTAAATTCAAACTAGGGATGGCAATGGGTCGGGTTTGGTATGGGTTTAGGTAATCCCAACCCCATACCTGGTTAAGTATGCTTGTCCCAAACCCGGCCCAAAACCCGTCGGGTTTGTGTTGGGTAATTACTCATCGGGTATCGGGTATACCCGCGGGTTTCGGGTAAACCCACTAATTTTTAAAACTTATCCATTGAGTATCTATACATTTACATTTCGGGTAAACCCACTAATTACATTTAACATTATTAAATATATTCTAGTAGGGAACCCGCGCGATGCGGCGGCAGCGACAATTTATAATTTGGTTGAAGTCGGTGTGTTCGCGTTACGGTGGATGCTTCAAACCTATATATAATCAATGCGGTACTCATTAAGGACTGACGTCATTAAAAGAAACACAAAGCAATGAATATCATATTTTTTGTAAACTGTCTAGGTAAATACATCAAATCACTAATATTCAAGCGCATTCCTAGATAAAACTTACATAGTAGAAACAATGATCACATGTTTACAACCACATTATGTATGAGGAAAAATATGAAGAACAATACTTTAAATATGTATGTGTGGTTTGAAATAAAAATGAGATTTCCTTGGGTTGTAAATTCAGAAGTTTTTTTTGGATGTCATGGTTAATGTATAAACAAATAGCACAATTGTAGATTGTAGAAGGATCGATTTGACAAAAACTATTGGTTTGATCAAACAAGTCTACTAATTCAGGTGCAAAATCCCTGAATCAGTTACAAAATGATAATAATATCAACAAAACACAGAAATCATCATTAAAGCTTTCATTTCATTCAATAACACATTCAATTACACGTTAAAAAGATATTTATAATGATTAAATGACGTGTACAGACTTGACACAAAACCCTAGGGAGAACACAAACTGGAGGGAAAACAAAATGATCAAAAGTAACATTGCAAAAATCAACTTGACCTTATATAGGCCTGCACATTCGCCCATTTAGGTTGGTCGAATGTGCAGGTTCGACCAAACATAGTGGTCGAACCAAGCTATACATTAAAATCTAAACTACCTTCGACCTCCTGTTCTCCTTCGACCCTTCAAGTCTTCCTTCGACCGTTCATGAAACCACATTCGACCATCTGGAGACACCTTCGACCAAACGACTGATAACCAAAACATGTGTTAAATGTAATCCAAAGCATTAGTCGCACAATATGCATCTACAAACTCCCCCTTGACTATTGCTTGGATTGTTTGAGTCGACGTTCTTCGTCCATCCTCTTGTTTATCCGCTTAATGTTCAATAACTTCTTCTGTTCTTTGGTCATCACCGGTTCAAAAACTTGTTTTGGTTTCTTCTTCTTGACTTCCGGAACTTCTTGAACCTTCACAAACTTACCCAACTTTTTATCGAAATCACATCCAGCATTGATATCATAAGCAAAGCACAAGAATACCACACATTGATATTTGCTTGCTTGATCACTATCCTTCACCTCACAGTAAATCGGATTATAATAAAACATTATGATATCATCATGTGAACAATTGATCAACCACATCGGATCAAATATATGTATCCTCTTGAAGTCTTTCACACCATCCATCAACACAATAACAGCCTCTGCAGTCTTCCAATCATAGTACCACCAGATGAAATCCTTAGAAAAGTGTTGAGGGATCTGCATCAAAGGAATGTGTTTCATCACTTTTGGTGGTTTGTATTTTAACGTCACCTTGGGCATACCAGTTATATCATCAATATCCTTCTTATGAAAAATCCGTTTAGGATACTGAGGAGTAAATAGATTCCATCTCGTCCTGCTTTCTCTCGACATACGATCAGCAAAATAAGCAACATGATCATTCACAGACCCAGTCATCTCATGCCTACAAACATCACGAATTGCCCAGTATGAAAGTGTCTTCAGATCATGGACTCTTTCAAAATAAAGTATCCCTTTCTCCCATTTAACAGCTACACACTTCAACTGTTTCACAAACTTCCATCCCAACGCTTTGCCTTTAAACAACTCGTTATGTAACTTGTAGAAGCTGCCCTGAATCTCTGTTTTTGGACGATTAGCTTCTTTCTCCTTCAGTTTCCTCAATAACTCCTTCAAACTATCAGATTGTTCTGTGCTCGGCTTATCATGATCTGGAAATACTTCTTCAATGAATCTCTTACTCTTTTCATGAGCAAGTTTCTCGGCCTCTTTTAACAATTCATCAGTGAATTCATGAAATCCAGAATCTTTATTTTTCTTGTAGTATTCTGGATATTCTTCACTCGTTATGTCTTCAATCTCAACCTCCTCAAACACAGGCACATCTCTATCATCTGAATGGTTACCTGCTTCTTTCTCAGGTAAGTTAGGAATCTGATTATCAATCAACAACTCTTCTAAAGTCTTCCCAACTTGTTTTGCTAGACCTTCTAAAATCTCTTTTGACATAGCCGCAGAAACTTCTCCATCATCCAAATCAGGATCACTATACTCCAACTCAAACCTCATGTCACTGGATTCAAATATCTTAGGAAATCTGCCAGTCATTTCTATCGTCCAGACTCTGTCTGTCAACATCTGGCGATACATATTCTTATCATCTTCTGATAAAGATCTTATCTTCTCATTCCAAAAGACACTATCATCATCAACAGTTCCTCCAGGAGCCTTTGAGCTGGATTCTCCTGCAACTTTACCAGATCCTCTCTTTTCACACTTATATTTGTCTGTATCATCATCATCATCATCACTATCAAAACTCGCAGAGCTGTTACCTTCACCTGAATCATCATTTGAACCATCATCTTTCTTTTTCTTCTGAGGAGCATTACCAGCATCATCATCTAACTCCTCATCTTCTTCTTTTTCATTATCAGATGGTTCGAAATCAACTTCTTCTTCATCACGCTCCTTACCCTCTTCACCAGCTTGCAATTGAGGAGCTCTAGAGTACAAGTCTTTAATCAGATTGTCCATGTTCTTGTTACTCTCTTTCAGCTTCTTATTCTCCTCTTTTAAAGCAATAAATCTCCTGGTGTTTCTCTGTTCGTGCTTCAACAACTTCTTGTTTTCTTTTCGAAGTAGTTTAATCTTGGCATCAAGAGCTTCCTGATTCTCATGAGATGTTTCCACAACGTCTAACATCTTCTTATCGTTGTTTCTCAATTGTTCTATCTCTGCTTGTTGCTGATTAATTATTTTCATCATGTCAGCAAGCTTCTGGTTCACAACATTCATAACATCACTATCTACTGTGACCTTGGGTGTAGAAGCTTCAGCAGCAGGCAACTTTCCTTTCTTTATCTTCTTCAGCACTCTATCCAGTGCATCATTAAACTCATTAACCGGTAATTCAGTCTCTTTAACAGTCTTTGATGCTGTCTTTTGCTTCTTAGCAGATGGAGATGTGATCAGTGATTTCGAGCTAGATGCTGGTGGCAGTTTCTTACCAGCAATCAATGTCTCAATGTCTCTAGCTCTCATCTCCATTGGCCTCAAAACTTTTTCTTTCTTCTTAAACTGTGGTTTCTTTTGTTTCTCACCTTGCTTTGGCGATCCAGGAAAATCTTCTGATCCCAAGCCTAAACCCTCATCAGTTTCATCCAAATGAATAGGACTTTTAGTACCTTGTTCCTCCAACGACTTGTTAAGACTAACAGACTCACCAGCCACAGTGGCCTTGGGCGTGGTGCTCTTCACTGTCTCACTATCTGAGTCCCATCTCTCATCCTCTTGTGTCTCTTCAGAATCCACAGACACCTCATCTACTAAGTGCAACCCTTTCTTTGCCATACTCTTATGTCTTTTAGAAACTTTCTTCTTAGCTGGTTCAGCTTCATCTTCTTTTTCTTTACCCTTTCCACTCTTTGCACCAACATTAACCACTTAACGCTTTCTCTTAGTATCAGGGTCAACTGGATGTAATGGATTGTCTTCATTTGATTCACTGTTAGCATGTCTAACCTTATCAGTACCTGGATCTTCATAATCTTCCTTGATCAGATGACCAAAAAGATTCTTCATAGGTGGTCTTTCATTCATCACCACACCCTTATAACCCTTCATCCTAGCAAGCGTATTCAGACTCATGTGATCCTGAACAATTATCTGTTTAGGATCTTTCTTCAAATTCTTATACTTCATATCAGAGATCATTTGAAGAAATCTAGGATACATCAAAAACTTCCTACTCTTTAAACCTCTCAATGGTTCTAACATATGTTCTAACAGCATACCAGACACATTGAACGGTTTGTTCAATATAAGAGCCACCATCAACGAACTGATTCTCTTCCTCATCAAATCACATCCACCACTTGCTGATCTGAACACGTGAATCATAACATGAGCAAGATATTTAAACTGAGGACATAACTTCCCTTTATGTAATGAACCGTCAGTGATAGGTCCATTATACTTCATCCGTAGGAAGCATTTCCTTTGCTCAGTCCAACTTAATTCTCTGGGATCTGTCTTCTCATCCTCCAGCATCAACGCCTCTCTGATATCGTTCTCAGAGATAATCACTAACTCCCCCTGAATCTTACTAATAAGTGACGATTCACCTTCCCAAAAGTCCATCTTCGCATTCGTCCAAAACTCCTGTTGGTGATCTCTGTATATGATAGCTAGTGTAGCAATAACGTCTATAACTCGACTCCTCTTCAAAAACTCTATAATCCCAGCGAATTCTGTATGCTTCTTCACATCACCTAGATACGCACAGCAATTGTGTGCCGATTCGAATGCTAACTCAACTATCTGCTGCTTCCCGGTTGCCTGTTCAGAAGATCCAGCAGGAACACTAGCACTTCCCTGTTCAGACATCGTTAGACTGCAAAACAAATCAAACAAACATGTTAAAAACAGACAAAACGAAAACTTGAAAAATTTTGATTTTCAATTTCTACATTCGACCGGTTCGTTGGTACGAATGAGAAATTATAGGTGCGAATGTGGAATTACAAAGGTTCGAATGTGAAAACATTTTGAAAAATCTTTCATTCGACCATTTGTTCCAGGTTCGACCACTTAAACATTCACCTTCGCCCAAACAGTCACATTCGACCGTTTGTAATGGGGCGAAGGAGATTGTTCATTTCCTTTGAATTTCAGATTTTGATTTTGTTCATTTTAAACCGCCATTTTGATTTGGATAGCATCTAACACTACCAATAAAGCTTTGCCAATGATCAATTTCAATAAACATTCATTGATTATGTGTTTTTAAACAAAAACTAGGGTTCGAAACATTTGAAAGATCAATTATCCAATCTGATGATGTTTAAACCAATGTTTTTTTTTTGGACATTCTCCCCCTAAAACACTTAATCAATGAATCCGAATCAAAATATTAACCAATTATCATGTTTTAATATGTGTTTGATTTCAGTTAGGTCATGGTTAAAGAATCAACGAATGCGAATTGAATACTTGATATTAACCTGCAATAGTTAGTGGAAAATGATCAGTGAATCACAACGAAGACAATGATATAATCTAGAAAACACGAGCAACAAGATGACCTTATCTCAGAAATTTTTGAAAAATTTTGAATGAGGTCGAATGTGCAGATATGGGTTATATAGGCTCCACATTCGACTGTTTGACTAGGTCGAATGTGATGCTTTTTCCACCTTCGACCCTACTGAAAGGTTCGAATGTAGAAAAAGGGTTCGAATGTGAAATTTTCACATGAACTCTCACATTCGACCGATTAAAACATACGAATGAGCAGACAAAATTCCACCTTCGACCCAACGAAGGGGCGAATGAAACATGGAATTTTTGAAAATTTTACCAAATCTCAAAATCGAGTCCCGTTCAAAATATTTTTCAACTTTTAAGCATCCAACAGTCATTATTTCTCATTTAAACATTACAAAGCTCAAATGGTCCATCAAGTTTTAGAAAATCATCATCAACCACCATCAGCTATCAAAAATAAGATAGAAATGTAAAATCTTTTTGGATTTTCTAAAGTTTATGTTAAAACACACCTAAAATCTTTTTGAGTTTTGCATTTTTGACGAGAAATATAAAATGCGGAAATGTAAAAATAAAGCAGGAAATGTTTTTGTAATTTCCGGTAAAGGGATCATATCAGTTATTGAGAAATCTGATCACACCATTGATCTTTTTGATTTATTATCATTAAAGACAATGTGTGATCTGGCAACTGCTGATATTGTGATCCACATAAACTCACATGCAGACTTTTATGCAGTGCTTTATACTGATACGATTATTTATAGTATAAACTCAATTGTCTGTGGTTCCCACGCACACGACATACTCCCGTATCAAGAAGTAAATGCAAAAAGACTCATTGTAAAGCGTGATTATGCTTTCGTCGTCTGTAAATTACAAGGTATGAGGCACAGAGGTATACAGGTCAGCAAATCAATGCAACAGAGTAACATGTGCACTCTACCAGGTTGAGGGCTGATATCAATCATGATTTGCATCAATGATTAGATACGATGTAATAGATAATCTTTGATTATCATAATACATGGAAAGTTCCTCAATTCGATAACTTTAGGATTTTGCATTACAGCTCTTTTATATAGACACCCTCTCTGATCTAGGTCCGTAATGACTTACAGCAGAAGATCAGAGAGGCTATCCCCAGACAACTAATAACATAACAACCCAAAACCTTCGAGTTTTGTACAAATACCCTATCAAACGAAATTACGGTACTAAGACCATATGCCATGAGGAGTTCATCCACACAACAATTCGTTTGATATGTATGTATCAGGCACGCAGTATTAGGTCTACGAAGCCTATCAGCACATCACACAGACTCAGACACACGCCCTATATTGCATTACATTTCTTTAGAATGTGTCAGATCCCCACTGATGTACTATCATTTCCCCTTTTTCTCCAGGAAATCATTTTGGATTTTCTAATTTTTATGGATTTTGAAGATTTTTCAATGTTTTTGGATTTTCTGAAAATAAATTCTATCTAAACATGTAAAACATATTTTTGGATTTTTGTGTTTTTCTGAAAAGCAATAAAAACTAAACTAAAAAGCGATAAACTGAGGTGATGATCAGTCCTGTTTTTCTTTAATACTGTTAGCTTTCAAAAGATAGTCAAATCTTGATTTATCAAAAGCTTTGGTAAAAAGATCTGCACGTTGATAATCAGTGTGGATTTTGACCATATCGATCAACTCTTTAGCGTAACAATCACAGATAAAATGGTATTTGATCTGGATATGTTTAGCCTTTGAGTGATTTACTAAGTCTTTTGTTAATGCAATTGCGGCTTCATTATCACAGTAAATAGGGGTTTTAAGAAATTGCAAACCGTAGTTCACCATCTGTTGTTGTATCCAAAGAACCTGTGAGCAGCAGCTTGATGCTGAGACATATTTTTCTTCACATGTGGATAAGGCAACTACGGTCTGTTTCTTGCACTGCAGGTCACGAGCCTGCTCCCCATAAACTGGCATCCAGCCGTTGTGGATTTGCTGTCCTTGTCACAGCCACCCCAATCTGCATCACTAAAAGCGATTAGGTCAAAATTATCATCATTAGGGTACCATAGTCCTCTCGACGGACAACCCTTCAAATATCTAAGGATACGTTTGACAGCTGCAAGATGAATCTGTTTCGGCTTCGACTGATAACGTGCATAGAGACATGTGGCAAACATTATATCTGGTCTGGATGCGGTGAGATACATCAGAGATCCGACGATTGCTCTGTATGTAAATGGATCAGTTAGCTCCCCCTTAGCGTCAACTCCAATCCCGTGATTAGGTTGTATTGGGGTATCCATCGGCTTCGAATCATCCATCTGGAATCGGCTCAAGACTTCAGTAACGTATTTCGTCTGGTGAGTAAAGATCCCCGTTGGTCTTTGTTCCACCTGCAAGCCTAGGAAAAACTGCATCTCTCCCATCGCGCTCATCTCGAACTTTTCCTGCATAACACGTTCAAATTCTCTGCAAAGAAGTTCGTTAGTAGAACCAAATATAATATCATCAACATAAATCTGGACTAGAAGCAAGTCATCGCGTGTTCGTTTAGTGAACAGTGTGCAATCTACCAAACCTCGTTTGAATCCTTTGGAAAGAAGATACGTGCTCAGCTCTCAATACCATTGCCTTGGAGCCTGGTGCAACCCGTAGAGAGCTTTGTTCAAAACGTAGACCTTATCCTGGTGAATAGGATCTTCAAAGCCTGGTGGTTGACCTACGTACACTTCCTCCTTGACCACACCCTAAAGAAACGCGCTCTTAACATCCATTTGATACACCTTAAATTTCTTGTATGATGCAAACACTAGAAACATTCGGATAGCTTCTAAGCGTGCAACAGGTGCATAAATCTCGTTGTAATCAATTCCTTCAACTTGATGAAATCCTTGTACAACCAAACGAGCTTTGTTCCTTACGATCACTCCTCTATCATCCTTCTTGCATTTGAATACCCATTTAGTTCCGATCTTCTTTCGTCCTGGGGGCAAATCTGTTAGTGTCCATACACCAAGTTTCTGAAACTGTAACAACTCCTCTTGCATAGCCTCTACCCAAGCGTCATCCAAAAGAGCGTCCTTGTAAGTCCGCGGCTCAACCTGCGAAACATAACAAGCAAAAGACCAGTCATTTTGAAAACCTGATTTTTGAATTTTGGCATATAAAGCAAGATTATCAAGGTTTTCCGGTGAGTTAGCATTCCTCAGTTGACCTCTCGTCATCACACTGCTACCAGGATCACCAATAACCTGCTCGATCGGGTGAATTCGATGTATCCGAGATTCCGGATAATCTGGTACTTGGACTCCCGTCTGAGTAGTTAAGTTCTCTGCAGAAACCAGATCATTACCCACATTCGATGATGAAGCACCATTTGTATTTGGGTTCACTGGTGGTGTCACTGTAGCATGATCTAAAATAGCTTCACTTGTAACATCATCGTCGTCATCTTCAGATTCCGATGAATTAAGAGTTGTGGAAGCTTCTTGGAATACCTCTTCTTCAACTACAGGAACATTGGTATCATTAGAAGCTGCTTGGGGGTTCACGGTGATCAGACGCACCAACGGTGATGTCACTGCGTTTTCGACCTCGTAATATAAACGTAATACAGCCTCTTCAACCAAGCTATCTAGGTTGAATGATTCAAAGAAGTCTTTGTAATCAAACATCCAGTCTAGACCACTTCCCTGTACATTCTGAGTATATCTTTGTACTTCGACATTAGCCCACTCCTCAACTTGACGAGTTCGTTTGTTGAATACCCGTTTGAGCGGGGTTGCATATCCAACAAAGTTTATCCTTCTTCAGCCTTCGGTGCGAACTTCTGAGATGGATTAAGCATAGTACAAGGAGCTCCAAACGGTTCTTGATACTCTAAATTCGGCTTTCGTCGATTCAACAGCTCATAAGAAGTTTTGCCAAACTTCTTCACCGTTAAAACACGATTAAGAGTATAACAAGCTGCGTAAATTGCTTCGTTCCAGAACATTACTGGAAGATTTGAGTCCGCAAGCATTGTTCTTGCCGTTTCAATTAGAATCCTGTTTTTGCGTTCGGCGACACCGTTCTGTTGAGGGGTATACGGAGCACTGTATTCATGATGAATGTAACACCCCAACCGATGGCGGAAACATCGGGATGTCACGTAGTGATGATTGTTCAGTAGCTCATGGTGAAAAATAATTTTCATAAATGATTTAGATAAATTACATACAATTGTTCTAGAATTTGTACATCAAATTGAATAAAGCTATACACATATCTTCAAGCATCAATTCAAATCTTCAAGCAAATAGAACCTGAAACATGTTGAGTTGAAAATGTTTTGGGTCAACAAAAGTTGGTGAGAATTACATAGGTTTTTGATAATTGAATGAAAATGTTGTGCAATTCATGTGTCATGTCAATCTAGTCCATATGTGAGAACATACTAGAAATAAATCGAGTGCATAATCAACCCTGATGACTGTTATAATATGATACATACCATACGCTCATGGTCCACTTGAATATGTTATACGATAACAAACACCCACGCTACCTTTGTAGGAGGCACGTATCCGGGTGGGATTGTCAGTCCAATAGATCTATCAATGTTTACCGCCGGCTTATACGGAGTTAATGATTATGCTAGAATGGTGCTTACTCTAATCATGCTCAAGACATAATGCAACATAGAAAACACATAGACACATTGATGATTGAATTGCATAAATGATGTTGTAACATGTTTCACCCCAAAAATGGTGATAAATAGAAAAGGGGCTATGTAAAACTCACCTTAGCAAAATGTTGTATTTGTTGATAAATAGAATAGTGTGTTGCCCAAATATGTCAAGTATCACCCTATAATAAGGTAATAAATATATCTAAGTCTATCAAGTCTACAGATGTATAAGTTTCTAGGGCTTCGAATTGGGGATAATTGCTCGTTTGGTTAATAAAAAATATTCGCCAATTGAGAGAAATTTAGTAAATAAATAACTAAAAATCTTTTTATAAATGTTAAATCTAAGATAGTCACAAGAATGTGTTTAAAGTATAAAAATAATTTTTATAAAATTACTTTCTTTAAAATAGATTATTAAATCTATTTTTTTTTATAAATTGACAAACTTTAACTTTAATATTTAAAAATACTAAAATTAAAGAATTATTAGTTTAAAAATTATATTTCTGTTCTAAATATATAAAAATAAATTGTATAAAATTTTGGTGCAAAAATAATAAAAATTGAATTTATTATGATTTAATTATGATTAAATCAAACAAAAATTGATTAAAAATACTAAATAAATGATTTTTCATAAATAAAAATCATTTCTGAAAAGTTTAAAGTTATAAAAACTTAGGATAATTTTTGTGGAAATTTATAAGATCGTTTTGATATTTTAATGGATTTTTATAAATAAAATAGAATAAATTTGATTTAATTATTATGAATATTAAATAAATAAATTTTAGAAAACTAAAAATTGGGTGTTGAACTTTTTCATCAGATTAACATAATATAATTTTTGTAGAATTTATAAAAGTGTTTTAGTATTTTAAAATGAATTTATAAAATTATAGGTATCATATATATATATATAGTTGAAAAAGAAAAATAAAACAACAAAAAGATTTGTCAAACCCGGGACTCGAACCCGGGTCCTGATGTGTGGAAGGGCGTGCCCAGACCAGTTGGTCTGGGTGTTAGTTTGTTAATTAGTTTGGGTTCTGATTAAACTTATACAATATTTGAAACAATGAAAATCCCCAAATTATTATCCTACGAGCCCTAGATTCTACAATCAAACAATCCACACATTTTGAACCCGATTAATGTTAGGGTTTTTATTGTATGATTGCCGACTAATAAAACCCACAAAAACAATTGGACTCACAGTGTTGTTTCGTGCTCGTTCGCCCGGTCAAAGCCAAAAGTCAAACAGCGTGTAGATGGATAATTATCAGAGTGTTTCAGAAACAATTGGAGGTTGAGAGAGAGATGTGAGCGAGTTGTGAAGGTTCAGAAGGCCTCAATTTATAGGGTATAGCTCTGGACATTCGAATTGGAAGGTTTGACCAAAGATTAAAGTTCACGCGTGTTCTTTGCTAATTTTGGTATCAATTGGTTCTTAATAGGCGTGAATCCGAGTCATGATAGGCCGTTAATTGCGTATCAAAGGTCAACTACAATTATCATGGATTATTATAGACGTTTGATGATTTAAAAAAAATAAATGTTGTTGCAGCAGCAGATCGCGAACAGGTATGGAAAGGAAGGAGAAGATGAAAATTTGTATATTAATATAAAGTGAATCAGGTTTAAATCAATGTATGTGTGTGGAGCAGATGGTGTAAGCTTGTGTGTGTGAATGGATGTGGCCCGGTTCGATCCCCAGGTGAGGGCATATATTTTTTTGATTAACCCGTGAAAGAGGGGAAGTGGTCTGTGGGCCGGGTCCAAGAAAACAGACAATGGGCCGTTCATTTTCTTTGCACAAGCTGGACTATAATTGGGCTAGGATGGGTTTAGTTAGTTTTTTTTTTTTTTTTGTAAAATAAGATCCAATGTTTAATATTATTATTATTATTATTATTATTATTATTATTATTATTATTATTACACACATATATGTAACAAAAATAAGGGCGTTTATATAAAAATTTGGGGGAATAATTTGCGATGTTACGGTCTCCCCTACTTTTGGAAACTTCGTCCCGAAGTTTATTGAAAACACGGGGTTGAAGGGGGTTGGGTAGAAATTAGGGCACGACAATGAATAGAGTAACTTGTCTCGAATAGCGTGGATAAGAGGCGTGTTATGTGTGGGTTGATTTACTAAACGAGCTACTAGATAACTAGTGTTTACATTTGGTTATCTACCAAAAATCTTGATAGAAATTCACACCACCTTAATGTACCTGTAAATTCATGATTACGTTCCGGACCGTAATTACCAATTTACCTTACGTTAGGGTTTTGCGTCCTTTCATGACATTATCGATTGTTGAGCAGGTCTGATAGTCTCCACCAGTCGTTGAGCAGGTGGTAGGGCCTCTCCCGACTGTTGGAAAGACATGATGACCTCTACCAATCGTTAAGCTGGTTGTTTGGTAGTTAACTAATTGTTGTACAAGCAAGTATGATTATAGCAATTAGTTCACATTCAGAGAAACATGCACACAGATGTTATGATAATACTCGAATTTTTATTACTTGAAAATAATAATGTCAATACATGGAATTTAAAGAGGAAAATAGACATCATTCAGATGGTAGAGTTTGCTGTTAAGTAACTGGAGGGTCTCAAGTGGGTTATTTGGAGCATCAAGAGCGTTTGTAGCAGGGATTCGGCAAGTGTCCGCAAGATGTCCATACCTTTGACAATTGGTACACTGACGGCAGGGCACTTGGGTTGGATGGTGATACTGGCAGGTGTCACACTTAGGTAGCTTTCCGCGGTATTGTTTCTTGTTGGGTGGGGTAGTTGTGTCTTTTGCAAAATTCCTGGCCTTGCGCTTCTGGTTCTTGGTAGTTACCGCGGTCACAATACTTGTTTTCTTGCTTAAGGTCCTGTTCCTTTCATGATTTCCAACGCCATTTCTGTTCATTTGGATATCTTGAGTCAACAAGTTAGAAACCAGAGTTGTGATTTGTTGTGCCAATTGTTGGGAAATAATCGCAGCTAGTTGGACATCGCTCCCATTAATGTGGTTAGTGTTGTGGTCGTGGTTGTGGTTGCTGCTCTCTTCTTCATGATTGTCACCACTGTTAATGCGAGTGCTGTGGCGTGGAGACATGATCTGTAAGGAACACAATGAAGTCTCAATGAGGCATGAAATGAATGAGGTAATATAAGGAATGTAATCATTTATCCATTAATTAAAACGAATAAACGAAAACGTTGACTTATCAAAGATTCCAGATTCCAATAACATATGAAGACATGCTTTAGCCTATAAGTGAACACTCATCCCGAGAATTCCCAGGTAGGCATCCGGGTCCCTCGTCTGATTGGGATATATGCGCAATGCCAGCCTAGACAGAAGACTCAGAATACAGGCGTTCACCCTTCCAGATTGCACGTGTTCGTTATTAAAATCTAGAACTTCGACGAGATCTCAAGGGGGTTCAGGTTAAACCTGAGGATTTTGCCTTATTAGTCTAAGAGTGAATCCGGTGATGGAGAGCAACCTTCTTGTAGGAATGAAAGTAGGGATAAGAAGTAGGAGGAAGATAGAGAATAGCAAGTAAAAGAAGCAAGTACTGGTTATATCCTATGGTTATAGAC
This sequence comes from Ambrosia trifida, assembly GCA_028751855.1. Classification (NCBI taxonomy): domain Eukaryota; kingdom Viridiplantae; phylum Streptophyta; class Magnoliopsida; order Asterales; family Asteraceae; genus Ambrosia; species Ambrosia trifida. Next base: position 62,421,960 of record CM054129.1, on the reverse strand, counting down.
TAGATTATTTTTCTAATAACCTAATTCCCTATAACCATGGCTCTGATACCAATCTGTAACACCCCAACCGATGGCGGAAACATCGGGATGTCACGTAGTGATGATTGTTCAGTAGCTCATGGTGAAAAATAATTTTCATAAATGATTTAGATAAATTACATACAATTGTTCTAGAATTTGTACATCAAATTGAATAAAGCTATACACATATCTTCAAGCATCAATTCAAATCTTCAAGCAAATAGAACCTGAAACATGTTGAGTTAAAAATGTTTTGGGTCAACAAAAGTTGGTGAGAATTACATAGGTTTTTGATAATTGAATGAAAATGTTGTGCAATTCATGTGTCATGTCAATCTAGTCCATATGTGAGAACATACTAGAAATAAATCGAGTGCATAATCAACCCTGATGACTGTTATAATATGATACATACCATACGCTCATGGTCCACTTGAATATGTTATACGATAACAAACACCCACGCTACCTTTGTAGGAGGCACGTATCCGGGTGGGATTGTCAGTCCAATAGATCTATCAATGTGTACCGCCGGCTTGTACGGAGTTAATGATTATGCTAGAATGGTGCTTACTCTAATCATGCTCAAGACATAATGCAACATAGAAAACACATAGACACATTGATGATTGAATTGCATAAATGATGTTGTAACATGTTTCACCCCAAAAATGGTGATAAATAGAAAAGGGGCTATGTAAAACTCACCTTAGCAAAATGTTGTATTTGTTGATAAATAGAATAGTGTGTTGCCCAAATATGTCAAGTATCACCCTATAATAAGGTAATAAATATATCTAAGTCTATCAAGTCTACAAATGTATAAGTTTCTAGGGCTTCGAATTGGGGATAATTGCTCGTTTGGTTAATAAAAAATATTCGCCAATTGAGAGAAATTTAGTAAATAAATAACTAAAAATCTTTTTATAAATGTTAAATCTAAGATAGTCACAAGAATGTGTTTAAAGTATAAAAATAATTTTTATAAAATTATTTTCTTTAAAATAGATTATTAAATCTATTTTTTTATAAATTGACAAACTTTAACTTTAATATTTAAAAATACTAAAATTAAAGAATTATTAGTTTAAAAATTATATAAAATTTTGTATAAAATTTTGGTGCAAAAATAATAAAAATAATAAAAATTGAATTTATTATGATTTAATTATGATTAAATCTAACAAAAATTGATTAAAAATACTAAATAAATGATTTTTCAGAAATAAAAATCATTTCTGAAAAGATTAAAGTTATAAAAACTTAGGATAATTTTTGTGGAAATTTATAAGATCGTTTTGATATTTTAATGGATTTTTATAAATAAAATAGAATAAACTTGATTTAATTATTATGAATATTAAATAAATAAATTTTAGAAATCTAAAAATTGGGTGTTGAACTTTTTCATCAGATTAACATAATATAATTTTTGTAGAATTTATAAAAGTGTTTTAGTATTTTAAAATGAATTTATAAAATTATAGGTATCATATATATATATAGTTGAAAAAGAAAAATTAAACAACAAAAAGATTTGTCAAACCCGGGACTCGAACCCGGGTCCTGATGTGTGGAAGTGCGTGCCCAGACCAGTTGGTCTGGGTGTTAGTTTGTTAATTAGTTTGGGTTCTGATTAAACTTATACAATATTTGAAACAATGAAAATCCCCAAATTATTATCCTACGAGCCCTAGATTCTACAATCAAACAATCCACACATTTTGAACCCGATTAATGTTAGGGTTTTTATTGTATGATTGCCGACTAATAAAACCCACAAAAACAATTGGACTCACAGTGTTGTTTCGTGCTCGTTTGCCCGGTCAAAGCCAAAAGTCAAACAGCGTGTAGATGGATAATTATCAGAGTGTTTCAGAAACAATTGGAGGTTGAGAGAGAGATGTGAGCGAGTTGTGAAGGTTCAGAATGCCTCAATTTATAGGGTATAGCTCTGGACATTCGAATTGGAAGGTTTGACCAAAGATTAAAGTTCACGCGTGTTCTTTGCTAATTTTGGTATCAATTGGTTGTTAATAGGCGTGAATCCGAGTCATGATAGGCCGTTAATTGCGTATCAAAGGTCAACTACAATTATCATGGATTATTATAGCCGTTTGATGATTTAAAAAAAATAAATGTTGTTGCAGCAGCAGATCGCGAACAGGTATGGAAAGGAAGGAGAAGATGAAAATTTGTATATTAATATAAAGTGAATCAGGTTTAAATCAATGTATGTGTGTGGAGCAGATGGTGTAAGCTTGTGTGTGTGAATGGATGTGGCCCGGTTCGATCCCCAGGTGAGGGCATATATTTTTTTGATTAACCCGTGAAAGAGGGGAAGAGGTCTGTGGGCCGGGTCCAAGAAAACAGACAATGGGCCGTTCATTTTCTTTGCACAAGCTGGACTATAATTGGGCTAGGATGGGTTTAGTTAGTTTTTTTTTTTTTTTTGTAAAACAAGATCCAATGTTTAATATTATTATTATTATTATTATTATTATTATTATTATTATTATTATTATTATTATTACACACATATATGTAACAAAAATAAGGGCGTTTATATAAAAATTTGGGGGAAAAATTTGCGATGTTACAATGAATTCCTTTGTTTTCACAAAGATCGTCCATCTGTGCATTCTTAAACTTTGTCCCATTATCACTCGTAATTCTCTTGATCTTGAGACCATAGATATTTTCCATTTGAGTGAACAGAACTTTCAGATTATTACATGTGTCGCTCTTATGGTGTAAGCACATAACCCATGAAAATCTTGAAAAGTCATCAGTCACCACAAGACAGTACAATTCTCCAGCATGACTTTTACGTTTGACCGGTCTGAACAGATCCATGTGCAAACGTTCAAATTGCAATTCAACTAAATTGACTTTCTTTGGCTTATGGGATTTCTTGTGTTGCTTACCCTTCTTGCAACTCACACATTTGTCATTTAAGTGAAAATGTTTAACATTCACGCCTGTGACAAGTTCATTCTTCACCAATTGATTCATCTTTCGTAGGTGAATGTGTCCCATCCTCCTATGCCACATGATTGATTCCTTTTCAGTAGCCTTGGAGAGAAAACACGTGACTTGGCCTTATGTAGTCATTGCTTTAGACATGTCGAGAATGTACAAGTTGTTCACTCTCGGTGCCTTTAACATCACCCACTCTTTTGGTAACTCGAATCTCGGCTTGAGTATATAGCAAGATTTGTCATCAAAGTAAACTGAAAACTGCTTGTCACATATCTGACTGACACTGAGCAGATTGTAATCGATTTGCTTCACATAAGATATCCTCTCAAAACTCACTGTTCCATTACTGACACTACCCACCATAGTAATGTAACCACCCTTGTTTCCCACAAATGCTACATAACCTCCATTGATATTTTTGATATCGAATAGTAGCGAAAGATCCCATGTCATGTGACCAGAAGCTCCACTGTCAACAATCCAAAGACTGCTCACAGGACCAGCTGAGGCTCCCTGTACATATCAAGTAAAGAATTAGATTTTTCGGGGGACCCAAGCCTGTTTGGTCTTGGGTCTTTGAACATTTTGTTTCAAAGATTCAGATTTTTCACAAATAGTTTGATTTGAATTGATCTTTTTCTGATCACTCAAATCTTTTTCATTCTCTGATTTCACATTTTGTTGTGAAGTTGAAGCACCTTGAGATTCCTTTGGAGACCAAGATTGTTCAGATCATTTCAAGATCCGGATTTGAGATTTTGGGGTCTCTACCGGTTTCTTTACTTTGTCTTTGAACGAAACTTTCTTGGTTACCTTCTCTGATTTAACAGAGACAGGTCCAACTGTTGGTTTGACAGCAGGTTTAACAGGAACCTTTTTCTTGTCAACAGTTGTGTTCACCATTGGTTTCTTAAGAGATTTTTCAGTAGCTATCCGGTTACGACGATCATATGTCATCGGACGATTTTCCCTCTTTTGAAAATATCTGCTTTGATTATAAAAAGGTGCTGGTTGAGGAACAAATCTTCTTTGTGGATAACAATGATTATCGACTGGACTTTCATATTTTTGCTTCATTTCCACCTCGTGTCTCTTGTGCCTTACGTACGGGCAGTGAGCAAGTAAATGCCCTCTCTCCCCGCACTTAAAACACGCACGGTACTCTTCAAAGTTGTTCTTGGCGTTTGACTTTGCATAAGTAGTGATAGGATATTGATCATCCACACACCTTCTTCTTAAACTCTTAGGAGTTGGGTCCTTTGAGTAAGTCGGCTCAAGAAAACTGTTTGACTTCTCTTTTGGTTTAACAAATTCTGTGACATGGACCTTTGGTTCTTTAGGAACATCCAAATAAATTTTCTTTAAGACTTCTGGAGGTACATCATTTGTTCGCTCATGCTTTGGGAACCAAATGGTACTCTCCTGCCAAATTTTCTCAATTTTTGAATAGTTGGCAAATTTTATTGGATATTCTTCATCAGAAATTATCTTATCGGATCCTTCCATCCGATAAAAAATTTTAACGGGTTTATCACAAGATTCATTTTTCTTTTCATTTTTCTTCTCAACAGGCTTAACTGATTGATTCTTTCTATGAGCGTTAGCCATAGGATGCACAATCTGAGATGGTGAAACAGGTTCATTAGTGATTATGTGATTTTCATCAAAAATATCACACACCTTTTCAGGAACCTTTTCAGATTGTTCATCCTCTGAATCAGAATCATCATTTACAGCAACTACACCTTCATCATTTCCCAATACAGGTCTAACATCAGAATTAGGATCTCCCACACTAGAAGTGGTTGACTTGTCATCCGATGTAGAGTCAGATTTAACTGAGCTCTCCGGTGTTATTGAGTGCAAATTATGGTTTTCAAACAACACCGGAGCTGGGACAGCTTTGTAGTTCGCACTACTAGACTGTGAAGGCTCTTCTATTATATGATCAACAACATAAGCAATATGCTTAAAACTCTCAAGTTTCTTGTTTACTTTTTCTGCAAAGCACTTGATGGTGGCCATTTCAAGTTTTGTGTTTTCTAAATCATTGATATAATTATTTATGGCCATTTGTTTCACAGATAAAGTCTTTTTCAATTCTGAAACATCTTTCTTATAACCATCAAGTACTCTGTTAAACTCTTTTGCTTCTTTTTTATAGGATTGACAGTTGATTTTTAGCACTCTCAAGCTGAACCTTGAGTTGCTTATTCTCCTCTATCAATTTATCACAAGCATCACAATGTTTAACACAAGTTGAATTTGAATTAGAAGCAGATTCAGTACTTACCTGTTTTGGAGGTTCTGTCATGGCCATTAATGCAAAGTGTGCTTCCTTCCCAGCGAAAAACTTTGAATAATCAATCCTGGTACAAGCATCATCCACCATGCATGATTTCCGGGTCATTAAAAAGTCAGCTTCAGCAAGCAATTGGTCAATATCATCATCCAGTGAATTAACACTAGATTCAGAATCATACTCACTCTCCTCATCAGAATAAGCTGAATCATACTGCTCTGGAATATCAGAAACCGAATCAAGAATCAACCCAGATTTCTTCTTTGTACAATCGTTACTCTCTTCATTCAACTCCTCGATTCTCACCTCAGATATCTTTTCAGCCACTAATTCCTCTTCAACCTCTACCGGCTCATCCAAATTCATCTGCTGTGCAACACAAGCCACATTCCCAATTGTAATCTCTTCAACACCTAACCGCATCCCTGTCCAATCAAACCCTTCGTCTTTATGTATCACCAAAGCTTGATTTTGATTATCTGTTTGGGTTTGTGTGTTTGGTGTAGAAATAGGAATGATTGTTCGGTTTGAATTTTGTGGTGTTTGGTTTTGGTTTTGGTTTTGTGTTGTGTTTTGTCTAGCAGTGTTATTTTGTTGGGTATTTTGTCGGTTTTGGTAGTTATTTTGTGGTTGAAAGCTTGAAATATTAGGACTTTGGTAAGATACCTGATTTTGGGTTTGACGGTTTTAGTAGTTAGAGTTGAAAGGATTTCTATTCCCCTGCTGTGCTGGTTGTGTACATTCTCTCTTAAAATGACCTTTCTCACCACAATTGAAACAAGTCACTTTGGCTTTGTTGAAGCCATAAGTGGTGTTCGGGGAAGTAGAAAGATCAGTTCTTCCAGTTTTCTGGATGAAATCAGTAGCTCTCTTCATAATACTTGCAAATGCCCATTGAATATCCATGAGCTCCATCTCTTCTTTATCAATCTGTGCGTAGTCTTCATTGGTCAAGTTGTTATTACCAATTTGACTCGCAACAAGCCCATTATAAGATGCTATCATAGCTGACACCAATGCTACGTGTTGTTGAGCAATCTCAACAGTAACATTGTTTAAGTTCGATGTCTCCAGCACAATCGAGCTCTGATTTGTTTTACTTTGGTTTATTTGCAACGGGTTCATTTGAGGGATGTATGTTTGTTGTTGAGGTTGGTTAGCAGAATAACAAGCTGCTTGTTGCATGGGTGAAAATGGTGGGATATAAGTTGTAGTAGGATATGATGGTGGGGTATATGATGATGTTTGAGCAAGATAATTAATAGATGTTTTGGTTGGTTCAACATGGCTAGAGACGCACGCGATGTGTGGAGCAACATTTGAACTCGAACTTGAACTAGAAAGAGAAGAAGAAGTACCACCATGATACAATTCTGGATTCTGAGGAATTTTTGCTCTTTTCGCCTTCCTCTTTTCTTCCATCTCCTTATTCTCTAGTTTCTGAATAAACTCGTTAATGGTCCAATATTGATACGCATCCTTTTCCTTCAATACCTCTATATGCTTATTCCAGTATGGTGGCAACGCATCGGCAAACTTGTCCACCAACTCTGACATAGGTATGCTTATCTCATAGCTTGAAAGCTCGGTGAGTAAATGACAATACCTTGGAGCCAACTCCTTCAGCGTCTCGTTCCCCATGTAGCTGAAGTTCTCAAACTCTTTTCGAAGTTCCTCCATCCTTAACTTCCTCGTCTTCTCATTTCCATCATGTCGATTCTTTAACATGTCCCACAACTGTTTAGATGTTGTGCAAGACCCAAACTGATGTAACAAATCAGTATTGATGGCCTGAGACAGTTGAGAAAACGCCTTCTTCTCAATAGCAAATTTCTTCTTTTCATCATCTGCAAGATTCTCCAACGGAATTGGCTCACCCGTGTTCTCCAAGATCGGAGCAACATAACCCTTCGCAATCATCTGCCAAGCTTCCGTTCCCTCTAAACCCATTCCCTTAAGACGTATCTTGAATTTGGTCTTCCAGGTGTTGTAATCGACCATCTCCATAAGCTTTGGTGGACGGCTTCCACTCCCCGAAGACAAGTCTTGAATAAGAGTTGAAATAGCATTTGTAGTCTGAGAGTGTACTGTTGTTGCTGCTACTCCCCAATAATCAGCCATCGGTTGTAGTTGTGGTTGTGCAACATGTTGAGGAATAGTAATAGTCATCGCCATGTAGTTAATCGGTTGCGATGGTTGACTAGACTTTTGAGCAGCTACCGACCAAGGATCCATGGTTGTCTGCTGTTGTGGTGTCGTGTTAGGTCGTGATGTAGTAAGAAAATTCCACATATCAATCTGAAAATGATTAAACACGAAAAGATTAAAAAAAATTTATAACAGATTCTACGTTCGACCCTTTGATATGATCGTGTGGTCGAATGTATAAAATAGTTCACGTTCGACCGTTTGTCAAAGTACGAATGTAGAAAATAACCAACTCAAATCACTTTCGACCGTTTACACCAACTTTCGCCCACCCGTTTGGTCGAATGAACCTAATGTGGTCGAATGAACAGTTAAACTCTGATGAACTCTAGATTCGACCAACTAACACACACGTTCGACCAAATAAACCTTGGTTCGACCAATTAAACACACTCTTTCGACGAGTCTCCCTAGGTTCGACCCTGCATGTTTCAAAAACGGTTATTCTTTGAAAATCAGTTAATTTTGATCAAATTTTTCAAAAGTTGATGATATTTGAGGATTCTAATCAGGTTTTGCCTCGGATTTGATTTGGAACAAGTTTAACAAAGAGAATTATGAGTTTTATCCATGAAAACAAGTTCTAATCAATCAATTTATCACCAAAATCAGTTTATCAATGAAAAACAAAAGGTTTTGATCAAAATAGGGTCCAAATCAGCTGTACTATTATCAAATTGTAGTTGTTTCATCCATATGGCTCTGATACCACTTTGTAGAAGGATCGATTTGACAAAAACTATTGGTTTGATCAAACAAGTTTACTAATTCAGGTGCGGAATCCCTGAATCAGTTACAAAACGATAATAATATCAACAAAACACAGAAATCATCATTAAAGCTTTCATTTCATTCAATAACACATTCAATTACACGTTAAAAAGATATTTATAATGATTAAATGACATGTACAGACTTGACACAAAACCCTAGGGAGAACACAAACTGGAGGGAAAACAAAATGATCAAAAGTAACATTGCAAAAATCAACTTGACCTTATATAGGCCTGCACATTCGCCCATTTAGGTTGGTCGAATGTGCAGGTTCGACCAAACATAGTGGTCGAACCAAGCTATACATTAAAATCTAAACTACCTTCGACCTCCTGTTCTCCTTCGACCCTTCAAGTCTTCCTTCGACCGTTCATGAAACCACATTTGACCATCTGGAGACACCTTCGACCAAACGACTGATAACCAAAACATGTGTTAAATGTAATCCAAAGCATTAGTCGCACAATATGCATCTACACAGATGTTTACAACCATATTATGTAATGATGGAAAATATGAACAATTTAATTATGTGATTGTGGTTTGCTATTAAAAAGATCTTTCATCAGGTTGTTATTCCGGAAGTTTTTAGATGCCACGATTTGGTGGACCAAATATGAATGTTCTAAGGAGTGTAAAAAATTGAGGAGGAAATTAGCCGTTAAAAAAAGATTGTATTTTGTAATTGTTTCTAAATGGTTTGGACTCTCTCTCGGTTTTGAGCCAACAAAAATCCAAAAACCTACAAGAGTACAAGTGGTAAATATTGGTCCAGGCGTTCCACCATTGTTTCGGCCTTAAGGACTCAGTTCATTGTTAGATTGTGGATTTTAGACTTGAGTGGAGACTTGTCCAGTAAAAGTCTAAAATCTTTCCTTGTAATTTTGTTGTAAATTTATCACACTTTATCGGGTGCTTCACCGTGAAAAAATAAAATAAAAGATAAGTTAAATTCTTTTCTTTTGGAATTAAATTATAACTAAGAGATTATATCAATAATATGTAATATATTTTGTTCATCCATTCTATCTCATAAAGTTAGATAGGATCAAGTTAAATTCTTTGTTTTCGGACATAATTTTGTTGTCACACAATGTCACACCCTCGAATTTCCACGTGCGGGGTATTACCGCGAGGCGCGTGACACACCAGGATCCAAGTCAACGGTCACAATAAACAACACTATATGATACGTAAAAATGACATAATCAAACCATTAAGTTTTCATAAATGATCCAACGCTGCGGAAGCGTAAAAATTTATTACAACATGAAATCAAAAGTACGAAAGTCTGAAAATACTAAATGGGATGCACATGAATCCTAGATGCCGTGAGACTCCGTGCGCCTATCGACAGCTGCTACCTTAGCGACCTGAGACAAACATGCTAAATACGTCAGCAAATAATGCCGGTGAGTTCACAGGTTTTTAATGAATACCGACTCCAAATGTATACCAATGATCAATCCAGACCACATGCATGCAAATCATATGAATACCTGTTACTACTGCGATTGGAAAACCATTACTGGACTCGAATACTGTGAATACTGAATACGTGCCCGAATGAATACCGAATACTGAATACTGCATACTGAATACTGAATACCTAAGAGACAATATGCACCCGTCCGACCTCCAGTCGACGAGTGGGGCGGGTCAAGCCCAAATAGCGCTATCCACATTTCCCCCGTTGTGCATCCCCGCACATTCATGGTTTCCCCCGGGACTTCCAAAGATCGCATAGTAATATAATGAATACTCCAAAACATAATGAATACGTGAAAACATAATGGATACTCCAAACCCAATGAATTCATGAATACCAAAACATAGTTGAAACGCCTTTTTATGAAAACATAGTTGACTCACGTTTAAAGGACACAGCATGTTTTCTCCCCCGAAAATGTAAAACCAGTAAAAGAGTGGGGCCGTGAAACTCACCTTATAGTGCGTCTTCCGATAACTAGAATTCCAACACGTGTATGATAATCCCAACTAATGACAACCTATCAATGAGTTTACATAAGTGTGATGACTACTAACCCGAAGGCTAACAAGTCCCCGATTGTCCAGATCATAACCAAGTATGTTTTAAAACGTGTTTAAATGTTTAACCGACACACTAGACCGACCCGACATCCCGTTGGTGACCCATTATCCTAACTAATCAAGTACACATAGATTACACGCAAGGTTCAAGCATAAAACACTTAGTTTGTATCATAAATCTCATTTTTGTTAACGTAGGGTCGAATGTAGTGGTAAGTGGTCGAAGGTGACTTGGATTGGTCGAATGTGGGTTCAAACTTCCACCTTCGCCCCTTTTTCTTCCACCTTCGCCCACTTGTGGTTCATTCGCCCCTCAAGTTTCCAGGTTCGACCCCTGGAACCCACCTTCGCCCATTCGACTGGCCGAAGGTGTTCCAGGTTCGACCCTGCTGTGTTGTTTACTCAAAAAACGCGTCCAAAAACATCCGAAAACATCACGAAACATCATGAGTTACAGCAGTCAAGCATCATTAATATATTCCTACGAAACCCTACCAATTTTACCCCAAAATCTATCCGTTTTTACAAGTTTCCTAAAATAGTAAATTATGGAGATGTCACATCATCATGCATGAAAATATTACCCAATTAGGAAACTTCTGAAATCAATCAATAATCAGCTCATCATCATCAAATCATCATGAACAAGAAACCCCTATCATATCCTTATCATAACCATCCAAAACAAGCCCTAAATCTAACTAAAACCCCTTTAATCGTCAAACCACCATCAACAATCAAAGGTAACATGTTTCAATCATAACCCATCATTAATAACAGCCCTAGGTTGTTATCATATCATCTATACAACAAGAAATCATCAAACAATGCATAATATCATATTAACACATGTTTAGTTTGCATAAAAACTCATTGTTTATGAATAGGTTTTATTTAGAAAGATATTAGGAAGGTTTTTACCCATAAAACATGTTGATATCAGATCTGGACCCTTGGGGTTTAGATGAAAACAAGTTAAAATTGTTTAAAAAGGATTTGGAATGAAGAACACACCTTAGATTTTCACTTGTAATGATTTAGAGAGTTAGGTTATGGAAAACAAGCTCAAAAACTCCTTCCCCAATGATAATAGCTGATAGAGAGTGTTTGGAGGCGTTTAGGGTTTGTGAAATGGTGAAAAATGGCTAAGGATGGTATTTATACCCAGTCCAGGTTCGCCCAGTTTATGTGGTCGAATGTGGAACTTTTCCACATTCGCCCCTTTTTAATGGTCGAATGTGGAATCTTTCCACATTCGCCCACTTTGTTTCCACATTCGCCCATTTCTCAAGTCCCATTTCCACATTCGCCCATTATTTCCACATTCAGGTCATCAGCACTTTTTAACACATGTTAATAGCACTTTTAACACATGTTAACCTTTTTCCAGTTTGTCGTGTTTAACGCATTCTAACACATCTTAACACATAAGCATGCATCCATAGTCTATACTTAGCATGTTTAGGCACGTATAATCATTTGTACATCATTTAAGCAAGTATAAGCATACAATTCACCACACGACCCATAATCTACACATATACTTAATTAGTTCATGTAATGTCACCAACGACGGAACCCGGTACTAATGTATTCCCAAAACGACTCCCAATGATCCTCCAGATCATTGACCCTGGACAATCCTAATTTGTCCCGACTCAACTAACCCAGTTAAGTTTGTTTATAAACGTTTTTCGCTAAGGTAGACTTATGTGTTTATAAAATGTTGACCCAAACATGCCGGGTGTCACATCATCCCCCTGTTGAAAGAATTTTCGTCTCGAAAATTTCCCGAAGTCAAAGAGAACGAAGCGAGAAAAAGAAAAATTTTCCCGGTCGTCACATCATCCCCCTGTTGAAAGGAATCTCGCCCCGAGATTCACTCTTCGACAGTAATGAGTGTCGACCTCACCCAAGTAACGTTTCCCAGAACACAAACGAAATGATAACCACGAACGAAAGATGATATCAACGAATACTCTGTGCCGGGGAACCGCCCTCCCCAAAGTGAATAGAAAACAATGAATCCCCCTGATCGAAGGCCTACTAGAGACTACTATGATCGGTATAAATGATACACCGGTACCGTCCAAGTAACATCTCCAAAGGACCCACATCAGACTCATGAATGCAAAATGATGACCAAATACCAAACTGAATGCACACAATGAATACGAATTGCCAAACAATGCGAACGAGAGTGAATACGAGCATAACGAGAATCAAGAAAAGAATACTTACCAGTAACAGTGTCAGGATCCTCCTGGTTCTCCCTAGCGCCAATGACGTAGACATGACCACGAGTAGTTCGACCGCCGCCTTCATTCCCAGCACCACTTGCCGTCCCTTGGTTCAGCTTAGGACAGTCCCGCTTGAAGTGTCCATTATCCCCACAGTGATAACATCCCTGCCTCCCCTGAGGAGCAGTAGCAGTGGTAGTAGTAGTGGCCTGTGCCGGTTGTAGCTGAAGAGTAGTCCTACAGTCCTTAGCATGATGACCAAAACGCTGACACCGTCGACAGCGAAACCTCTCACAATCACCCGTATGATGAAACCCACACTCACCACACTTCGGGAGTTTCCCAGTATATCCCCCAGACCTCTGCTCGGATGATGCTCCCACAACTTCTTGCTTCTTTGTCTGCGGCTGGGACGACCCAGCGCTCTTTCCAGCACTCTCCCACTTTCTCTTGTTGTCCGCAGGGGCTTTCACAGCAGCACCCCTCGGAGGTAGAACGCCCTCCGCAACCTTCATGTTGGTCAGCTTGTGGGCTGCCCGAACAGTGGCCAACATAGTAGTGTGATCAGCAGCAGCAACATGTCCAGCAATCTCCGGCACTAACCCAGCAACGTAGTGCTCAATCCTCCGGTACTCCGGTGTAGCCAACCCGGGGCACATCACAGCCAACTCGTTGTGCCTAGCAGTAAACTCCTCGATCTCCGACCCAACCATCTTCAGATTCCAGAATTCATGCTCCAACTTCATAATCTCGTCTCTTGGGCAATACTCTGCCCTCAACATCTGAACAAACTCGGACCACGGCATAGCATTGGCCTCACCCAGACCAAGGTTCGCAGTGGTGGAGTTCCACCAGGTCAACGCATGTCCCTCCAGTGTAGCAGAAGCATACTTGACGCGATCAGCGTCGGGACAGTTACACATAGCAAACACCGACTCAATCTTCTCCAACCACCTAAGTAGTCCCACCGCTCCTTCAGTCCCATTGAAGAAATGGGGCTTACAGTCCATGAACTTCTTGTACGTGCACCCAGTCTGCATCTGATGAGTATTTCCCAGGGTCTGCTGAGCAGCCTGGAAAGCAGCCAACGCAACGTTCAACTGTTGTTGCAACATGTGCTCCAACTCCGCCTGAGTCATGGTGATGTTCCCACCACCTCGTCCACCGCCATTGCGACCCCCGCCGCCACCACGGCGTCCACCAGCACGTCCACCAGCGCGACCAGACATTTTCTGCCAAACATGAGACAAAATACGCAAAATCACCAACAGATCGAGCTACAAGTGACCAAACGAATTCAGAACATGGTTCCAGCATGACCATTAGTCCGAACACGAAGTCCACCAAGATTTTCATGCATTTCGATTTATGATTTCGTGTGCACCCGAAATAACAAATCGCTCTACATGGTCCTCTAGGCGTGCTCCTAGCTAGAACTTCAAATCACCCGATACACACATTCCTAAAAGAAACTGTTATCACCCGAGAATCCCAAAGTGAACAGTCACTCAGGAGTGTACTATGACAAGTACTAGCGCATGATAGTGTGTGAGTAAGCAAGTATGTAAGCGAATAGTCCCTTCAACTTCAAACCCGAAGAAGAAGATAAAACCCAGGTAGGAATAACAAAAGATAGATAACGTGATACTGTGTGATGAGGACACCGACACCCCGACAAGGTTAGTATGTTTTCCAAATGACACGACTCGTAACTATGTGTGACCGTCTAACGTGTGTGATACTCGGCTATAGACTAGACTCTACATGCAGTCCTAGTTCACTATAACCATTGGCTCTGATACCAATCTGTCACACCCTCGAATTTCCACGTGCGGGGTATTACCGCGAGGCGCGTGACACACCAGGATCCAAGTCAACGGTCACAATAAACAACACTAATGATACGTAAAAATGACATAATCAAACCATTAAGTTTTCATAAATGATCCAACGCTGCGGAAGCGTAAAAATTTATTACAACATGAAATCAAAAGTACGAAAGTCTGAAAATACTAAATGGGATGCACATGAATCCTAGATGCCGTGAGACTCCGTGCGCCTATCGACAGCTGCTACCTTAGCGACCTGAGACAAACATGCTAAATACGTCAGCAAATAATGCCGGTGAGTTCACAGGTTTTTAATGAATACCGACTCCAAATGTATACCAATGATCAATCCAGACCACATGCATGCAAATCATATGAATACCTGTTACTACTGCGATTGGAAAACCATTACTGGACTCGAATACTGTGAATACTGAATACGTGCCCGAATGAATACCGAATACTGAATACTGCATACTGAATACTGAATACCTAAGAGACAATATGCACCCGTCCGACCTCCAGTCGACGAGTGGGGCGGGTCAAGCCCAAATAGCGCTATCCACATTTCCCCCGTTGTGCATCCCCGCACATTCATGGTTTCCCCCGGGACTTCCAAAGATCGCATAGTAATATAATGAATACTCCAAAACATAATGAATACGTGAAAACATAATGGATACTCCAAACCCAATGAATTCATGAATACCAAAACATAGTTGAAACGCCTTTTTATGAAAACATAGTTGACTCACGTTTAAAGGACACAGCATGTTTTCTCCCCCGAAAATGTAAAACCAGTAAAAGAGTGGGGCCGTGAAACTCACCTTATAGTGCGTCTTCCGATAACTAGAATTCCAACACGTGTATGATAATCCCAACTAATGACAACCTATCAATGAGTTTACATAAGTGTGATGACTACTAACCCGAAGGCTAACAAGTCCCCGATTGTCCAGATCATAACCAAGTATGTTTTAAAACGTGTTTAAATGTTTAACCGACACACTAGACCGACCCGACATCCCGTTGGTGACCCATTATCCTAACTAATCAAGTACACATAGATTACACGCAAGGTTCAAGCATAAAACACTTAGTTTGTATCATAAATCTCATTTTTGTTAACGTAGGGTCGAATGTAGTGGTAAGTGGTCGAAGGTGACTTGGATTGGTCGAATGTGGGTTCAAACTTCCACCTTCGCCCCTTTTTCTTCCACCTTCGCCCACTTGTGGTTCATTCGCCCCTCAAGTTTCCAGGTTCGACCCCTGGAACCCACCTTCGCCCATTCGACTGGCCGAAGGTGTTCCAGGTTCGACCCTGCTGTGTTGTTTACTCAAAAAACGCGTCCAAAAACATCCGAAAACATCACGAAACATCATGAGTTACAGCAGTCAAGCATCATTAATATATTCCTACGAAACCCTACCAATTTTACCCCAAAATCTATCCGTTTTTACAAGTTTCCTAAAATAGTAAATTATGGAGATGTCACATCATCATGCATGAAAATATTACCCAATTAGGAAACTTCTGAAATCAATCAATAATCAGCTCATCATCATCAAATCATCATGAACAAGAAACCCCTATCATATCCTTATCATAACCATCCAAAACAAGCCCTAAATCTAACTAAAACCCCTTTAATCGTCAAACCACCATCAACAATCAAAGGTAACATGTTTCAATCATAACCCATCATTAATAACAGCCCTAGGTTGTTATCATATCATCTATACAACAAGAAATCATCAAACAATGCATAATATCATATTAACACATGTTTAGTTTGCATAAAAACTCATTGTTTATGAATAGGTTTTATTTAGAAAGATATTAGGAAGGTTTTTACCCATAAAACATGTTGATATCAGATCTGGACCCTTGGGGTTTAGATGAAAACAAGTTAAAATTGTTTAAAAAGGATTTGGAATGAAGAACACACCTTAGATTTTCACTTGTAATGATTTAGAGAGTTAGGTTATGGAAAACAAGCTCAAAAACTCCTTCCCCAATGATAATAGCTGATAGAGAGTGTTTGGAGGCGTTTAGGGTTTGTGAAATGGTGAAAAATGGCTAAGGATGGTATTTATACCCAGTCCAGGTTCGCCCAGTTTATGTGGTCGAATGTGGAACTTTTCCACATTCGCCCCTTTTTAATGGTCGAATGTGGAATCTTTCCACATTCGCCCACTTTGTTTCCACATTCGCCCATTTCTCAAGTCCCATTTCCACATTCGCCCATTATTTCCACATTCAGGTCATCAGCACTTTTTAACACATGTTAACAGCACTTTTAACACATGTTAACCTTTTTCCAGTTTGTCATGTTTAACGCATTCTAACACATCTTAACACATAAGCATGCATCCATAGTCTATACTTAACATGTTTAGGCACGTATAATCATTTGTACATCATTTAAACAAGTATAAGCATACAATTCACCACACGACCCATAATCTACACATATACTTAATTAGTTCATGTAATGTCACCAACGACGGAACCCGGTACTAATGTATTCCCAAAACGACTCCCAATGATCCTCCAGATCATTGACCCTGGACAATCCTAATTTGTCCCGACTCAACTAACCCAGTTAAGTTTGTTTATAAACGTTTTTCGCTAAGGTAGACTTATGTGTTTATAAAATGTTGACCCAAACATGCCGGGTGTCACACACAAGGTGAATTTTCAGGCCCACGAGAATGCAGCGGCATTATTGGTTCTGGGTTTCATACATTCGTGACATCATATTCGGAGGTATGTGGTAGTCTTCTAGTGGTGTGTGATGTAGGTCAGGGTGTATGAATCCCAAATAGAGATTATATGATTCCTAAATACCATTATTAATAGGGGTATTGGATTTAAATAATCCAAAGTTTGGGCTATTGACCAATAATAATCCGAACTTTAACATTGAACCAGAATAATTCCAAGTAAACATGTGGGTGTCAAAAATGAATCTCTATTAATTCTGAACTAACTGAGTTAGTTCAAGATGACAGAGCTGTTGATGTGGCATGCTGACGTGACAGCTAACTTGGCATGCCACCTCAGCATTGGTCCATGTTAGCATGACACCTCAGCTGCCACGTCGGCATCTGGTCCACATTAGCACGCCATCTAAGAAACCACGTCATCATGAACTACCTCAGTTAGTTCAAAGTTAACGGAGGTTTATTTTTAACACCCACATGTTAACTTAGAATTATCCTGGTCCAACGTTAAAGTTTAGATTATTATTAGCCAATGACCCAAACTTTTGATTATTTAAATCCAATACCCTTATTAATAATACAACTAGTGTTGATAATTAGAGTTCCAAGACCTTTTCAAATTGTGAATTAAATCTTTGACTTTTCAAAAAAAGAGAGTCTCATGACCCGTAGAACTACAACTGCATGTTTTTACTTTTATATTCATTTACTAGCTTTGATTTACCAAAGTTTTTTCAATTAATGGAGTAACAAAAAACGGAACACAGAACTCCAATTCACGTACACAATGAAACACCAAAATTCATTTAATACCTACCCAACACAAATCCTAATTCAAATACTAATGTCTTTTTCAAATCAGATTTAGAATTGATTTTTTTTAATATTTTCTGTTACTCCATTTCTCACTACCAGCTCTATAGGCCCTTTTTTATCGGCAAACTTCAATTTCATTCCATCCAAAAATATTTACATAAATGTGTCAAGCAAGATGCTAGCAACATATCACCGATTCAATCCCCTACATTGAACAAAACAAAAATTACGTTGTAAGCATACTAAAAGTTACCCAATTATCCCACATCCAAGTCGTTTGCATGAATTTATGTTTCACCCATGTAAACGCCCCCACATCCAAATCGTTTGCTTGAATTTATGTTTCACCCATGTAAACGCGAGTGCCTAGGCTTCACCAAATACACCCTCTCAGCTGTAATGTTGTATAAACCTAATATTTTTTATATTATGTTTCAACAAATTATGACCATCATAACTTGTCTATTAATCTAAATAGTAGGTTATTTTGAACATTTTTTTATCAAAATACATTTTCAGTAATATATTAGTAGATTTTTAAAATCAATCGTCAATTATATATTATGATAAAGATGACATATATAAATCCAAACATAGCTAGTAAAAGTTATAAATGTTATTATTTAATTATATGTTATTGCAAAAGGGTAAAAAGTTTTAGCAAAAACTACATAAAATTAATATAAATAAACCAATATTTCACTTAAGTAAAGATATAGAATATTTCAGAAATAGATTAATGAAAAGCAAAAGCCTATACGGACACTTTTTTTGTCAGTGAAACTAATTATTTAACTTTTGTGAGTTTATAGAGAAGGGTAGATAGGTGTTGAATACATATCATGTCCGTTTAACATAAAAAAATAAAAGTTATAGTATTTTAGTTTCTTCTCTCCTCTTTTTCACAAAGTTCACCAACCATTCCACCCTATTAAAGGAGTAAGGGCATGTTTGGATAAACTTATTTGAGGCAAAAAAGGACTTTTGTTAAAAGGACTTATTAACTTGTGACTTTTTAAAAAGGAGTTTTTAAAAAAGTGTTTGGATTAGCTTATGTGGTGGGGAAAAACAATAAGTTGATAAGTTAGTTTGTAAAAAAGTGTTTGGTTTAACTTATTTAGGTAAAATGACCAAAAAGGGTATAAGGAGAGAAGGTGTAAGGATATAATAAGGGCATGTAGGTAAATAACCATCAATAAGTTATAAGGAGGTTCAAAAAATCACCCATCCCTTACTTTTCCAAAACAACTTATCATATGCTTACAAAAAGTTAAAACAAAAAGTTCTTTTCCTTTTGCCAAACACTTTTTATTACTTATTAACTTTTTGAAAAAGTTATAAGTTATAAGAAGGTGGAAATAAGGAGAGCCAAACATGCTCTAAATCTGCCACTGCTTTCTATTATCGGTTCTCTCTAAATCAAAAACACCATAGATGTAGTGAACGGTTGATGGCGATGGTGGTGGAATGCGAGTTGTGGTGTGAAGAGGTTTGGATAGTGGTGTGTTCGGGTAGGTGTTGATGGTGTGGAGAGGGAGATTGATGGTGGGGTGTCGTGGATGTTGTTGGTCATGAAGGTACGG
Organism: Ambrosia trifida; assembly: GCA_028751855.1. Classification (NCBI taxonomy): domain Eukaryota; kingdom Viridiplantae; phylum Streptophyta; class Magnoliopsida; order Asterales; family Asteraceae; genus Ambrosia; species Ambrosia trifida. The sequence goes on along the minus strand of CM054129.1, from coordinate 62,402,426 downwards.
AGATGGCTGTTAACACGTGGCGTGGTGGTGGTGGTGGACGACAATAAGGGATGGAGGTGGTAGTTGTATGTGGTGGAAATGGATAGTGAAGGTTGTCGGACGTTGGCTCTTGTGGTTGTGTAATGTGGAGAGGGTGGTGATGTTTCGTGTGGATTAGTGAGATCGTGTGGAGGTTACAACATACCATCGGCAAACAAACAAATTTTCTTCTTCTTTCTTTCTATTGTACGATGATGGGTTAAGGTTGGAGTGGGTGGTGGTTGGAGTCTTGAAGGTAGTGTCGGTGGTAGTTGTGGACAGTGGTATGTTGATGGTTTGAAGGTGTATTTTAAATCATAGAGAGAGAAAGTGAAGAGCAGATAGACAGAGGTGTGTGGTTTGTTAGTAGGGGAAGTTTGCTTATGTAGGTTGTTGGGGGTGTCCTGATTGGTTGGTGTTAAGTGACACGGATCAGGAGTTTTCTTCGTTAGATCTGTGGAGTTGTATTTGAAGGGTGGAGATTGTCAAAATGCATTACCCTTTATATATAGTAGAAGATAGATTTTAAGAATTATAGCTTTAATGGGTTGTACATTACCCTTTAAAGGGTTGCACCATTTAAAAAGGTGTAAAAAGACAAAAACTTCCCCTCCTATATGCATATTCTATATAGTATAGATGTAAATGATTACAATGTATAAATATAAAATAATTAAATCATATAAAAACACTCAAAGACATAGATAATAAATAGTATACACTATTTTTTTACTAGCAGTAACCCGCGCGTTGCGGCGGGGCTGCACGATGTTTGACTATGTATAATTGGTATATATGTATAATTGATATGTTTAGCTTTAAGACTTATACGTGTAGATTTAAGACTTGTTTTATTGGTAAAATATAGAGATAACCATAGAGGATATATTTATATAAAGATGATATATATATATATATATTATTATTACTATTACTTCTACTAATACTACTATTATTATTATAACTATTACTATAGATTTTATGACAAAGTGGTAGCATAAATGTTAAAGAAAGTATAAAATTGACTTATAGTACAAATATTTTGTGCATAGGAGTACAAAGTCTAGTAGAGTTAGACGTTATGTTTGTATTAAATACAATGCAATCTGAAAGTAACACAAAGTGTGAAACAATAGAACAGGATCAGAGTGTTATATGAATACAAAAAACATAAGTGAAAAATAATGCTTTGAATAAATACTTTTGAACACAATAATGTGTATGCTAGCTTGTAGTGCTGTACCTTTGATTTGATGTAGGCAATGGTAGTTGGTCTAGTAAAACCTCTCGGTACACTACATTTATAGTGTAGACCCCTCTTTCGTTATCCCTGTTGCTTGGGTGTGCCAACGCCTTTGTGTTGTGCCTTGTGGTGCACCTTGACAGCGCCACATAAAGTTGGCCATGTGAGAATACAGGTTCGGGGAGGTAAACACCTACATACGGAATAGTTTGTCTTTACGCTTTGTTTATTGTCATGGAGAAGCTTAATCGGATTGGGAACTGCTTTCTTTTTAGTATGAATGGGAACATGTCGTCTTCGGATGGAGTTAGTGGTATTCTTGGGATGAAGACCCATTTACCTTTATGTTCTCCAATAGCTATTTCCCATCAATAACTTTGCGTTCAAACCATTTACATATTAGTCTGGTACCATTGCATAGGACATTTGATGGGTCGATGTTTCGTAACAATATAATTAGGCATCCAACTTTTAGGCGTGTTGGTGGTGAAAATCGTCAGGATGAGTTTACCTAATATGCTCAGTATAGCATCTTTAGGATGCTGAAGGACATGACAGACTTCAGGATCGAACTATATTTTAGCATGTGCACATCCTGAGGATGTACTAACGAACTATCTTTATATGACATGATTGCAGGTACAACTAAATTATAATATGGACTTGAAACTGTTTTCCAACGTCTATATTATAATACTTAGTCAAAGGGATTTAAAAAGGAAGAGTTACACTCGAGAGATAAAGGTCCAAACATGAAGAAGGAGTCAAAGTTGTAACCGACTAACATTAAAAGAGGGCGAAGAACCAGGAAACAGTTGCTGCAACGTCTACCTGAGTCGAAACAGCTACAACAGTCACTAAAGGCCTTCAAGGAACAGGTTTAGGAATACTACTAAAATCGCCACAAGGGGACAAAATACCCCATGCTATTAGATGTGAATTTTAGACAACTAATAATGAGGCAGAGTATGAAGTTCTCATTGCTGGTTTGCAACTTGCTAAAGACATGTATGTTATTAATATTGAAGTATTTGTTGATTCTTTGTTGATTGCTAACCATTTTAATGGATCTTATGCAGTAAAGGGTCAAAAGTTAGATATTTATCTCGAAAAAGTTAATAATTTATCAACTTCTTTTGTAGAATTTTCACTAACACATGTACATAGGGAAGAAAATGATGAAGCTGATGCTTTAGCAAATCTAGGATCCTCCTTAAATTTACCTAAAGGATCTAAGATTCCCATCATCCACATCCTGAAACCAGCAATTGAAGAGTGGCATCCTGGGGATTGTAAGGCACATCCTGAGGATATCACTAAGCATCCTGAAGATAAAACGGTGCATCATGGGGATATCATTTTTTTAGCCACTCAGATTCAAGACGATCCATCTTGGATGACTCCTATAGTAAAATATTTACAAGAAGATGTCATCCTAGAAGGAGAAAATGCAAAGACTTTTAGGATGAAGGTATCAAAATTTATTATTATAGACAATATTTTGTATAGAAAATCTCTTGCAGGTCCATATTTGAGGTGTCTCAATAAAGAAGAAGAATTTGAAGTACTCAAGGATATCAACGAAGGAGATTGTGGAAATCACACAGGAGGAAGATCTCTTTACTCAAAAGTCTTAAGACTAGGATATTATTGGCCAACTATGAAGAAAGATGCCATGCAATATTCTCAGAAGTGTGATCCATGTCAAAGACATAAAAACATCCTTCATCAACCTGCTGAACCACTACATCCTATTATTTCACCATGGCCCTTCATGAAATGGGGGATGGATATAGTAGGAAAGTTACCCATAGATCGTGGTGGGAAGGTTCTCATATTGGTAATGACTGATTACTTCACAAACTGGATCAAAGCTGGGGCATTCATACAGGTCAGGGATAAAGAAGTGGTGTCATTTATCAAAAGAAACATCCTAACAAGATTTGGAGTACCAGCTGAAATCATATGCGACAACGGTTCTCAATTCATCAGCAAAAGGACGACTAACTTTTGTGAAAGTTGGGGAATCAAGATGATAACTTCAACACCAGTCCATCCTCAGGCTAATGGACAGGCAGAATCCTCAAATAAAATTATTGTCAACAATTTGAAGAAGAAGCTTGGGGAAAGGAAAGGGAAATGGGCAGAAGAACTTATATTTGTGCTTTGGGCTGATAGAACTACTTCCATGAATGCAACTGGTCAAACACCTTTCTCCTTGGTCTTTAGAATGGAAGCAATGATACCTACAGAGATGGTCATGCCAACAGCCAGGAAGCTTCTTCAGGATGCAACTACTAACTCATAAATGTTATTGCAAGATTTGGAAGCAGTGGACGAACTCAGAGATGCTGCTAAATTAAGAATGGCAGCTCATCAACAAAGGATTTCTAAAGCCTACAACAAAAATATAAGGATAAGAAGATTTCAAGAAGGAGATTTGGTACTAAGGAAAGCCTTCCAATATACAACAAAACCATGTGATGGCAAGCTAGCTCCTAAATGGGAAGGACCATGCTTAATAGATTCCGAAGCTGGCAAAGGAGCATATTGGCTATTGACTAGAGAAGGAGAGATTCTACCAAGAGCATGGAATGCAATTCATTTGAAATATTACCACATATAAGATTGCATGTGACTGATATCTCTGGTGGGATGAAGGTGAAGGATGATAGAGATGAATCATCTCCATATGTAAGTATTCTTAACCTATTTCGATCGTTTATTTTAACTAAAATAGTCCATTTCGGGAATTTTGCAGTACCATCTTGAAGATGGAACATTTTGAAGACTAGATGGTTGGCCACCCTCTCCTCCGTTAAGGTGTCCGACACCTTCCTAAGGTTTAAAGGTTTTCACCTTTCTCATTGGGTTAGCAATCGCGCCTGGTGCGCACGTTGTTCATGTATATTTTCAGGATGGTGGGACCAGTCCATGTAAAACTGGCTGACAATTTCATCATTTTTGAGATATATATTGAACTCTTAAGGTTTAGACATTTTTCAATGTCTCTTACGTATTTGGCCTAGTCGCCAGGGCCTTGTCGCCAGTTATTCATAAGATATTACAATAGGCCTTGTCGCCAAATATTCTCAAGATGCTACATGTTGGTTTTTCACCAAGTCATTCTAAATGGGCTTGGCCGCAATTCACTTAAAGGCCTAGTCTCCAGTACAAAAACAATCTTTGCCTTTATACATGTTATCGTTAATATTTCCTTGAAAAAGGAAAAAATCTCAAAAGTCTATCTTGAAGATATTATACTGGGGACATCCTCAGGATAACGAAGACCATCCTGAGGATGACAAAGGAACAAGAACTGGGGACATCCTCAAGATAGTATCATCCTGAGGATGACAAAGAAGAATGAGGGACATTTTCAAGATAAAAAGATTGTTTTTAGAAAATGGAGGTGTCATTTATCATATCTTTATACCTAGCATTTGCTAATATTTGTAGAATATCAAAAGAAAAGAACATAAGGGTGTAGCGTCAAAAGGTTGTCATATTATTTATGCATCATATTAAAAAACTGATGCCAACCCCTGGCTTCATCCAAAACCAGGACCCATCCACCAGGGGTCAATATCTAAGGTCCAGGTCAATAATAGATTTGGGGCTTCGTCTTGAAACCAAGATCCCTCCACCCCAAACCTTATAATATCCTAAGTTATTACATACCAAATAGAAATTGTTTGAAATTATTTACCCATAGACTACCATTTTCACTACCACAAAAAGATTTAAAAAGTGGGCTCCAGCCTAGTCTTCATATCTTTCATCGCCCACTTGAAGATCTTTCACCACCGCTGCCACCTTAGCTTCTGCTTCCTTTACCCCAACATCCTCCTGATCTTTCGGTGCATCCTCAGGACCAGCAACAGGAACAGGCTTGAAATCCACATCCTTTCCACCTAGGCTCTTGACTTTCTCCCTCCAAGCATCGACATCCCAGCCCTCTTGCTTGAAACCAGGATTCCTAGACTGGAAAGCCATCTTTAATCTAGCCTGTAAAATAGAGATGCTAGCAGATTTCATTCGTTCCGTCCTGTACTCTTCCATTTCCTTCTCCTGATCCAACATTGCCTGAGCATGCTCCTCTCTCACCCGCTTCAGTTCAGCCTCCGTCTCTGCCAACTTACTCTCAAGATACTTGCCTTTATCGTGGGCAATCTTCTGAACATCCTCAAGTTTAGTTTGAGCATCATGAAGATCTTTGGCAAGAGCATCCACAGATTTCAACAAATATTCATGACCCTAACAGAGGAGAAAAGAAGAGTAATGGCAAAGGACATCTAAGCTGGCCATCTTAGAACTAGATGGAGATGCTGAAGTAACCTTGATTGCCTTGACATCTAAGCTGTCAATGTCATCCAAATCGAAGGAAGCAGGCTTTTTTGCTGAGAAATGGCAAAAGACAGGGTAATTTATTAGAAAAAATAAAAAATATCCTTAGGATGCAATGTAAAGATATTTACAGACATCTCAGAAGTTTAGCTAGCGGTATTACTTCCTTCTACTTCAAAAGTTTTTGCTGAAACAGGTAAGTCGTAGATAGCCTTACACCTCATAAAAGCTTTGTTCAAAGGAGTGGCAAACTTGGCAAATGATGTACCTGTTAAACAAAAATTTTCAAAATGTTAACATCCTCAAGATGTAACTAAATTTTTTTATAAAAACTGAGAAAAAATTACCACTATTTAACCAGTAAAGAGGAATCTCATCCCCATGAGGAATAGAGCTTCTCTTTACAAAGAAAAACTTTGTTTTCCAGTTTTTCTCAAACTTAACTACATTATACAGAAAGGGTGGATCCTTTTCTATAAGTTGAAGGACATAACGCTGAGAACCATGTGTCCTTAACTTATAAACATGAGACAGGTCCCCCACTTGAAGATGGACACCATGACTTTCGACGACCCTGCTACAAACCATCACTATCTTCCAGAGTTCAGGCATGGCTTGAGAATAAGCCATCCCTGTCACATCAAAGAAATCTTTGATAAACGAGGGAAAAGGATACCTTAACCCTAGAGAGAATGGTAAGTACAGGAAATAGGCCCAAGTAGGAGATGCAAAATCAGATCTTGCATGAGGGTCATAAGGAGGAAACTCAGCAGAACTCGGAAAGATTTGTGAGTTCTTTAGGGCTCGAATGTCCTTATCATCGAAAGAACAAACCTCCTTTTCGGGATGACTTAAGAGGTTTTGGGGAATGAAGTCACTTGAAGTTCCTACACTCCCCGAAGCTCTTGTAGATCTTTTGCCCATTCTCAGAATATTACTAATATTTTGCAAGTGTAAAAGAAAATATGAACAAGATGAGAAAGAAATTACCTTCTTAAAAAAGTCAAGGGTGATTATAAAGGAAGAGATAACCTCAAGATATAGAGGACAGAAGATGATGTTATGTAACGGTCATCACATAATTACCGCCGAGAAAGTAGCCGATGTTATCCTGACAGGACGTCCCATCAAGCATCAGATAAGATATTGTGGTAAAAAAATACTATTACCTTGAAAGATGTTAATGGTAACATATTTTTTGGGGACAATTGTTGATGGTGAAAATCCTTAGGATGATTTTACCTCACACCACTGGTGTAGCATCAACAGGATACTGAAGGGCTCAACTGACTTTAGGATATAACTATATTCCAGCATGTGCACATCCTGAGGATTTACTAACGAACTATCTTTATATGACATGATTGCAGGTACAACTAAGTTCTAATATGGACTTGAAACTGTTTTCCAACTTCTATATTATAATACTCAGTCAAAGGGATTTAAGATGGAAGAGTTACACTCGAGAGATAAAGGTCCAAGCATGAAGAACGAGTCAAAGTTGTATCCAACTAACATTAAAAGAGGGCGAAGAACCAGGAAACAGTTGCTGCAACGTCTACTTGAGTCGAAACAACTACAACGGTCACTAAAGGCCTTCAAGGAACTTAACTAACAAGCGGTTTACACGAGATCTTTTGTTTACTGTAACAACCGGCAAAAATAAGGTAATTCCGTACTAATTAACTATACGCGATTAACGTAATTAAATGCAATTATGCGTTGATTATTTAACTGAGGCCTTAGAAAGATAGCAATTCCCAAATAATGCATAGGAATATATATGTTTAATGACAAAACCTGATAGGATCGTGTGCGAGTAAATTATCCGGTATGGACACTGGCAATTACCCGGTAAAAATTAAATAAGCGAAACGGATCCCGGACACCCGTGATATAAAATAAAACGTAATTTCACAAAATATAATGGGTTTTGGAACTCCAAATCCATACGTGAAAGCATGTTATACAAATCTCCCGGTAACGAATAAAGTGCGCGTACCGCACCCGATACGCGCATAACATATAGTTTCACCCGGCAAAAGCCTAAATAATTTATCAACGCTTAAACTGGACTATGTTTAAGGGATATTAAAGGTATTTTAATATTCGGATAACACGTGATTAAAAACCCGAAAATACCCGGACGGTACCCGAACGAGAGGGAATTAAACATAATAATATTGGGTATTAATTAACAATGTGGACCCCACTCAAGTACCCCAAGGGGCCGGCCTAGGGCCCTCCAAATGATTAATATCTTTGTTATCTTATTAAACCATTAGGATTAATGCTAATCATAAGGTTGCATGGGCTAGTATTGGGCAAGAAAATTCACCAAATCCCCTCATTTCTCTCTCTAATCTCACGGTCAAACACCCTCTTATCATAATCTCCAAAGATTTTTTTTAAAGCTCACATAATTCACTTGATCTTCCATAATCTAAGATAAGATATTGGATGATCTTGGAAAGATTTGGAAGAGGATATTATAAACAAACTAGTGAGAATACTTGAAGCAAAAACCAAAAATTCTTCTTCTTCTCCTCCTCTTGGCCGTAACATAGCAACCATCCATATACATTTTCCTTACAAATTTTACACTTCCAAATCATCTCTAGATCATTATCCTTCAAAACCCCATTGTGTGTTTCAAGATCTTGGAGCTTAACCCTTTGGAAGAACACACTAAACCCCATCCAATCCAAGGTTTTTGTCTTCCCTTGCCTTGAGCTAGTAGTAAGTTTTAACCTTGTTTTGATTATTAATGTTCATATTATGTGTTCTTATGAGCAAGTTGTACATTGATGGGTAGAATGTGGTTTTGAAACATAAAGTTTAATGTATCTTACAAGAGTAAAATGGAAGAATAATAACATGGATAAATCATGGATTTGATATTAGTAATGTGGTATTTCAAGAAAATGTAGAAATGTGTACATACACTTAAGAAAGTTGATGATTTAGGCATGATTTTTGAGAAAGACTTGAATATGATAAAAGATGGTTTTAATCATCATAAAATGACTAGCTAATGTCAAAAATATGTTGGAATGTGTTAGATGATCATGAATGAAAAAGTTACATGTTCAAAGTCTACTCACTTGGATGAGTGAAATTTGGATATGTTGGATAAAAACATAAAACACACATGTTAATAGCATCAATAATGAAATAAAAGACTAGTAGAAGTGGAATAATGTAAAAATAACCAAACATGAAAAAATGGTTCTTTAAAGTCCACTAATTGGAAGAAAAATGCTAACTTTGGAAGTTAGGATGGAAAAAGTAACATTTATAAGCTAAGGGACTAATATAGTAAATTTGAAAGTCGAGGGACTAAAATAAGTATTTTAGAAACATTGTTCCAAAAATGTGTTCACGGAAAATTTGGTGTCAAAAACGTAAATAATAGTTTTTCCAAGTATAGTTTTGGTAAACACTAGTAACCTACTTGTGTATTTATTGAAAAAGGTATTTTTATAAAAATGGATGTTTTATAAAAATAGGAGGTTAAGTTAACATAAGGATTTTATAAAAATAGAGGTTTTATAAAATATTGGACAAAAAGTAAAGACTTGAGAAAACTTGTACAAAAATGGATACTTTTATATAAATGGGAATATAAAAGTATCGGAAACGTTTTTGGAATACAAGTTAACAAGTTGAACTAAAAATACAAAAGTATATTTTTCCAAGTAATATGTGTTTGGAATTGGAAGTATGAATAATAATTCCATAGAACGCATATTGGCAGAAAACGTGGAAAAAGTTAACTATCGGACTTAGTTACATAAACTAACGATAACGGATAAACGAACAAACAAGAAAAGAGTGCCATTGCGGCAAGATGAAAAATATATATATTTTAATAAGTAAAATATATATAACATCTGTGAAACTTATGTAACACTTCCCTAAGTGTTAGAAAGAATATTCGTGGGAGAAAGCATAACGTAAAGAATTAAAAACGCTAAACAACGTATGGACTTAACAAGGAAAACTCACACGTTAATGTATGTATACATGCTCGTCTCGACGAAATTCTAGTATATCTATTTGAATGGGAAAGTAGATATGCGAGAAGGAAAACCGAGACGAGTAGGTAAAGTATATCTACGAACATGTGAATACCGACAAGATCCTAGTATATTTATTTAAATGAAAAAATAAATGTACGGCATGGTAAGTTGAGTCGGGCGTTAAGAATATACTACCGAACGACAAGACCTTAGCATATTTATTTAAATGGGAAAATAAATATGCGGCAAGGTGAGTCGGGTCGGGTATTAAGAATACATTATATCGAACAATACGATCCTAAGTATAATTATTTAAATGGGAAAATAATTATACGTTAGGTAGAGTTGTGTCGAGAATAATAGTATACAAGTTACAAAGAATAACGAGAATAATACATAACTCGTAAGAAAAGGGTAATCCATCGCCAACGAACCTAGGATACGCGTCTAATTAAACGGGAATTGGAACAACACGTGGTCGGGGAGTTGGGTGTACAACTTGCCAAGGCACATGCACTATAGGTGTAGTGACTTATACGCCTAGGACGTTTGTAGGTGCGAGACCACAAAACTTGCTATCTTCCTTTTTGAGCCAAGCACAGATTCAGGTGAGTCTCACGGCCCCATTTTAAACTATTTTATGTTTTTCGGGGGAAAGATATGTTAGGGAAATGTTTGACGGGATAAGTACTTGAGTTGTGATCGCCACTCGGGGTTGAGACCTCTCTACTATGATCATTAATTCAGGAAAATGAAACTGAAGGAATATTTGAATAGTACTATTGGTGCCTGACAAGGCCCACCCCTAATCGATAGCGTCGATTATGCATCGGCGTATGCCTGGGGTGCACGTATTCTGAAATCAAGTCGTAGGAATACCGAGTAACGACTTGGAGCGGGGCATTATTATTTGTCTTGGTTTGGTTATAGGCTCAAGTAGAATTGTAGGAACTTGCAACTCCTATAAATTGTCATAACATGGAAATTCCCAAGTAATAAAGTTTGATAAACTAAAACCTGTGAACTCACCAATATTTATATATTGACGACTTTTTAAACATATCTTTCAGGTAATTGATCGATGATGAACAACGTGGCAAGCTGGGTCGAGAGAATCTCTCATATGGGCGTCGGGTGTTTCAAAAGGGTTTCAACTTTAATTCCCAAAGTATTGGGATATTTTTGAGAAGCCACTTTAATGTATTCAAAACAATTTTTCGTTTATGTGTGAACATCAAGCATGTTTTCGATGTCTTAAATAAATGTTCCGTTTTCCTTAATTACTTTTGATTTGCGTTAATCATGGCTTTATGCTCTTGAACCGTCGTGCCACGTGTTTCCGCCATTGGCGTGGTGTGACATTTACATTCATGTAGTATAAATATGGGAATGATTGACGAGTATAGGACACATTGCAATCACCTGAAACACACGAACACTCTGCTACTCATAGAAAATCTCACACACACTTAGCACAATTCATTGTAATCTTAGCTCACTCGTCCATCATTCATCCAAAGCTGTCACATTTTTTACCCATTTTAATATTAACAAACAAGGCAGGGGCCTAGACTCCTCTCAAGGTTTTATACCGGCGATCTACAACTGATTAAGGGCTTTCCTCGTACATTGAGTGTTGTTCTTTGTGGTTTAGCATTTACTTTACTTATTACTGATAGTTGCATCCTCAGGATACAACTGTCCTTCCTCAACTTTAATATCACCATCCCGAGCATAGTTGTCATTTCAGTGTTTATTTTCATTCACAAATTACCATCCTGAGAATAACACTAAGTTTTTATCAAACCAACACTCTACCTCACTTTTACTAATTTGGAAAACAAGATTATTTCTAGTAGATAATTTTTAACCAAAACAGAAGCTATATGATGGATCTACAGATCCTGGGGAGCATGTAGCTCAAGATAGAGAAAGGATGGAGATAAATCCAATTCCTGCTAACCTTAAGGAAGCATGTCTATTCAAGGGATTTGGCTCAACTCTCACTGGTCCAGCCTTAAAATGGCTCCTAAGTGTTCCTCCATACTCAAATACTTCTTTTGCATACTTGATTAACATGTTTAATAATCCGTTTTCTTGTAGTCGAACATTCAAACGTTTGACAAGTGACCTATACAGGGTAACTCAACCACATGGGGAATCACTAAGAGCATACATTACAAGGTTTGGAAAAGAAGCACTCAACATCCCGAACCTGGATGTCAAGACGGCAGTACAAGCATTCAAGATGGGGCTGCAAAGAGAATCACCATTCTATCAAGAATTGGTGATGAATCCTTGTAGAAACTTGGATGAAGTCAGGAACAACGCTCTAAGGTTCATCCGACTCGTGGATGACAAGAAAATTCAAGAGAGGATAGAAGCATCCTCAAGATATAACCATCCTAATCGAAAATCCACTCCCACATACGAACCATATAAGCATAAACCATATGCTAGGCCTGACAATAAGAAGGTCAATGTGGTAGAGGACGATGATGAGGATGAGGATGAATGTCCTAAATTATCAGATTAATGTATGCCATGAATGACCTCGGGGATAGAGCAAGATGGCCTAAAAAGGATAACAAGGCAGGATGGAAAGACAAATCAAAGGGGTGTGCCTTCCACGAAGATTTCGGTCACATCACTGAAGATTGTATTGCATTGAGGAAAGAGATTGCATATCTTCTTAGCAAGGGTCATCTTAAGGATCTTCTGGGCAAGAAGAAATCAAGGGTTCGGGATGGCACCACCATCCTAGAAAGAGCAGCATCCCCACCTAAGGATGCTGGTATAATCAACTTTATTTCAGGAGGATCAGACATCTGTGGAACCTTATACTCAGCTGCTAAAAGGCATGCAAGAGAAACAAAATCAGAAAAAGGAGAAAGACCCACTAGAACTACCATCCCGACGACCTCTAAAGTGATCAGCTTTGAGGAAGAAGACAGAGAAAATATCCTTGACCCTCATTATGATGATTTAGTTATAACTTTATATATTGCTAATCACTTTGTTTACGGGATCCTTGTAGATGGCGGAAGCTCAGTAAATATAATCCAACTAGAAGCCTTAAAAAGAATGAATATCCCGGAATCTGAAATAGTATCCAGATCTTCAGTCCTGGTGGGCTTCAGTGGAGAAACTAAGAGTACAGTATGTAACATCAAGCTACCAGTGTATGTAGATGGAGTGAATTCTATCCAGATATTCTGTGTGATAGATTCCTTATCCTGCTATAATGTCATCTTGGGGAGACCCTAGATACATGACATGAAGGCAGTTCCTTCAACATATCACCAGTGTATAAAGTTACCTACACCATGGGGAGTTGTCAAAGTCAATAGCGATCAACAGGAAGCCAAGGATTGCTATACTACATCGACGAAGGCTTCATCACGATAAGCATAGCAATTACAGAAGGATACACAGTGCCTTCCTTAGGATGTCAAGGAACATCCTAATCAGGATGTAAAGGCTGTCTGCCTTGACGACAATAACAAGGATATCACTGTACTGATTGGTAAGAATATTACTCATGACATTGAACAATCACTAATCTCATTTCTTAAATGCAGGATGTCTACCTTTGCATGGAAGAATGAAGACATAACTAGCATCTCTAAGGATGTCATTACCCATAAACTAGGGATTGATAAGGGCTTCAAACACATCCAGCAGAAACGAAGAAAATTTGCACCAGAAAGAAATGTCATTATACAAGAAGAGGTGGACAGGTTGCTCAAATTAAAAATGATAAGAGAAGTAAAATTCCCAAGATAGCTGGCAAACGTGGTAGTGGTGCAGAAGAAAAATGGGAAATGGAGAGTATGTGTAGACTACACAGACCTCAATAAAGCTTGTCCTAAGGACCCATTTCCATTACCACATATAGATTCAATGGTGGATGCTACAGCAGGCCACGAAATGCTGACATGCATGGATGCATCTTCAGGATTCCAACAAATTCAAATGGAACCAGATGACCAAGATGATACAGCATCCATGACCCCATCAGGTATATATTGTTATATAGCTATGCCATTTGGACTAAAAAATGCAGGTGCAACCTACCAAAGGCTAGTGAATATGATGTTTAACGAAAAGATTGGGGACACAATGGAAGTATACATTGATGACATGGTGGTTAAATCCAAGAAGGCAGAGAACCATCTTCAGGATCTTAAGGAGGCATTTGACATCCTGGATGCCGACAATATGAAGTTAAATACATCAAAGTGTCACTTTAGAGTTGGTGCTGGAAAGTTTCTTGGATATCTAGTGACCAAAAGAGGGATAGAAGCTAGTCCCGAACAAATAAAAGTCATCCTTGATCTCAAATCGCCAAAAAATATCAAGGATGTATAAAGGCTAACAGGCAGGATAGCAGGCTTAAACGTATTCATCTCGAAATCCTCAAAAAAGTGTAAGGAATTTTATGACATCCTGAAGAAAAATAGTAAATTCGACTGGGGACAAAGGCACGAGGAAGCATTGAAGAAGCTGAAGGAGTATCTTACAGTAGCCCCACTCTTGATGAAACCTGAGGATGGAGAACCTCTAACGCTATACCTTGCAGTTTCTGGGAATGCGATAAGTGCAGTTTTGGTAAGAGACTTCGAGGGGCAACAGCATCCTGTCTACTATGTAAGTAAAACTCTACTAGATGCTGAAACCAAGTATTCTCACCTTGAAAAACTTATTTTAGCTTTAATAATGGCATCTACTAAGATAAGGCATTATTTTGAAACACATAGGATACACGGACAAACTAACTAACTACCCTATTAAAAATGTAGTTAGAAAACCAGAAATGTCAGAAAGAATGGCTAAATGGTCAGTGAAATTAAGTTCCTTTAACTTAGTATATGAGCCTAGGAATGCAATCAAATCTCAGGCTCTAGCAGATTTTGTGGCTAATTTCAATAGTGACATCCTGAGTGAAGTAGAATCTGAAGTTCAACAATTAAATGAAAATTTAGAAAAATGGACTTTATATACTGATGGTGCTTCAAATGCAAAAGGAACAGGTTTAGGATTACTACTAAAATTATCACAAGGGTACAAAATACCCCATGCTATTAGATGTGCATTTCAGACAACCAATAATGAGGCAGAATATGAAGCTCTCATTGCTGGTTTGCAACTTGCTAAAGACATGCATGTTATTAATATTGAAGTATTTGTTGATTCTTTGTTGATTGCTAACTATTTTAATGGATCTTATGCAGTAAAGGGTCAAAAGTTAGCTGTTTATCTCAAAAAAGTTAAAAATTTATCAACTTCTTTTGTAGAATTTTCACTAACACAGGTATCTAAGGAAGAAAATGCTAAAGCTAATGCCTTAGCAAATCTGGGATCCTCCTTAAATTTACCTGAAGGATCTAAGATTCTCATCATCCACATCCTAGAACCAGCGATTGAAGAGTGGCATCCTGAGGATATCACTGTTTTAGCCACTCGAATTCAAGACGATCCATCTTGGATGACTCCTATAGTAAAATATTTACAAGAAGATGTCATCTAGAAGGAGAAAATGCAAAGACTTTTAGGATGAAGGTATCAAAATTTATTATTATAGACAATATTTTGTGTAGAAAATCTCTTGCAGGTCCATATTTGAGGTGTATATAGAAGAAGCAAATGAAGTACTCAAGGATATCTATGAAGGAGATTTTGGAAACCACATAGGAGGAAGATCTCTTTACTCAAAAGTCTTAAGAACAGGATACTATTGGCCAACTATGAAGAAGGATGCCATGCAATATTCTCAGAAGTGTGATCCATGTCAAAGACATAGCAACATCCTTCATCAACCTGCTGAACCACTACATCCTATTATTTCACCATGGCTCTTCATGAAATGGGGGATGGATATAGTAGGAAAGTTACCCATAGCTCCTGGTGGGAAGGTGTTCATATCGGTAATGACTGATTACTTCTCAAAATGGATCGAAGCTGAAGCATTCGTACAGGTCAGGGATAAAGAAATGGTGTCATTTATCAAAAGGAACATCCTAACAAGATTTGGAGTACCTGCTGAAATCATATTCGACAATGGTTCTTAGTTCATCAGCAAAAGGACGACTGACTTTTGTGAAAGCTAGGGAGACAAGATGATAACTTCAACACCATTCCATCCTCAGGCTAATGGACAGGCAGAATCCTCAAATAAAATTCTTGTCAACAATTTGAAGAATAAGCTTGGGGAAAACAAACGGAAATAGGCAAAAGATCTTCCGTTTGTGCTTTGGGCTGATAGAACTACTTCCAAGAATGCAACTGGACAAACACCTTTCTCCTTGGTCTTTGGAACGGAAGCAATGATACCTACAGAAATGGTCATGCCTACAGCAAGGAAGCATCTTCAGGATGCAACTACCAACTCAGAAGCATTATTGCAAGATTTGGAAGCAGTGGACGAACTCATGGATGCTGCTAAATTAAAGATGGCAACTCATCAACAAAGGATTGCTAAAGCCTACAACAAAAATATAAGGATAAGAAGATTTCAAGATGGAGATTTGGTACTAAGAAAAGCCTTCCAAAATACAACAAAACCAAGCTATGGCAAGCTAGCCCCTAAATGGGAAGGACCATATTTAATAGATTCCGAAGCTGGCAAAGGAGCATATTGGCTATCGACTATGGAAGGAGAGATTCTATGAAGAGCATGGAATGCAATTCATTTGAAATATTACCACGAATAAGATTGCATGTGACTGATATCTCTGGAAGAGAAACCATGGTTCGGATTACTGGTGGGATGAAGGTGAAGGCTGACAGAGACGAATCCTCTCCATATGTAAGTATTCTTAACCTATTTTGATCGTTTATTTTAACTAAAATAGTCCATTTCGAGAATTTTGCAGTACCAACCTGAAGATGGAACATTTTGAAGACTAGAGGACTGGCCACCCTCTCCTCCGTTAAGGTGTCTGACACCTTCCTAAGGTTTAAAGGTTTTTACCTTTCTCATTGGGTTAGCAACCCTGCCTGGTGCACATGTTGTTCATGTATATTTTTAGGTTGGTGGGACCAGTCCATGTAAAAGTGGCTGACAATATCATCATTTTTGAGATATTTATTGAACTCTTAAGGTTTAGACATTTTCAATGTCTCTTACGTATTTGGCCTTGTCGCCAGGGCCTTGAAAATATTATACTGGGGACATCCTCAGAATAACGAAGACCATTCTAATGATGACAAAGGAAGAAGAACTGGGGACATCCTCAAGATGATATCATCCTAAGGATGACGAAGCAGAATGAAGGACATCTTCAAAACATCAATCTAAGAAGATTATTTTCAGAATGGAGGTATCATTTATTTCATTTCATTATACCTAACATTCGCTAATGATTGCAGAATATCAAAAGAAAAGAACACAAGGATGTAGCGTCAAAACGTTGTTATATTATGCATCATAATCAAAAACTGATCTCAACCCCTGGCTTCATCCAAAACCAGGACCCATCCACCAGGGGTCAACATCTAAGGTCCGGATCAGTAATAGATTTGGGGCTTCGTCTTGAAACCAAGATCCCTCCACCCCAAACCTTATAATATCCTAAGTTATTACATACCAAATAGAAATTGTTTGAAATTGTACAACCTTAGACTACCAGCAAAAGATTTAAAAAGTGGGCTCCAGCCTAGTCTTTATATCCTTCATCGCCCACTTGAAGATCTTTCACCACCGCTGCCACCTTAGCTTTTGCTTCCTTTACCCCAGCATCCTCAGGATCCTTCGGTGCATCTTCAGGATCTGCAACAGGAACAGGCTTGAAATCCACATCCTTTCCACCTAGGCTCTTGAACTTCTCCCTCCGAGCATCAACATCCCAGTCCTCTTGCTTGAAATCAGGATTCCTAGACTGGAGAGCCATCTTCACTCTAGCCTGTAAAACAGATATGCTTGCAGATTTAATTAGCTCGTTCCTGTATTCTACCATCTCCTTCTCCTAATCCAACATTGCATGAGCATGCTCTGTTTTCACCCGCTTCAGTTCAGTCTCCGTCTCTGCCAACTTGCTCTCAAGATACTTGCCCTTATCATGGGCAATCTTCTGAACATCCTTATGTTTAGTTTGAGCATCATGATGATCTTTGGCAAGAGCATCCACATATTTCAACAAGTATTCATGACCCTAACAAAAGAGAAAAGAGGAGTAAGTCTTTCATATTGAAAGTTATTTTTATCATTAACATTTCAATGTCATCCTCAGGATAAGACCGTACCTGGAGAATGAACTGGGAGATCGTGTTCAACACAGCATCAAAGTTTAACCCTTCAAAAGGGGTGATTTCATGGGCAATGGTGGTAGCAGCACTAACCTTCCTCTTCTTTGAGGTACGAGTAGCCCTGGACTTAAGAAAGTTGCAAGGAGGACTAGCCATCTTGGAACTAGATGGGGATGCTGAAGTGACCTTGATTGCCTTGACATCTAAGCTATCAATGTCATCCAAATCGAAAGAAGCAGGCTTTTTTGCTAAAAGAAATGGCAAAAAAAAAGGTAAATTATTAAAAGAATAAACAAAATATATTCTTAGGATGCAATATAAAGATATTTACCAGACATCTCAGAAGTTTGGCTAGCGGTATTACTTCCTTCTACTTCAAAAGTTTTTGTTGAAACAGGTAACTCGTAAATAGCCTTACGCCCTTACACCTCAGAAAAGCTTCATTCAAGGGAGTAGCAAACTTGGCAAACGAAGTTCCTGTTAAACAAAAAAGTTTTCAGAATGTTAACTGTAAGTCCCAAATTAATAATGATATCAAGTAATATAATCAGTAGGCGGAATCTAGTGATTATATGATTCAAGAACACAATAAACAATTGATTAAAAACCTCAATAGCATACGATCTCTAAAGGATTCGTCTGATACTAGAGAGTGTTTTATTAGAAAATGTAAAACCGCTGGTTACAAATGAACCAATAAAACACCTTTTATACGTAGGACTTGGTCTCACATAGCCTTAACAGTCCCACAGCCCAACCCACAAGAATAAAGCCCAACATACTAAGTGAAAACTAATAACTGAGAACTAATTAGTTCTCGACCTAAACACCTTAAATAACCGAGAACCCAAGTGTTCTCGGTCCTAAATAGTAAATCACCTATATGGATCACCAATATGTATTTGATAGCGTCAGTCTCACTAATATGGACCCAACAATCTCCCCCTAGACTGATGCTATCAAATGGTATTCATAACTTGAATGTAGCATTGTGATCTCCCCCTTGATTGTTGATGGGGTGTTGGTGTTGTTTTGTTGAAAGTCTTCCTTTTTGTACTCTCAAACTTGGGCCTTTTCTTCTTCTATGGGAGTAAGATCCACACTTGAATCATCATCAGCATTCGCTTAATCTCTTGCTAAAAGAGGACGTGAGAGGAGGATTCTCATATCTCTTTCTTTTTCAATCTTTGTCTTTCAAGCAAGATTACAGGTACTTCTACATGTGTACTTTCATTATCAGAACATGCAATCACATCAACTTCTTTTGCCTCAGGTACACCTTCTCATCATGATGCTTCATGCTTGTTAACTAGAAATCATTCTTCATCGACCCCTGTTTCTTGATTCAGATCAAATTCTGCACATTCTCATAACTTTGTAAGCAAACATTTAACTATAACAGAGGATCCAGTATACACATGAACACCAAGTAATTCCAAGAACTTCCAATTTGAAATTTCAAAAGAAACTTGAATTTCATTAAATCTTTTGGATGATCGGTAAAACTTCAAGAATGGTTGATTTTATAAAAATTAAAACTAAAAAGAAAATAAACAAAAGCAAAACAATAAGAATCAAAATAAATGAAAAAGAAATTGAAATAAAAATAACTAAACATTTTTTTTCGGGGGATTGAAACACTGTGATTTAGACTCAGGGACACTTATCAACACAGATCTACTCCAGTCGGTCCGAGCAATTGCCAGTATATTTAACCACTTAAACTTATTGCCTTAGACCTTCTTATTTGACTGTCCACGATTAATTTATCATGTTTTGGTGTAATAAATATGGACACTCAAGCAAGTCACAATCAAATCCTAGAATTATATGCGGTACACTCTATCATGCAAGCAGTTTCCCTACCACATATTTTCATGGTGTCTGTTCTAGAATTCTGAAACCTTAACTGGGACTTGGTTGAGAAGAGAAAAGAATAGATCATTTAAAAATAGAAAGGTATAATATACAAATCAATTTGATTTCTCAAATGATATAGTTTTTGGTGTGTTGGGCTCTAGTGGGCCTCTTTTGTTGTGCTCATTGTCATCTTTTAGGGATCATTGGCCTCTTTTGGTGTTTTTTGATCTACAGCGCGACAATGTACAGCTAGGTCAACATATATCTGGATATAGCAGAAGCTGACATTGCCTAGCATCCCCAGATCTTTGCTTACACAAAACAAAGGGGATACACAAGTTTTTCAGAAAAAGATTTCAGACCTAGAACACAGTGTGTATCGGGACGTCACACAAGCATTCAAATAAAAAATGTACCAATTCCAAGTGACGTTTCTTACTGAGGCCATATGATATCTTTAAGTGTGTCACTAGATCAGCCAATTTTCCAGTCGTCAAGACCAAGCCTACCGACACATCACCCTAGAGCCTAACCATTTCAATACTGGTCTTACGTGTGTCAGCCTTTTTCACAAGTGATACAACAAAAACTCTTTTTGTAGTTTTCTCTTTTTCACATGTTTTTGCATTTTTTTTCTCATTTTCTCTCCTATCTCCCCCTAAATTTTGTACATAAATAAAATAAAACACTATTTTTGTATTTTCCTTAAATATCTCTCTTCTCCCCCTAAATTTTGTTCATAAATAAAAGGGAAAGACAAATTTATGTATAAAATTTACCTAAAAATAAGAAAAATCTTTTTGTTCTTTTCTATAACCATTCTCAGATAACTACCAATCACTCACTTTTAAAATTTGTGCATCAAATTTAAAATTACCTGTCAAGCTGACCTTACCTCCCTTATCTCCTTCATAGGAAACATATCTTGTGTTAAAAGATTTAACATAATGTAACATAGATATGTCGCCGATCAACTGCTCAGAACAACCACTATCAACACACAAGTGGTTATCGATAATCCTCCTTGAGATTAATTAGACATGGGTACCTAGGCCATCGCGGTCCTGGGCACTCCTGAAGCATCTATGTAAGACACTTCCCTCAAGCACATATCCTTATTCTCATTTGGATTAGTTGCTACTGCCGCCTTTGCTTTCCAAACTTGCTTGGGCTTAAGAACCGGTTTTGCTACTTTCGGAGTAGCAGCTTTCGGTTTCTTAGGTTGTTTAGACTTCTGTAGTTGAACAACCTTCTGTTTGCTCTTGGCAGCATTCCAGTCTCCATCAGACGGTTTGACTTTGGAATTCGCATTCTTCCTTGCTTTAGGTTTTTCAACCTTCATTGGCTTGGAGTAGAAGTTTTCCCTAGGTATAACCTTCTGATATTGTCTGTAATAGGGCACATAAGGACGATGTGCACAGTTTCTTGCAATGTGACCGGGTCTTCCACAGTTATAGCATGTCTGCTTCTTTGCATAAGGAGCAAGTCCCGGTCTGTTAGATCCCGCTGAAGAATTTGAGTGATGAGATCCGTTTGATGATTTGTTTGCAGGCTTCTTACTTTTTCTGCTCTGCTTAGAAGATCTTGAACACCCGTGTGAACAAGATTGTCTTTGCGATGTTGACTGTCTTTGAGCTTTCTGTTTGACTTCAGGAACCTGTTCATGAGAGTTAGCACAGGTAGTTTTCTATGTGGTGGTACATATTTATCGGTCGTGCCATTAACAGATAGCTCAGAAACAGTCTTTTTCACATATGGTTCAGCATCTGTAGATAAATTAGATTGTTTCACACAAACATCTGCATTATTAGTGCAAACAACATCATCCCCCTCAACCTTAACCTCTACCTTAACTTCATCTACACATGAGGTAGAAGCATCAGTAACATTCACATAATTAAAAACAGGGACTGTTGGCTTTTCCACAACTGTGCCAACAGTCTTTGAATCAACAACATTTTCTGAGTCAGATTCATCTGAAGTTTCTAACTTACTAGAAGATCTTGAGCAACTGTCAGAATTGATAGATTTTGAAATACTTTTAAACAACATCAATTCAATTGATCCCATTGAAAAATAAGATTTTATTGAAGATGTGTCATCATTGACATTGTCAGAGTTGTTATTTTCAGATTTAACATGGTTGCTCATTTCATTGCTTTCTGGTTTAACGAACTTAGCAATAGGAACATCACTAAGTGGAGCAACATAATTAGATTGTTTTATGTGCCTTTCTGGTTCAGCAATCTTAATTGGCACAGACTTAACCGGCCCTACGACTAACCCCTTTGGTTCTGTTATCTTTATGGGAACACTCTTTGTGGGTTCAACCACCAACCCCTTCCCATATTCCATATTTTTCTCATTTTCTATTTCTTCATCCGAAAGAGGCAATCCGGTGTAGTTATGATTGTATGGAGGTGCAATTTCTACAAAACCTATACCAGCTCCATGTTTTTTCCTAAACTTGAGTTTTGAACTTATCATTTTCTCAACACGCTCACTAGAACAATCAAATTTTCTAAAGTGAAAATCAGCATTTCGAATTTTGATTTTAAAGACTCTAGTTCAGCACTAAGTACATCTATAACTTTCTTCTGGTGTAGGACAAGACAAGACTTATTGCTTAGGTCATTATCATATTGAATTGCATCCTATTCTAAGGCTTCTAACCTAAGTTGATAAGCCGCGGTTCGACTATTCAAACATGATATCTTTCCTTTAAGCTCATCATTTTCTCTAACCAACTGAGAATTATAATCTATGTAATACCTAGCCTTTTCTGCACAAGCATTTGAACATAAATTAGAAAATACCTCAGGTGAAGCTGGAATTGGATTTTGATTGATGTACGCCATGAATGCGTGAAGATCATCAGTTGTTACATTGCATGCTTCCATAGCTTCCTTAGTTGTCATCTTTGAGTCTTCTCCAAATTGAGCCAACATAGCAACATTATTCACCACTTCAGAGATATTCAAAGCACTTATCTGATCATTCCAATCAAAATCTCCTCCCTGCTGAGCAACCAATGCTTTGCTTGAGTTAACACTGGCAGCTGATGAACTCTGTCCCCTAGTAACAGCCACACTTCTTTCACTACTTTCATTTTCCACTTTAGGCTCCTTGCATTCTCGAGCAAAGTGTCCAGGCTTGTGACAATTGTAGCATCTCATCTGTGCTTTATTAGAACCCTACACTTTTGTCCTCCATGTTGTCCCACCTGTTTCTTCCAGTCCTTTTAATGAAGTTTTTAGCTTTGAACACTACCATTGCCATTTGCCAAGTAATATCCAACTCTTCTATGTCTTCAGGATGAATCTGCTCAAATTCAGATGTCATAACACTAGGTGGCACTAATGTTCCATGCTGATATGCTTTGTAACAGTTCATGAATCCAGCAATCAAAGTTATGTTCTCCTAAGTTTCTTTTGAAATTTGAGCAACTTGTACAACAACCTTCTGATCTTGAGGTTTGTGAGAAATAGAACATGAAGCAGCTTGAGTGTTTGAACCGTTCGAACCTGCATTAGAATAAGCTGATGATGGAGGATAAGCCGGAACCTAAGATCTGGATTGAGATATCAAGGCAGTTTGGAGCTACTTGATCCAGCCACACTGTAGCTACTTGAGTGATTTAAAGCTCTCTGCTGATCATCCATTTCACATGACTTGATGGTTGCAATTAACTCTTGTAGTGGCATTCTGCTCAAGTCTTTGGTCCTTTTTATTAAGGCCACATTCATGTCCCAATTTCTTGGGAGAGCATTCAGTAGTTTCTTATTGACTTCAGAATTTCCTAGAAAAATGACATTTGCCCTCATCTGAGTGTTTAATGCTATGAATCTAGCAATCTGATTCTCAAGTGTTTCATTCAAAACATAGTTGAACAAGTTGAATTTCTGACGCAGCATGTCCTTTCTGCTTTCATTGATGTCATCATTTCCTTCATAGGCCTGAACCAATGCCTCCCATAGTTCTTTAGCATTGGTGTAGTCACGATAACCAATAGCAATTTCAGGAGACAACCCTTGAGTTAAAATTGAAAGTGCTCGTGTATCCACATCAGCCTTAGCATAGTCTTCTTCATTCCATGCGGATTCTGGTTTCACTTCAGTTGTCCCCTTTTCTTCATCAGTAACATACGTAATCTGGACTGGGCCTCTCAATATAGCTCTCGACAGTTTTGCCTCTTTTCCCTTAACATGTTGAATAAATCTGAACTTCCATTCTGAGAATGAGTCCCCTTCCATGAGTTTGGGAACTCGAGTGCTAGTTCCAATCACGTTGTCCAATTCCATTTGTATAGCATTGGCAGCTAGTTGACTTTGTTGATCCATTTCACGAACTCCTATAAACCTGTTCACACCAAAACAAACCAACAAGTGATACTGTGTTTTGAAACTGAATTTGAGAAGAACAATAATTTTTCGAAAACAACTTTGTTTTCCGAGAACTAAATAAACAATTCGAAAACTTTATAGAGAACACATCACAATCCGAGAACCCTTGCAATCCGAAAACAAAGGAATGTCGAGAGCAATGGAATCCAAGAACCAGCAAATCGAGAACTGAATTGTCGAGAATCAAAAACTGAAAACACAACACTTCGAGAACATAAGATTTTAACCAAAAGCCGAGGAATCTGAGATCAACCAATACGAGAACATGTACCAAAATTTTGAAATAGAAAACAAGATGTTTGATAGACAAAAGCCGAGAACTTAAGTTAATTTCAAAAACCAATAGAATGCGAGAACAACATAATCGAGAACTATAATTCGAGAACAAGTAATCTGAGAACAAACAAATCAATAACAAGTGAATCCAAGAACTCGCAAAATCGAAATCAACAATATGAAAACAAAACCAAAAACTTATCCGAGAACACAAAATATTCGAAAACCTGCTAAGACGAGATCAAAGATTAGATAAGTTATATCCGGAAGCCACAATTCAAAAATCAAATTTTCAAAAGATACTAGTTAATAAAGTCTTCATCCTAAATTTTAGGATAGTAACATCTTTTCAAAAATTAATAAAATTTTATCTCAAGACTTTATCAACTAAAAACTCCAAGATTAAAGCAAACACTTTCCAACTTTCAAAAAAATAATCAAACATTAAAATTTTAGAAAATGTTTCTTGACCAATTTTTTTTTATTTTCGGAAATCATTAAAAAATTAAGAACACGTGTAACTTCAAAAAAAAATAACTTTAAAACTTAAAATCCATACATATAATTGAATCAAATGATAACTTAGAATTTTTTGTTTTTTTTTTTTTTTCGAAACCAAGGCTGACACAATATTCTATCACAAAGTCAAAACACACCACCAACTAAATGTGAATTAAAGATGAACAAATATATATATATTTTTTAATTTGAATCGGAAATTTTAAATAAAAAAAACAAACGTTTCTTTCAGAAATAATTAATAACCATATTCGATTAGAATTATCAATCGAAACCCAACCAACAAATGAGATAATCGACAAAGCTACCCTCTTGAATCCCTTGATATCACAACCGAGCCTTGAATAAGCTTCAATAGCTCTGATACCAATTGTAAGTCCCAAATTAATAATGATATCAAGTAATATATTCAGTAGGCAGAATCTAGTGATTATATAATTCAAGAACACAATAAACAATTGATTAAAAACCTCAATAGCATACGATCTCTAAAGGATTCGTCTGATACTAGAGAGTGTTTTATTAGAAAATGTAAAACCGTTGGTTACAAATGAACCAATAAAACACCTTTTATACGTAGGACTTGGGCTCACATAGCCTTAACAGTCCCACAGCCCAACCCACAAGAATAAAGCCCAACATACTAAGTGAGAACTAATAACTGAGAACTAATTAGTTCTCGACCTAAATACTTTAAATAACCGAGAACCCAAGTGTTCTCGGTCCTAAATAGTATAACACCTATATGGATCACCAATATGTATTTGATAGCGTCAGTCTCACTAATATGGACCCAACATTAACATCCTCAGAATATAACTAAAAAAAAAAAACCTTGAAACAACTTTACCACTTTTTAACCAAGTAAGAGGAATCTCATCCCCATGAGGAATACAGCTTCTCTTTACAAAGAAAAACTTCGTTTTCCAATTTTTCTCAGACTTAACAACATTATACAAGAAGGGATGATCCT
Organism: Ambrosia trifida; assembly: GCA_028751855.1. Classification (NCBI taxonomy): domain Eukaryota; kingdom Viridiplantae; phylum Streptophyta; class Magnoliopsida; order Asterales; family Asteraceae; genus Ambrosia; species Ambrosia trifida. Next base: position 62,376,518 of record CM054129.1, on the reverse strand, counting down.
TTTCTATAAGTTGAAGGACATAACGTTGAGAACCATGTGTCCTTAACTAATATACATGAGACAGATCACCTACTTAAAGATGGACACCATGACTTTCGATGATCCTGCTACAAACCATCAATATCTTCCAGATTTCAGGCATGGCTTGAGCATAAGCCATCCCTGTCACATCAAAGAAATATTTGACGAATGAGGGAAAGGGATACCTCAAACCTAGAGAAAAAGGTATGTACAGGAAACAGACCTATGTAGGAGATGCAAAATCAGATTTGCATGAGGGTCATAAGGACGAAACTCAGCAGAACTCGGGAAGATTTTTGAGTTCTTTAGGGCTTGAATGTCCTTATCCTCGAAAGAACAGACCTCTTATCAGGATGGCTTAAGAGGTTTTGGGAAATGAAATCGTTTAGAACTCCTACACTCCTTGTAGCCCTAGTAGGTCTCTTGCCCATCTTTAGAATGACACTAATATTTTTTGTAGGAAGAAGAGAAAGTATGAACAAAGATGAAGAAAATATATTACCTTCTTTGAAAAGATCAAGTACGGTTATAAATAAAGAAGGGAACTCTAGATATAGAGGGCAGGACATAACCATGTGTAATGGTCATCACTTGATCATCGCCGAAAAAGTAGCTGTTAACCTGACATGACGTCCCATCAGGCTAAGAGATAAGATTTAGTGGTTAGAAAATATTATTACCATAAAAGATATTAACGGTAACATATTTTTTGGCGACAATTGTTGGTGGTGAAAATCCTCACGATGATTTTACCTAAATCCTAAGTATAGCATCTTTAGGATGCTGAAGGACATGACAGACTTCAGGATCTAACTATATTTCAGCATGTGCACATCCTCAGGATGTACTAACGAACTATCTTTATATGACATGATTGCAGGTACAACTAAGTTATAATATGGACTTGAAACTATTTTCCAACGTCTATATTATAATACTCAGTCAAAGGGATTTAAAATGGAAGAATTACACTCGAGAGATAAAGGTCCAAGCATGAAGAATGAGTCAAAGTTGTAACCGACTAACATTAAAAGAGGGCGAAGAACCAGGAATCAGTTGCTGCAATGTCTACCTGAGTCGAAACAGCTACAACGGTCACTAAAGGCCTTCAAGGAAATTAACTATCAAGTGGATTACACGAGATCTTTTGTTTACTTTCATGTAGTATAAATATGGGAATGATTGACGAGTATAGGACACATTGCTATCAACTGAAACACATGAACACTCAGCTACTCATAGAAAAACTCACACACTTAGCACAATTCATTGTAATCATAGCTCACTCGTCCATCATTCATCCAATGTTGTAACATTTTTACCCATTTTAATATTAACAAACAAGGCAGGGGCCTAGACTCCTCCCGAGGTTTTATGCCGGCGCTCTACAACTGATCAAGGGCTTTCCTCGTACATCGAGTGTTGTTTTTTATGTTTTAGCATTTACTTTACTTGTTATTGATAGTTGCATCATCAGGATACAACTGTCCATCCTCAACTTTATCATCACCATCCCGAGCATAGTTGTCATTTCAGTGTTTATTTACATTTGCAAATCATCATCCTAAGAATAACACTAAGTTTTTATCAAACTAGCACTCTACCTCACTTTTAATAATTTGGAAAACAAGATTATTTCTAGCAGATAATTTTTGACCAAAACAAGGCGTAGTTTGTGTCTGTGTGGGGGGTGCCGCTGACATTTAGGGAGTTTTGGAACTCGATTGGGTACAAGTGGTGTTGGTCATTATCAACCTCGTCGAAACTGTAGTAGTGTCTTTCCTCTCCTTGAAAAACGTTGATCATTTGGTTAATATGGCTCGGGAGGTTATGTAATCGGATGACTGTGTAGTTGAGTTGAGGAAGGGGAATATGGATATAATGAGTTGTTTTATAGAGTTTTCCTTTGTGGTGAATGGGATTATCATGTCATCAGGTATGCGAATCTGGTTTCCATCTATGGTTTCCTCCATCCCATTGTCGACTCGTAAAAGGAATTCGGAGAATCAATGATCAGTAAGCGCTCTCATGTTTATTGACAAGCGTATTTTCTTAGTTACAGACCAATATAGGTGACATGCATAGGCTAGCGTCTAAGATTTGCGTTCGTGTGCCTCGCTTAATGGCTAGTAGGACTTGTCTAAAATCACCTGCGATTACCATTATCTTCCTTCCGAATGGGAGGCTGATTCCTATTATATCTTGGAAGGTCCTGTTAACGACTTCTATTGATTGTCGTCTCGCCATGAATGCCTCGTCCCAGATTATTAGTTTTGCTAGCCTAATTAATTGTGTGTGCCCGCTTTGTTTTTCTATGCCATACAGCGAGTTGTTGTCAAGTTTAGTTGTCACCTGATAAATTACGGTTACCACCAAACAAAATTTACCACCGTTAAATAGATTTGGGGTTGAATTTAGGTGTTTTATGAGATCTTTGATTATTTTTGTCTAGTTGACATATAAACACAATGCAAGCCTTCATTTTATGTTTTAATGAGAAGATGATCCAATAGAAGGTTTAGAAAAATAACTAAGTTTGGCTGCAATGAAAATATGAAACTTGTAAAGATGTAAACTTGACTAGAAAGAAACAAATAATCCATTTTTAATGGAAATGAAGGATTGAAAACCAGGTTTAAAAAAAATGAAGCGACCATATACTGGTCAACATCGTTTGAACTAAGATTAGTTAGAAATTCATTTAACTTAGTTGATCATCTTCTTCGTCATACCAGTCGCCTTAGGTGCCTAAAAACACAAAGAGTACAATTTTCTAGATTCAAAAATTATTTAGAATTCTAGATGTATATCTATAGGTTCGGATTGATACCTTAAACCGTAGTTGAAATTTATATCGATAGACAAAGGCTACAAATTCGATTCACCGTCGGTAGTTACTTGAGTAGCACTATCTAATACATTGGCAGCACTCGCGTAAGTTTACGATGCCGACGAATAGAAGGGTAACGACGACGATGGTGATGGTGATTTCAGCGACCTAGTCTTGGGTCCATGTATGGTAACGACGATGTTGTGAACCAAAGAGAATTGAGTAGGTGGTAAAATAATTTTCGTATGATTTACTTTTGACTTTCTGCATTTTCTTGTTAACCGATTTTGTAATTTTCATCATCATCATCATCATCATCATCATCATCATCATTATTATTATTATTATTATTATTATTATTAATTGTTTTCTTAAATGTCAATATTATTTATTGTAGTGATAGAGACTTAATTGTTTTCTTAAATGTGTCTTATCAATTTAATAAAATTACTGAAGAAACAAATAGTCTTACCACCTGTTAGGGATGATAAGATTACTAATAACCACAGAGTTGATCCTTTACTAGCAGCTATGGAACAAAGGACCTGCAAAAGAGAATATATGTGTGGGTGTGGAGACGACTACACGAGGTAGTTGTTTGTAACAAAAACGGGGTGAATGGGGATACTATCTAGTATGATAGCTCTCCAGGTCAGTAGAAAGTGTCCTCTCCTATTGGGGGTGTGACTCCTTTTATAGGAGAGTCCGTATGCCACCATTACCCAAGTCCTAACCATGGTTAGGTTGTCTCCATCACCCTTAATAATGTTAATAAGGTGATATATGGAAAGCTAAATTGAAGGGAATAGTGGAATCGAGTACCGCCTTAATTGGTGTAGTTACGTGATTCATGCATGGCTATTGACCATGCATGATATTCGCCTTGACCGGTATATGACCAACCTTTGACTGTTGACTGAGCATTTAATGAGCTTTGACCAAGTCCTGCGCGTGGCTTTCTTCCGCGTGCTAGTATTGTGTCGGGTTTGGGTACGCAAAATGGTGTATTCAGTACCCAATCCCATCAAGTCCCCCCAGTCCAGTGTGTCTCTTATCTAAGAAGTAATGAAGAGATGTGAGGGATGCTGGACTTATTTGTTGTGAGTTGTTGCCTATGGTCTTTCCGCTGCTTACTGCCTTTGCGTGTGTATGTTAAGATAAGACGATCTGTTTGCGTAAACCTTGTGCGGAGAACGGGTTTTGAAATTTACGTCAGTTGTCCGCAATAATTGAGACACGTCAGTTTGCATGTGTGGACAGTTGTCACTTCCCCTTGTATTTGAAAATTTGTGGTCCATATGGCGAGTGGAATTGACGTGACTTCTGTCAGTTGAGACGTGTGCAGAGACGTTTGAGCGGCGGTTGTCAGGCGAGTAGGCGCGTGAGGCGCGTGTGACGTCGGTTTGTTTTCCATTACACACGTGTCATTACCCCATTGGGCTCATCTCCGAAAAGCCTGTCCATGACGTCAGGCACATTAATTGCAAAGCCTATAAATTAAATTTTGAATGTTGCTTTTCCATTTCAACTGTTTCAAAGTTTGAATTTCTTTCTTCAACGTCTCTATTTTCCTAAAACCACCATATCCTTCACTATGTCGCAAGATTCCCAAGATGTGCAGGAGTCAAGTAAAACATCAGATTCCGTTAAAGATCTGGGGAAAGAATCATCCAAAAGTATAGAGGCCACCACTATCAAGTGGGATGAAGCCTCCTATTTGAGTTTTCTTGATCAGTACGGCATTTTGCCGGAATGGGAGCCTGAACTTCCTGCTGAGGGAAAAACTGCTTTGAAGGCCCCTCCTGGTAAAATTGCCTTGTACGCTGCAACGTTTACCAAGTGCTGCTTCCGTCTGCCGGCCACCAAGTTTGTGGTGGACGTGTTGTTGAAATATGGAGTGCACCCTACACAATTGACCCTTTATGGGTGGTGCCGAATATTGCATTTTGAAGCTACATGCCGGTCGTTGGAGATTGAACCTACCTGGGAGAGATTGAATGTGTTCTATGTTCTTGAAGCAGCACATGGTGGGAGTGGTTGGTTCAGTTTAGGTATTCGCCGGAAAATTAAACAGCTTGTATCGGAGAAAGTGAAGTCCATGTACGAATGGAAAGACAAGTTTTTCTATATCAAACATGGTGCTATTCCTGCACCCTTCCAATGGATGGTGTTAGGTTTGAAGGAAAAGATTGATGAATTCCCCCCTATGGTGGGATTTAAAGATCAAGATTGGTATAAAACGCTCTGTGATCATGCTACTCCCTTGATGATGGATGAATGTCCTGAGAGTGTTTTGAATTTGCTGGGAATTAGCCTTATCTGCCCTGAGGGTCAGGACCCAAATCCCCCAAGAGGTATTGAAGTTATATTTGCTTTTGTGTCTCATATTCTTGCTTTGTGCTATTGCTCACATGTTTCTTATACATCCAGATGTCTCCCTGTTTCAACTGTTCGCCAAGCGTGGTGAGGCAAAGGTATACTCCGGTTGTTGCCGGTGTGCCGCACTTGTCTGAGAGAACAAGTGGGAATTTTTTGTTTCCCAATCTTGTAGATCCTCCGAAGCAGTATGTTCGGACAGGTTTGTGAATTTTACCCGTACTTTTTGTTATGATTATTTTCCTTTATATATGCGAAGGAAGCGCATTAGGTACGCGTTCTGCGTACTGATTCAGCGCATTCTTCGTGGTAGGTGCGGGTATACAACTCCGCAGGAAAGCTAAAAATGATGTTGAGGAAGTTACTTCAGAGGGCAAGGAGTCCTTTGGTTAGTCTTTGTAACTTCTTAACTCATTCCTTACGCATAGTTTAATTTGATACAGATGTGGTTACCGCGCTAGGCACTAGTACTTCGAGGAAGCGCGATGTGGCCAGCAAGAGGGCCAAACCACCCGCTGCGCCCATCATAGTTGAAGAAGTTGACGAAGATTTGACAGAGTCTGACACGGAACTGGAGCATAAACGCGCTAGGCGCTCTTCTCCCATCCGCCAGTCGGGTGATGTTGCTGAGGATTTATATCAGCAGAGAATTACCGAGCTAAATCAAAAACAAGTGCAAGTTCCTCAATCTTCAGTTGGGAATCTGGATGCCACTCGACCGGAACCTATTTCCGCAGTTCCGGTAAATGTATTCAAACCATTGACGTGGCCGTCCACGGACAAGCTGGAAATTCCTGTTAAACCTCCGCCTGTGCGCGAGAATTTGCCTATGAAGACTTTGAGGCATCTATCTGGTACATACGTTTTTCTTCCCTCTTTACCATGTTTGTGATAAACTTGTTGAAATATTGTGAACAGCATTTTATGTAGGGCAACATCCTTTTGCAGAATCTCGGAAGAAGCATTCTTCTGTGGTGTTGAAGGATGTATCCTCGTCTGTTCAGCCGACTGACGTGACCGCGCAAGTGATACTGGTTACAGCTGAGACGGTTGTTGATGAAAACTTGCTGTCTCAATCTAAGCCAATCCCAGGGGATTTGGTTATTGAAGTGGAGAAGGATGTTATGCCGCAGGGTGAGCCTGCCCAAGATGAGTTGGTGACTGATATTGAGAAGGATGTCGGTAAGGGAGTGGATGAGTCTGAAACTCCGAATCTGGGAACAGGTTGTCTTGATTTGACAAAGCAGGCGCATAAGCCGAGCCCGTCGCAGGGATTTGAAGCGGCGCTTGATGGTGGGAAGAAGGATGAAATTATAGCTGGGAATCCATCCAATTTCAAGCGCACAGTGGTCGAGTCTACTGTTGTTTATACTGACACTTCCGCCAGTGTTGGTGGTAACTCTGGTCATCGGCGGAGAATGTTTTCCTCGCGCCTAGCTGACTCCTCTAGACCATATCAGCCGCGTTGGGATATCCTGGATACAACTCGATTTACAAATGCGCTCGATGCGCAAGAGTTTGTTATAATGTCCGTTCCTCCTGCGGAACGCGATTACCAGGATAGTGTTGACCGTCGCTCTCTATTCATTGACATGGCAATGAACCTTTCTCTGGGTGTCAGCGGTCTTGGTTCTCTTATTAGGCGCGAGAATGAGTTTCAAAGAGATTACCAGAATTTGAAAGATTCTGAGGCTGCGTTGTTGGGGCGGGAGGAAGAGTTCCAGCGTGCCCGTCATGACATTCGTGCCGAGATTGAGCATCATCAAAAGGTTGCTCGTGACGCTGTTGAGGAGTTGGAGAGAGTGAAGAAGGAGAAGGCTGATGCTTCTCATGCTTGGTCTGTAGCTTGTAAGAGGACTAACCTTGAAACTGAGCAATTGCGGGCCTCCATTAAAGAATTGAAGCTTGAAAATGCCAATTTGAAGAAAGAGGTGGAGCAAAGCCGGGCAGCGTCCGAAGAGAAGCAAGCGAAACTTGCTGATGCTATTCAAAAGTATAATTCTCAGCATGATGAACTTATTCGCGCAACTTCTTCTTTATCTGATGCAGAGACCAAAACGAAGGAGCTGACTTTGGAGAACGCCCAGATCCAGGAAGAGAAAGCCTTGGCGGAATCCTCTTGTACGCAGGCAAAAATGGAATTAGACAAAGTGCAGGCTTTGTTTGGGCAAGCCACTGAAATGGCTGTTGCTGCCAATGAGAGGATTGCATGGTTGATGGGCGATGGAGTTGCTGGGGTAAGTCATAAAATCTTCCTTTTGTATTCTGGTTATTGGCTTATGAATTTTGTTTCATGTGCTATCTTATGTTATGCAGGTATTCAAGCGTGTTTGGAACGATCCTGCGCTGACAGAAGTGATTGCTCGCATCTCCAGTTCTTCCGTGAAACAAGGGATCAAGCTCGGTTTCTCCGAAGGCTTTTGCCACCATGCTGAGGGCAAGGAAAAGGAATCCGGACTGTATGAGAATGAGTCATACGATGATGAACTGCTCAAGGCCTATGATGATTACGAGCATCTGAAGTTTGAAGTCTTTGACTTGTTAGAAGCTTGCGCGAAGACTGATGATCCTGCTGGGGAGCTGCGCAATTATTTTATCAAGTCTGACTATCTTGGTGCGGAGCTTGCTGAAAAAGCGCAGATGGAAGAGAAGGCCAAAATGGTGGCAACTACTGGTGAGGCAGGGACGTCATCCGCTGCTGAAGAAAAGCGCACAGAAGGCGCTGGGAGTGATGATATCTCCCAATATCTGAACCTTTAGTTTTTTATGTATGATGAACATTGTTGCTTCACTTTGATTCCATTTCTTGTCATGAACAATTTAGTTTTTATGTATGATGAACAGTGTGGCTTTTGTGCTTTTTTATTCCACGTCTGCATGGTAATCATTGGATGATGTCATCTTTTATATATCTGACGCAGGTGGCTGTCAGTCTGCCCCCGATGTGACGGTTGTGACGGCGGTGGCAGAATGCCTGTCAGACTTCCCTAGGGTAATTGAGTGGTTACCATTAATGGTAATTAATGGTTATAACCTCTCTCCTCTATATATAGTAAGTGCATCTTCATTTCTTCATATACTTAAAAAATCTATATCATTTTCTCTGAAAAAATGGCGTCCAACTCCTCAAGCAATGTTCTGAGTGCCAAGGAGATTTCAGCAATGCAGGGTATCATCCGATTGTCCCGTCATCCTGATCATGATTGTTCTTCCACCGATGCTCTTGATCGTTTGGCAGAACATTGTGCATTCCTGCTTTCACAAGAGGACATGCGTCCTGATTACTTAGATGATCAGGGTACTTCTGATGGAAAGCCTTTAAAGATGAAGAAGCTATCTGAGCTGGGAGATGTGAAGAAGACGACCACTAGGAAGATTAGGGGTTAGGATATTTATCCTATATGTTGGAGTCTTTATGTGTAAAGTATTTTCTTTTTGAGTGGTTGTTGGATCACTGTGTCTATGGGGTTTTAGTTTGTATGTTTGGTAGTTCCCCATTTTTTGGTTGTTTGGTATATGTGGTAGTGGTCTATGCTTTTGGTATGTAGTCTGTGTTTGCTAACCAACAGTATGTATAAAAAATGCTTTTTGTAATATAAATGAACTTGGACATCAATTCCTTATTACAAAATTATTGTAGTAGGTTACATGTAGCATATACGTAACTGAGCTGCATTCCAAGTGCGTGGTATTGGCGAACCATCTAATCGTTCTAAGGCATACGCCCCCTTTCCCAATACTTCCTGAATTTTGTAAGGCCCTTCCCAAGTTGGGGCCAGCTTCCCTGGTTTTTCCGCGTTTGAAGCTTCATTGTTGCGGTAGACAAAGTCACCGACGCGGAAAGTTTGTTCTTTGACCCGCGCATTGTAATATTTCTCTAACTGTCTCTTATATGTGGCTTCTCGGACACAAGCTGAATCTCTCCGCTCGTCAAGAAAATCTAGATTCATCCGTAGCTCTTTGTCGTTGTCTATTGTTTGCGCAAGCAAAATTCTTGGGGAAGGGTTTGTAACTTCCGTTGGGATAACCGCTTCAGTTCCGTAGGTTAAGCTGACTGGTGTCTCCCCATTACTTGTTTTGGGAAGTGTACGGTGGGCCCAAAGGACGTGTGGTAATTCATCTACCCAACCGCTGCGCTTTGTTCCCAGGCGTGTTTTGATACCTTCAACAATACTTCTGTTTGCGCGTTCAACCTAACCATTGCCCTGGGGATGCGCCACAGAAGTGAAGATTTGTTTGATTTTCATGGAGTGAAGCCATTCTTGTAAGTGCTGGTCCGCAAATTGCGTTCCATTGTCACTTACAATCTCCATGGGCAGTCCGAATCTGCAAATGATGAACTCCCATATGAATTTCTTGATGTTGCGCCTGTCGATCGTGGCTAATGTCTTTGCTTCTACCCATTTGGTGAAATAGTCAATGGCGACTATTAGGTATTTGACATTGCCTGGCGCTGTGGGAAAGGGTCCCACGAGATCGATGGCCCATTTCTGAAATGGCCATGCTGCGGTGACCGGTACCAAGTTGTTCTTTGGCCTAAGTGTTCCTGGTGCATGTCTTTGGCATGCGTCACATTTCCGCAATTCTTTAACTGCGTCCAGGTGCATTCCGGGCCAAAAGTATCCAGCATTCATAAGCTTAGCCACGACCATGCGGGGTCCTGCATGCAGTCCGCATGTTCCCTCATGAATGTCTTTAATCAGGTATGTGGCTTCTGCGAAATCCACGTATCTGAGTAATGGTCCAAGATAGGACCGTCGATATAAGATGCCATTATTTACTTCATAATGCAAGGATTTGTGTTGCAGCTTTCTGGCTTCCGCTTTGTCTGACGGGAGAACACCTTTGGTTAAGAAGGCCATTATTGGGGTGATCCAAGATTCTTTTCCTGTTTGGACCACATTCACCTGCTTCGACGGAACAGATGGTTTGGCTAGTGTCTCAACTCGGATATCCTTTGCCATGTGGTCGAATGCTGTTGATGCCATTTTGCTCAAAGCGTCCGCTGGCTTGTTCTGGCTTTTGCGAACATGACTAACTTTGCAGTAAGAGAAATCATTCATTAGCTCTTTGGTATGCTGCAAGTATAGGACCATGGTTGGTTCTCTTGCTTCATACGTGCCGTCAATGCGATTGGCGACTAGCATTGAATCAACATGCGCTTCGATGGGTTGCGCGCCCATCTTTTTGGCAATCCGCAGGCCAGCAATCAGAGCTTCATACTCTGCCTCATTGTTTGTTGTGTGGAAATCGAGCCGAATTGCATAGGTGTACTCTTTTCCCTCCGGTGTTATTAAGCGTAGGCTTGCGCCAGCCCCCTCGTCGTTGCAGGCTCTGTCTGTGTATAACTTCCATATCTGGGTTTCATCGCCCGTGATCGAATTGGATGATGTTTCGTTGGCGCACTCTTCAACTTTGTCTGCGGGGACTTCTGTTATGAAATCCGCAAGGACCTGTCCTTTGAAGGAGGGTCTTGTTTTATACGAAATTGAGTGCTCACCCAATTCTATTGCCCACTTTGCCAAACGTCCGGAGAGTTCTGGTTTGCGCAAGATATCATTGATGCGGAAATCTATGAGGACGTTGATCGGGTGTCCTTGAAAGTATCTCTGCAACCTTCTCGACGCATGAATTAATGCCAGGACCAGCTTTTCCATTGTCGAATAGCGTGTTTCCACGTCTAGAAGCATGCGGCTAACGTAATAGATTGGGGTTTGTACCCCTTTCCGATCAACCATGAGAACTGCCCCGATTGCCTTGTCTGTCACGGACAGATATAAGGTAAGTGGTTCTTTTGGTAGCGGAGCCGTGAGTGTTGGCAAGTTGCCCAAACATTTCTTCATGTCTTGGAACGCGGTTTCTGCTTCTTCCGTCCAGTTGAAGTTGGACTTCTTCAGGCAATTTTTCAGTGTGTCCACGAAGGGGAAAGATTTGGACGCGTAGTTTGACAGGAACCTGTTCAAAGCTATGAGTCGTCCCATTAGTGTTTGTACTTCCTTGACTGAATATGGGGATGGCATCCGCTCAATTGCTTGAACTTTCTCTGGATTTGGACGAAATCCATCTTTTGTTACCACAACTCCGAGAAACTTTCCTTCCTCCATCCCGAATGAACATTTTCCCGGGTTGAGTTTGTAACACCCCAACCGATGGCGGAATCATCGAGGTGCCACGTAGTGACGATTGTTCAAAAGCTCATGGTACTAAAATGTAAATATATGATTATTGAATATTGTTTTACAACATGTGAAATTAAATACAAGACAACAAAAATAAAGATAATTGATTGATTAAATCTAAGTCCAATGTCCTATGTGAAGCGTCAAGCAGCTTATCATGAATCATGCACGAAAATAATTTTGTCAACATATGATGTTGGTGAGTACTACTTAGTTTTGTACATATAGTATAAGTTTAAAAGGTAGTACAATTTATGTGTCTAGCATCACCAAGGCATTATGTAAACACGCAAGTAACGAAACAAGACAAGATCAAATGTAAAGTTTGTAGAATGAAAATGATAATGAGCACCTCAACACGTGTGAGTCTAAAAGAGCACCATAACACAAAGTTATGTCTAAATGAGCACCGTAACATAAGTTACGTCTATGTGTAAAGAGCACCATAACATAAGTTATGTCTAGATGTATGATTTTGTATGTAAGTACATTCATGTTCAAACATAAGCACAAAGATAATCAAGACACGTATATGAATTGTAAATGAATAAAAATGTATGTGTAAATGAATATGAAGGTTATGTATACTTGTGCATGAATCACCCCAAAAGTTGTAAAAGCAAAAAAGAGGATAAGTAATACTCACCTTAGCGAGGTGGTAAGTCCTGTATAATTGAATAAGTGTAATCCAACGTTATCAAGTGTCACCCTATGTATAATGTAACAAATAAGTCTAAGTCTATCTAGTCTATAAGTATTTCCTAGGGCTTCGAATTGGGGATAAACGTTTATTTGATTAATAAACAATTTGTTTATTAATTATAAGAAATTTAATAAATAAATAAATAAATGTCTCTTTGTAAAATTTTAAGTTGAATATAGTCACAACATAAGGTTTTGAGTATGAAAATAATTTTTATAAAATTATTTTCTTGAAAATAGAATATTTAATCAAATTATTTCAATTTGTCAAAATGTGACTTTAATATCTAAAAGTATTAAAATTAAAGAATTTCTGAATTAAAAATTGTATTTCTGTTCCAAATGAATAGAAATAATTTATGTAAAATTTTGGTACAAAAATATTGTAAAATGAATTTATTATGATTTATTTATGATTAAAACTAACAAAAATTAATTAAAAATATAAAATGCAAGGTTTTTCTGAATTAAAAATAATTTCTGAAATACTTATTGTTATAAAAGTTTTGTATAATTTTTGTGGATTTTTATAAACTCGTTTAGATATTTTTATTGAATTTTATAAATTTTACTTGAATAAACTTGTAATATTTATAATATATATTAAATAAATTATTTTTCCGAAAATAAAAGTTGGATATTAAACTTCATCATAAAACTGACTTAGAATAAATTTTGTAGAATTTATAAAGTTGTTTTAGTATTTTAAAACGATTTTTAAAAGAATTAAGAAAATATAAGTATAAAAGAATTACAAAAAAAAATGCTTATGATGGGACTCGAACCTTGGCCCTTGGCCGGTTCAGAGTTTTTGTGAGAAGGGGCCAACCAATTGATCTGTGCGTTTGTTTTGTTTCAAAAGGGTTTCAAAGGATTTTTATATTTCGATCATAAAAGTCATATTCCCCAATTCAAATGGCTAAGAACCCTAGTTTTCTTAATACAATGATTCGACGATTATTAACCCCTGTAAAGTTGGGGTTAATGCTCGTCTATGGCCGATAAGCAAAACCCACGAAGAAAAATGAACTTACAAACAATGATTTCGTGCAAATGCTAGGTCAAACAGAAAGTCAACTCGGCTTGATTTTTGATTAAGAACGATTTGTTAATAGAAATTTGAGGTGAGGATATGTTGTTCGGCTCCTTTAGGTTGCTATCACAGGTTCAATTTATAGGTAAAGGTTCGGATCGATGGATTGGAAAGGTTTGACCACGCTTTAATGTATACGCGTGAATTGGCTTTGTTATGGTAGGTTTTGACCGTGTTAACTATGCATACTGTGCGTGATACTCTGCACGTTCTAGAACACGAATCAATTGAGTCAATGGTTTCCATATCTCGCTGCAATTAATGTGTTGACTGTGTTGTTTGCTGCTGCTCGTAACAGACAAGAAGGAAGAAAAAGGAAACAGGCGAGAAACAAGGCTTAAATACAATTTAGGTTGGGGTTGAATCAATAATGAGCTTGTAGCTCAGTGGTGTGCGTGCATGTGTGTTGTGACCCGGCTGTTGCTCGGGTTCGAGTCCCGCAGCAGCAGCTTTTATTTTTTTTCTTTTTGCAGGTAAAGGGAAGGGGATGGGCCAGACTGCTGTTGGGCCGGACCTCGTTTCTGGGCTGAAGTCTGGGCTGGCAGACTAGGGAAGAGAAGAGAGGTGGGTGTTTTGTGTGTGTTAGGCTTTAAAAGAAAAAAAAAGAGAAAGTGGGTTTATATGGTTTGGGTTTTAAGTGTGGTTAAAAAAATGTATATATAATAAAATCTGAATTTTCTATTATTATTATTATTATTATTATTATTATTATTATTATTATATAAAAATAAAAATATAAAGAAAAATGACGGACGTCACAGAGTTTCATCCGCACACTTCGCAGCTGATCAAAAGTTTTCTGTATGTCAAGTAACATTTGATCCTCTTCTCTGCTTTTGATCACCAGGTCATCAACATATACTTCTAGGTTTACACCGATTTGCTTGACAAAAGCTGTGTCCATTAGTCTATGATACGTTGCCCCTGCATTTTTTAGCCCAAATGGCATCTTAGTGTAACAAAAGGTACCCATATCTGTGCGGAAGGCTGTTTTGTCCTCGTCTTCTTTGGCCATTTGTATCTGGTGATAGCCCTTGTAAGCATCGAGGAAGCATTTGAATCTGTATGGCGCCAAAGAGTCGACTTTTAGGTCGATCTCGGGCAGTGGGTAACAGTCTTTTGGGCACGCCTTGTTTAGATCTTTATAATCAACGCACATGCGCCATGTGCCATTGGACTTCCCCACCATGACTGGGTTTGCTACCCATGTTTGGTATTTGCTTTTGCGCAATATACCGGCCTTCAAGAGTTCCTCCACTTGCTCGTTCATCGCCTTTGTTTTTTCTGGCCCCATGCTTCGTTTCTTCTGAACAACTGGTTCCGCATTCTTATAAACATTAAGTCTGTGTTCCGCGATGTGTCGCGGAACTCCAACCATGTCTGATGGTTTGAATGCGAAAATGTCCATATTCTTTTTCAGCAGCTGTTTTAGGTGAGTGCGAATGGGGACGGAAATTGCATGGCCGATGACAACTGTTTGTTCCGGGAATAGAGGGTTAATAACCCATTTTTCCGGTTCGGTTCTAACAGTTGGTTTTGCTTGCTTTGAAGGCCTTGATGTTTCTGTTGCATGACATGTTTTGTTTCCACAGATAAACGCGACTCCTGTTCGCGTCGAAAAACCCATTATCTGGTGTGGCGTGGAAGCGTTACAATTGAACTTTGCCAATCCTTCACGTCCTAGCAGGATATCATGTGACGAGTTGACGGGAAGTACGGTGAAGTCGCACGTTTCAGTGCGTGAGTGTTTCCCGTCTGAGAGTGTTACCGGGAAAGTGAGCGTGCCCAATGGGTAAATTGTTTCATGGATGAAACCTGAGATTGGCTCCGTTGTTGGTATTATTCTTTTCTTGTCATCATCATCCAGCTGGTCGAAACACTGCTGGTACATGATGTCAGTGCTGCTGCCATTATCCAGGAACATGTATTGTGTTCGATAATGGCCAACAATCCCCGTTATGATTAATGGAGCTGTGGAGCAAGCTCCACCCTTTACCCTTGGCATAATCACTTGTTCTTCTTTCCAAGAATCGTTCTTCGCCTCTGTAAAGGTACGCTTGTGACTTGCATTCCTGTGAATCATGTTACATGTATTGCGAGAGGCGCTATACACGTGATACGCATTGAGATTGCGTATCTTCTTTTGGGAGGGTTCTCCTGTTTCTGTGTTGTCCCTCTGTTTTCTTCTCATGTTTTTTACAAGATGTGTCAATTGACCTGATTTGATCGCGTTTTCAATTTCCATCTTCAGGCTGTAGCAATTGTCCGTCATGTGACCGTGGTCCTCGTGGTATTCACAATACTTTGATCTGTCCACGTTTTTCCTGTTACCACAGAGCTCTTGTGGCTTTGGAAATTGGATCTGCTCTGTTTTTAACACCTCGGATGGTGTTTTGGACAATGGTGTCCAATCATAGTTCTTCTTTGATTGCCCCTTGTGGTTGCGGGACCCTCTTGAGCTCAGCATGTTTCTTGCATCTTGCGAGGAGGAATATTTTCCTTCCTCCGCCGTGCCTGATATTCTTGACCAAACGGACTGTTTACCCTTCCCTCTGTTATTTGAGGGTACATGATGACTGCTACCTTGTTGTGTGTTTTTGATGCGGTGGAAGGAGCGTTCCGAAGACGCGTAAACTTTGGCAGCCTCGATTACTTCAACCCAAGCTTGTGACACGCCGTCTTTGCCGGTTAAGCATTTCATCAGATCATCGATTCTTACCCCGTGTATAAAGGCTGCGCGGGTAAGTTCTTCTCCGCATCCTAGCTGGAGTGCTTATTTGTTGTATCTGACAATGTAGTCTTCCAAATATTCATTATCGTTGCGCGAACACAAGAGGATGTGAGCCTTGTCCTTCTTATGTTTGCGCAAGTGAGAGAAATGGTTTTTGAATTTTCTAATTAAATCATCGAAGTCAAGGAGACTTCCAACCGGCAAACTCTCGTACCAAACTCTATCTGCTCCTGTTAGTGTTTGTACAAATAGGTGGCACCAAGCTTGCACCGGCCACAATTTGGAGCTACCAGCGCAATCAAATGCGTGCAGGTGGTCATCAGGATCACGCAGACCGTCATATCTTCCGATAGTACTCGGTAACTTGCATTCTTGTGGCATTGGTGCTTCTGCAATCCTTGCGCAGAACTTCGAACGTTCTGCGAAAGTCTTTGGTCTGTATGGCTTGTACAGATCATCATCTTTAGGAGCCAAGCTACTGGCAGCAGTTTTGGAATGTTGCTTCTTACTTGTATCGTGATATACTTCGTCTTCAGATTCGTAGCCGTCTGGTTCACCGTTCAGGTTGACGGGGTCCTGGCCGTGAGTATTTCTACCACGGCCTCCACCACGTACCGCCTGACGATGTCCCTTTGCGTGACGACCACTGTTGTTCTTCCGTGGGGATTCTGAATCATCCCCACTCAAGTCGAAACTTAACGCCTTCTGAGTCTTGAGTTTTGCTTGTTTCATTACCATCTTTTGGTACTCAGCAATCGTCTTTGAGTTTTGTTGGGCTAACCATTCATCCGGGTCAACCGAAGAAAGGTTATCCTGCCTTTTTTCGTCCATTTACTCCTCCTCTTATTGGGTGGAATTGGAATGTTGAGGCTTGTTGCTTCTGAGCCACATTCTTGGTAATTGTGTTTGGTGTAACGTCTTGGATTTCTTCGTTGACTGTGGCCTCGACATCGGTGTTGTTGTTTCCATCCTTTGAGAAAGCTATTGTGCTAGTTTGAAAGATTGGTTGTAACCGTAACGGATGGCGCCAATGAAGAAACAAATAGTCTTACCACCTGTTAGGGATGATAAGATTACTAATAACCACAGAGTTGATCCTTCACTAGCAGCTATGGAACAAAGGACCTGCAAAAGAGAATATATGTGTGGGTGTGGAGACGACTACACGAGGTAGTTGTTTGTAACAAAAACGGGGTGAATGGGGATACTATCTAGTATGATAGCTCTCCAGGTCAGTAGAAAGTGTCCTCTCCTATTGGGGGTGTGACCCCTTTTATAGGAGAATCCGTATGCCACCATTACCCAAGTCCTAACCATGGTTAGGTTGTCTCCATCACCCTTAATTATGTTAATAAAGTGATATATGGAAAGCTAAATTAAAGGGAATAGTGGAATCGAGTACCGCCTTAATTGGTGTAGTTACGTGATTCATGCATGGCTATTGACCATGCATGATATTCGCCTTGACCGGTATATGACCAACCTTTGACTGTTGACTGAGCATTTAATGAGCTTTGACCAAGTCCTGCGCGTGGCTTTCTTCCGCGTGCTAGTATTGTGTCGGGTTTGGGTACGCAAAATGGTGTATTCAGTACCCAATCCCATCAATTACTATTCTACCCATGTAGAAGAATGTGAAATGACCATTTTAGCCGTCCAAAATACACTATATAGTATATAAGTATACATAATTTTTAGCACAATATGACAATCTAAATGGATAATTAGATATATTATGCATACATATTTAAAAAGATATATTAGAAATTATATTGGGTATCTAATTGGGTAAATGAGTATACGTTATCGGGTAATCGGGTCGGGTAAACGGGTATATCATCAAATCCCAAACTCGTCCCAAACCCGCGATAAAAATAAAAACTAATCTCATATCCAAACTCATACCCAATTACCTGACCCCAAACCCGTCCCAAATGTATCGGGTTTTAGGTTTACCCATCAAGTTCGGGTTTAATTGTCATCTGTAATTCAAACTCGAAAAAGGAAATATCTATGATGTCACACACCGTATAAAAAACTAAATAAATAAATAAAAAAGAATAGGTAAGATTACCGTGAAAGCTAGATGACGCCGTTAATTAGCCTTATGACTAACTCAACCTCTACCTCTACCTCCACCTAACCCCTTCCGTCACCCCCTCTATAAAACGACCAATTATCCGAACAAAACAAAAACACAAGAAGATGGATCTTCTCCTGATAGAGAAAACCCTGATTGCATTATTCGCCGCCATAATAGGCGCAATAATAATATCCAAAGTCCGTGGCAAGAAATTGAAGCTCCCTCCCGGCCCCATACCAGTTCCCGTGTTCGGCAACTGGCTCCAAGTGGGCGATGATCTTAACCACCGTAACTTAACCGAGCTTGCGAGAAAGTTGGGCGAGATCTTTCTTCTGCGTATGGGTCAACGTAACCTTGTGGTTGTGTCATCTCCTGATCTTGCTAAAGATGTGCTGCACACCCAGGGAGTTGAGTTTGGGTCTCGAACGCGTAATGTTGTGTTTGATATCTTCACTGGGAAAGGGCAGGATATGGTGTTCACGGTTTACGGTGAGCATTGGCGGAAAATGAGACGGATTATGACTGTCCCGTTTTTTACTAACAAAGTTGTTCAACAGTACAGGTTAGTTGTTGTTTTTTTTAACTTAATATAACTTTCTCCGGCGCCGGTTGGATGTACTAGTTTTTTTCATTATTGCTTAGTGTAATTTTACCGAAACATCTGCCAAAGTTTCGGGAATTGTCTGTGATCACCGGTCTTTTAACTATGCGTGGTGTAAGTTAAAAACGAATACTGTTAGGTTTCTGTTAATTCAGTTAATTGCTCAGGGGTGTCAAATTGGTTGGGAACTGTTCCATTGATTCCTCGGGGTGTTAGGTAATTTGGTCACAGAATGATTAAATCGGTTATTTGGTGAGAATGACAGATACGGGTGGGAGGATGAGGCAAGGGCGGTTGTGGAGGACGTGAAAAAGAATCCAGCGGCAGCGACAGAAGGCATCGTGATCCGGAGACGGCTACAGCTGATGATGTACAACAACATGTTCAGAATCATGTTCGATAGGAGATTTGAAAGTGAAGAAGATCCCTTGTTTTTGAAACTCAAGGCGTTGAACGGTGAGAGAAGTCGATTGGCGCAGAGCTTTGAGTACAACTATGGCGATTTCATCCCCATTTTGAGGCCCTTTTTGAGAAATTATTTGAAATTGTGTAAGGAGGTTAAGGACAAAAGGATTCAACTCTTCAAGGACTACTTTGTTGATGAAAGGAAGTAAGTATATATCTTCAAATTTAACTTCCTTCCTTCCTTTATTTATTTATTTATATTCAACCAACCTGTAGTAGTATTTTTGGCTGGAAACAGGAAGCTTGCAAGCACCAACAAGGCCGATAAATGCGCCATTGATCACATTCTTGAAGCCAAGGAGAAGGGAGAGATCACCGAAGACAATGTTCTTTACATTGTTGAAAACATCAATGTTGCTGGTACCCCCTCCCCTCCCCTCCCTCTACTATTTCTAACTATACAACGTTTTAATTGATTCGAGTACCCATATGATAGACTTTGTAAATTGAAAAAGAACCATCTTTTAAAAAAAGTTGGCAACCATCGATCCGGTACACGCTGATCCAAACGGGTCCGGTTGTTAAAAACACTTACTCGAATACATATAATGAATGTAAAAATGATTATGTTCGGTACTTTTAGGCTGTTTACAGATAACTAATTGGTGTCTAATTATTTATGTAATAATATTAGTATGACTTGCTCTATAAAACTGTCATTAAAATGAGTAATTAGTAACTACGTTCTAATTTAGATGAATCAATTAATAAAGTCAACTTTTAATGTTGATTCAATTCAATGCTTTAAAATTAGTTCCTCCTTATTCCTTAAACGGGAGTGTTTAAAGATTTTACTTTAAACGCTTTAAACTATGTTTAAAAACCTTATATAGTAATAAAAAAAATAGTCTATAATAGGATCTTTCTAATTGAAGGCTTTCTTACTCTTTGTGTGTGTCATTTTTAATCTATTTGTGCTATAGAATTTTATATTATAGAACTATACTATATAACAAAAAAAAATGTAGCATTATATTAACCATCATACAACCACATTATATAATATTGGTGTGACACGTCAAAAACAGAAAATTGGGCAAGAAATGATTTTTTACTTTTTTTTTATATAAGGCCCTTGAGATGTAGCAATATTAAATGTCTAGACCCTATAAATGATTTACAACCATGTATTGTTTATTACAACTTGCAAAATACCTAACACATCTATAAATTAGGCCCATGTTCTACACCTACCCAATTCCCAAATACAATATTTTTTAATAACTGGGATTCCACCTTTGATTTTGTTTGACCATTTCATATAAAAAAATAATCAAAACTAAAATTCTTGAATTTGAAATTTACTTGACTATTTTATTGTATGTCAGCAATCGAGACAACTCTATGGTCAATCGAATGGGGAATTGCAGAGCTCGTGAACCATCCCGAGATCCAAGCCAAGCTCAGACACGAGCTCGACACTAAGCTGGGACCTGGTGTCCAGATCACCGAGCCAGATGTCCAAAACCTCCCATATCTCCAAGCTGTGATCAAAGAAACCCTACGTCTGCGGATGGCGATCCCACTTCTAGTCCCTCACATGAACCTCCATGATGCTAAGCTCGGTGGGTATGACATCCCGGCTGAAAGCAAGATCTTGGTCAACGCCTGGTGGCTAGCCAACAACCCTGAACAATGGAAGAAGCCAGAGGAGTTTAGGCCTGAGAGGTTTTTGGAAGAGGAAGCCAAGGTTGAGGCGAACGGGAATGACTTTAGGTACTTGCCATTTGGAGTCGGGAGGAGAAGTTGCCCCGGAATTATTCTGGCATTGCCAATCCTTGGTATTACAATCGGGCGGTTGGTGCAAAACTTTGAGCTTTTGCCGCCACCAGGACAGTCTAAGATTGATACTAGCGAGAAAGGCGGGCAGTTCAGTTTACATATCTTGAAGCACTCTACCATTGTTGCTAAACCGCGATCCATCTAGAAAGGGTTTTTCTTTGTCTTCTTTTAATGTTATAACCGGATGTTACTGTTGTTGTGTGATTTAAAGATTTTGAATTTGTTTTGTACATCGTTTCGTTTCGTTTAAATTTAAGTTCCTTAAATTAACAAACTGTACGAATCATGTACTTGGTACGTGTTGCTTTTTTTAGCGGGGTTCTATGGGAAATAAAATGGGTCTGTCTATTGGCATCCTCGTGGGTTCTATTTCAACTTCCTCTGAAACGTCTTGCTTTAGCCAAAGTGAGGCACTTTAGTCATATCATGACAAATCAGAGTACGAGGTTACATGAGAGTTTGAAAAATAAGGTGCCAAACGACCCACTATGGCCAAAGCAAGGTGCTTGGCAAGAGGGGATGAACCTGGACATCCTGGTGTTGGAAGGGTTTTGGTTTGGGTCTTTTTGTGGTTTGTTTTGAAATGTTTTTTTTTTTAACTTTTTTATTTATTTATTGTAATTTTTTTTTATTTTAAAAACAACGTAATAACCCTAATCAAACTATAATTAATCAAGTAATCCCGACTTTAACCTATTAACTTTTTTATTTATTTTTTGTAATTTTTTTAAAAATTTTTTAAAAAACAACGTAATAACCGTAATCAAACTATAATCAATCAAGTAATCCCAACTTTAACCTATTAACTTTTTTATTTATTTATTGTAATTTTTTTAAATTTTAAAAACAACGTAATAACCCTAATCAAACTATAATTAATCAAGAAATCCCAACTTTAACCTATTAACTTTTTTATTTATTTATTGTAATTTTTTTAAATTTTAAACACAGCGTAATAACCCTAATCAAACTATAATTAATTAAGTAATCCCAACTTTAACCTATTAATAAAGTGTTTGATTGTCACTGTGAGTGGATAAATTATTCACGGAGAAGACCTCGTCGACGAAAGATTGAACGAAGTAGCGAAACTTGATACGAATATGGTAGTTGATGGTCAATGTGACGTCGTTTTGGTTCAGAACAAACAAGCTTTATTTGGTTTGGAATTGAAAGGGTTGAGTGATTTTTTAATGTTTATAATCGGATATTTACTGTTTAGATCTCATTGGTTTTATTGGCTTGCCATTTATATTTTGATGTTAGTTCATTTATTATTTATGGGTTTAATGTTTATTAGACAATTAAACATTCAAACGGATTATACAAATTTGAAACAAACATTATAAACAATCAAAACAGACAAACATATAAACAAAAGATCAACTGCAAAATATAATAATCAATTTGTACATACCCAAAAAAAGTACAACTGCAAAGTAAGATAGATACATAATCACTGTGGCGGTGGTCCCCCCCCCCCCCCCCCGGTGCTGGTCCACCCCCTGGTAGATCGCATACCCGTACCCCCATCTGCTATGTCATCGCCTGTATCGCCTCGACCTTCCACAGCTGAACATCCTCTATCTGACCGATGCGGCGATCAATGTCATCAGCCACGAAACGCATCGCAGGAGTGAGGTCATCATATATATGCCAGGGGTGCTGCTGTTGTGGTGGCGGCGAAGGTGGGGGGCCGTCATCGTCCTCATCGCCGCCGTCACTCGCCTGATCCGCTAGCAGAGGTACTCCAGCAGACTGCTCAAGGTAGGACAGTATATCATCGGGCGTAGGAAGGGGCGGTTCAATGGCGGTCCTGCTGCTGATGTATTGTAAAATACATCTATTTCCAGTGTAAAGTTGGTATAGTTTTCGAGTCGTTTAGATAGTGTTTTTATTAGTTTTAGGCTTGTACCGGTCTATTTTAACTAGTATAGGTTTTTTTTTGTTTTGTGTCTTTTCTAGTATTTATCTATTTTATTTTTATATTTTGGTAGATGTTCATGGACGTTGAAGCGTAAACGAGCAACTTTGCTGAAGAAACAAATAGCCTAACCTCCTTGTAAGGGTGATAGTCTAGATGTAACCACAGGATTGATCCTTCACTAGCACTTCCTGGATTAAAGTAACCTGCAACAAAGATCGAGTGGGTAGGGAGACGACTACACAAGGTAGTAGTTTATAACAAAAACGGGGGTGAATGGGGATACTATCAAGTGTGATAGCTCTTAGGGTTAGCCAAAAGTGTCCTCTCTATTAGGGAGATGATCCCTTATATAGAGGTGGACGTATGCCACCATTACCCAGAACCCTAATCATAATGGGCCAGGCCCGATTAGGGTTGTCTCCACTACCCAAGGATTATATTAGTAAAGTAGTTAAGATATAGCAATAAATAAGGAAACATGGAACGATTACCGCTTTTACCGCTTACGCTCGCGGACATCTCTCCGTGATTGTAGGAGAGTCGTTGCTACTTTGCTGATATCTCTCCGTAATGATAGGAAAGTAGTTAATGCTTTGATATACGGAGTAACCTCTTTCGTGCGCGTGAAGCTCTTCCGCGGGGCTGAATTCCGGGTTTGGGTATGCTCTGCGCAGTTATGAGCACCCAATCCCATCAAGTCCCCCCAGTCCAGCGTGTACCCTTTTCTCGAGTGTATGAGGGAAGAGGGTGGATGGTGGACTTAAAAAGTGATGGCCCCTGGATGATAGCTCAGCCTTCCTTGGTGGTGAAAACCTGGTAATTAGTGGGTTGTTGTTGCAAATTAATGAAGACTCGGAGTGTTGGTCGTACGGAGAGCGGAGTGTTTGCAATACGGAGAACGGAGTGTTTGCCCTGCGGAGGGCGGAGAACGGTACTTGAATTTGACGTTGGATCTCCGTGTTGTGTTACGTGGCTCTCCAGCAGAGGACAGCTGTCGAATAATGAGTAAAGGATGGCGGATAGCGTCTGCCACAAGCTATACTTGTGTCAGTGAGCGTCCCATCGGTTATGGCAGACAGCTGTATCAGGCGCGTGTCTTAGCGCGTGGTGCGCGCGTGTGCCGTCAAATTAGCTGTTCACAGCCACGTGTCGTTTGGAAAACCGTTTCCACTTACCCATGCTGACGTCAGTGGCAGTTATAGCCCACATTATAAAAGGATTTCAAAATATTTCAAACTTCACCGTTCTCACACCTTTAATTGCAAACCTCCCAACTTCCCTTTTTCTCTCTCACTCTGATTAACCGTTGCCTTTACTCAATCATCAAAAAATGTCTCAAGAAACGTCTGGTGCTGTTGATCTGACAAAGACGACTGAGAAAACTGAGAAGGGCATTACCACAACCGTTGTCAAGTGGGATGCCTCTTCTTTTTCCTCATTCCTCGATCAATATGGAATTGAGTCTGATTGGGAGCCTGAACTTCCTGCTGCTGGTAAGACGGCGTTGGACGCTTCTCCTGGCAAAATCACTCTATATGAAGCGTTTTTTCCCGATGTTGCTTTCGTCTTCCCATTACGAAGTTCCTGGTGAGTACCCTTATGAAATATGGGGTGCATCCTACTCAAATGACTCCGTTTGGGCTGTCCAGACTCGTGCATTTTGAAGCAACCTGTCGGTCTCTCGACCTAGAGCCGACCTTTGATATGTTGAATGTGTTTTACGTTCTTGAAGAGGCCCGCGGTGGGCCCGGGTGGTACAGTGTAGCTCCCCGGAGAAGTCGGACACAGATTGTCTCGGAGAGTCCCAAATCAATGTATGATTGGAAAGAAAAGTTTTTCTACATCCACCGAGGGGTGATTCCCGCGGCCATGCAATGGATGAGCATTGGAGTGAAGGAAAGGATTGCGGAGTTCCCGCCCATGAAAGATTACAACAACCAACCGTGGTATGATACTCTGTGTGCCCATTCTACTCCACTGTCTATGGAGAAGTGCCCAGAGGGCGTGCTTGTGATGCTAGGGCTCAGCCGTTTGGGTAACCCGGAGGGTCAAGAGCCCACCGCTGCTGATGCTAGTAAGTACACGTGGATTTCTCCTCCATTGCTTCTTCCTTTCATTTTTGTGTTTACTCTTTATGTCGTTATCCTTGCAGGAATGACGAAGTTCGATCTTTTCGATGCCCGGGGGTCCGCTAAACTGAAGTATATTGCTTTGCCCCAAGGAACTCCCACAGTGATTGAGCGGCTGGCTCGCAATTTTTTGATGCCACAACTCAAGGATGCTCCGCAGCATTACACGCGTACAGGTTACATCCTATACTACCTCTCCAATATTCAATATAATATTTCTTGCATTTTACCGTGGGAGATTCCTGCGCCGAAAAAGGGTGCGTCGTGTTCCACGCCTTGCAAACTCTGACCCACGTGCCCTTTGTTTCAGGCGCAGGGATTTGCCCAGTCAAGATGACCGGGGTTGACCCGGGTGAGACTTCCCCAGGTCGTAAGAAGATGTCATGTTCAGGTAAATCATGTCATATGTTATCGTAGTATGTATGAAGCTTGAACCTTGTTTTATGTCTGTCCGTAGGTGCGGGTCTGAAGCGTCAGCGGAAAGACTCTCGTAAAGGGAAGAAGGTGGCCTCCAGCTCGACCGTTGCTAGAGAGGATGACGAGGCAACAGAGTCAGATGATGACGCTAAACGTCAGCGTACGCGCGGACCTACACCCGTTGATGACTCTGTTGAGGTGTCTAACGAGCTATATCAGAAGCGTATTGAAGATCTTGCCCAAAAGCAGGTTCAAATCTCAAGGCCATCTACGGAGGTCACTAAACCAACTCCGTCCAATGTGGTTGAGGAGTTAGCCCTTAATAAAGGGACAAATGTCAAGCCTGCTGGCCCGAAGATAATTGTGAAGCCTCCACCTAAACGGAAGCCTGTGTTAATCAAATCTGTCAAACAGACCCTTGGTAAGTTTCTGTTGCAGAGCTTGTGTTCAATTTCTGTATATGGAGCACAAAGTCATTACTTTCTTCTTTGTATTCGCAGGGAAAAGTGCCGCTCCACAAGGGGCACTGAAGAAGCCCATTTCGATCGTGGAGAAAGTGAGTGGGCCTATCCCTGAAGATGTGCAGGGCCCAAATCCATCTGAGTTGGAAACCCGGGGACCTTCTCAAGTGGAAGGGATTGTGATGTCTCCGAAGGCAAGTGGAGACGCTGGTAAAAGCCCTTTGGTTGAGTCGTCCCCTGTGAATGTTGATCCAACAATCATGGCAACAGATACCGCCCAAGGAGAAAAAGGTAGTCATCCGGACCCATCCTCTAAAACGGATAAATCTGCGTCCGCGGGTGTTCCCGCGGATAAGGTATCCACAGAAAGCATGCGGACCTCTACGACTCCTAAGGGGGATATAACCAAAGCTGCTCGTGGGTCTGGAAAAGCGAGTGGAAGCGGAACGAGGATTGCTCCTCGTGATTTTGATCCGAACAGGCCTTATCAGCCCCGATGGGATATAAGGCAGACGACCCGCTTTACCAATCCGTTGAGTGCCGAGGAGTTTATCTCCTATGCTGTTCCGCCTAGTGAGCGCGATTATCAAGATAGTATTGACCGTCGCTCATTGTTTTCTGACATGAGCTTGAATCTAGCATTGAGCTTTAGTAACTTCGGGTCGATGCTGCGACGAGAAGAGGAATTCCAACGTTCTTGGCAGGCTCTCCAGAGCGCGGAAGAAGCACAAAGGGAACGGGAGGAAGAATTCCAACGATTCCGTGCAGATGCTCATTCCGAAGTTGAGCAATTGAGGGGTCAACTTCGGTCTGCTGAGGGTGAGATTCAGAAAATGAAGAAGGAGAAAGCTGAAGCTGCCAAGGGGTGGAAAGATTCTTGTGAGCGCACCAATTTAGAACTAGAGCGTGGTCGGAAAGCTAACGAGAAGTTGAAGAATGAGGTTGCCCGTGTGGTCCGCGAAGCAGAAGAGAAACAAGTACTTCTGGATGCGAAACAGGCTGAACTGTCTGACACTGTCATCAAACTGAAAGAGCAACATGAGAGCTTAGTGACTGCCACCACGCGGGTTTCGGAGTTAGAAGCGCAGGTGAAGAGTCTTGAGGAGGAAAAGGCACAACTGGGTGAAACGAATGCCTTATTGGATTCCTCTCGTGTTCAGCTGGAAGTAAGCCTCCAACAAACACAAAATGAGCTCCGTACTGCTGTGCAAACCTCGCAGGCCGCTCGGGAGCGTTTAACTTGGATGATGCAACACGGTCTTCACGGGGTTCGAATTCCTTTGACCTTTATTATTAGTATGTATATGTTGCAATATACTTTATTGCCTTATCTTGTCCATGTTTGATCCATAGGTTTTTAAACGCATATGGAACGAGCCGAAGTTTGGCGATGCGGTTGCGAAGATCGGTGCATCTTCCATGCGGAGTGGCCTACAGGAAGGGTTTGCTGAGGGCTATCATCACCATGCGGCTGGCTTGGCCCTTGAAGATGGAGAGCATTTTGGGAAACCTTATGAAGAAGAAGCCGTTGCTGCGCAACAGGAGTTTGAGACTCTCACCTTCGATGTCTTTGACGTGGTTGATCATTGCCTGAAGACGGATGATCCAATAGGTCAGCTGCGCGAATACTTTAAAGAATCCGATCGTCTTGGCGCAGAGCTCGAAGTGAACGAGCGTAGAGAAGAAGAGATGCGGAAAGCCGCTGCACAAGGAGGAGGCGAATCGTCCAATGCTGCTGCCGGGTCTGGCACGCAGAATGAAGGGGCGGACGATGACGCTTACATAGATCTTATAGACTATAATTGAATTTCGTTGTAATTTGTCAGACTCCTTTGCCTTGTGTTTTTTGTACTTGAACAATTGAATGCTTCCTTATGCTTTATTATGTCAAGTTTAGTTAATTAATTCTTTGTGCTGAGCATAACTGTTGAACTGCCATGCTGATTGGATGACGTCAGCCTTGGAAAAGGGAGTGCCACTTGTCCTGCTGATGTCATCTGTCAGTTTTTTGGCGGCGCTGCAGCTGACTGATGTGACGGTTGACGTCCACACTTGAGTATTAACCATTAATGGTAATTAATGGCCTTCCTTGTCTTTTCTATAAAAGGTTAACCATAGATTAACATTTTCCCATTAACTTTTTATCTTCTATCAATTTCTTCCATGGCTTCTCCGTTAAGAATTACCAAAGCAGAAGTTGAAGCCATGCAAGGGATGTTGTCACTATCTGACCATCCCCCTGTAATCAAGGTACCTCCAACTCCCATGCATCAACTAGCCACTTACTGTGGTTATCTTTTGTTGACTGAAGATCACCAAGTGGACCAACCAGTGAAGCGTGAATCGCTTGGTGCTCCGGTGAGGATGAAGCAGCTAGGTGAGCTCCAAGATCATCCCAAGATTCCCAAGTTAAGGCTCCGTCGAACTGCCACCGGTTGGCAGCATGCCACTTGATGTCTCTTTCCTTTTTAATGCTTTTTTGCTACATAGCCTTTAGGTGCATGTATTGTGTTGGCTTAATCACCTCTTTTGTATGTTTCTTTTGAATCTGGTGATAATATGTAAGTACGCCAATGTTTTGCTTAATGAAATATGTTTCTTGACCGTGGTTGGCATTGCGTGTAGATCATAGAAAATAAGATAAACTGAAAATTCTTTTATTAAAAACGAAATGGTCATAGCCATTGTTTATTACAAACTGAATAAAATACTTCATAAGTAACACATGCGCAGTTGGGCCGCGTTCCATGTGCGTGGGACGGGGGTGCCATCTAAGCGCTCCAGAGCATGAGCACCCTTCCCCAGCACTTCTTGAACTTTGTATGGCCCTTCCCAGTTTGGTGCCAACTTGCCTGACTTTTCTGCGCCGGATGCCTCGTTGTTGCGGAGAACGTAATCACCCGCGCGGAAAACCTCTGCCTTCACCTTTGCATTGTAGTATCTTTCAAGTTGTTTTTTGTAGTTGGCCTCTCTGACAGCGGCCATGTCTCTGCGCTCATCTAGTAGGTCTAGATTGAGTTTTAGCTCCGTGTCGTTAACCTGATGGTTTGCCAGTAGGATTCTCGGAGACGCACAATACATTTCCGCAGGAATGACAGCTTCTGTTCCGTACGTAAGGCTAAACGGGGTTTCTCCATTACTTGTCTTGGATAATGTGCGGTGAGCCCATAAAACATGAGGGAGCTCGTCCACCCAACCCGTGCGTTTCGTTTTAAGTCTAGTCTTGATGCCTTCTACCACGCTTCTGTTCGCGCGTTCGACCTGCCCATTACCTTGCGGATGTGCTACCGAGGTGAATATCTGCTTAACATTCATGGAGGATAACCATTCTTGTAAGTGTTGGTCTGCAAATTGCGTGCCGTTGTCACTTACGATCTCCATAGGCAAACCGAAACGACATATGATAAACTCCCAAATGAATTTTTTAATGCTCTTTCCATCGATGGAGGCCAAAGGCTTGGCCTCCACCCATTTGGTGAAGTAATCAATTGCGACCACCAGATACTTGACGTTTCCTGGAGCTGTGGGAAATGGACCCACGAGGTCGATGGCCCACTTTTGAAAAGGCCATGCAGCGGTTATAGGTATCAGATTGTTCTTTGGGCGCAACGTTCCTGGAGCATGGCGTTGGCACGACTTGCATTTGCGCAATTCCATCTCGGCGTCCCTGTGCATTCCGGGCCAGTAATATCCCGCATTCATTAGCTTTGCTACCACCATCCTAGGGCCAACGTGCAGACCGCATGACCCTTCATGTATGTCTTTGATAAGGTAAGTGGCTTCTGCGGAGTCAACACATCGTAGCAATGGCCCCAGGTAAGAACGCCGGTACAATATGCCATCGATAAGTTGGTAATGCAGTGCTTTGTTTTGTAGCTTGCGAGCTTCTGCCTTGTTGTCTGGGAGTGTCCCGTTTGTGAGATAAGCCCGAATTGGAGTTATCCAAGATGTTGTCCCGACTTGGATAACATTGACCTGTTTTTGAGACACGGACGGGCTATCCAGGACTTCCACTCGCACATCTTTCGCTAGATGATCAAAAACCGTGGATGCCATCTTGCTTAACGCGTCCGCTGGTTTGTTTTGACTCCTCTTGATGTGGTGGACCTTGCAGTATGCAAAGTCACGCATGGCTTGCTCCAAGTACAGAATCATGGATGCTTCACGTGCTTCATATGAACCGTCGATATGATTAGCTACGAGCTGAGAGTCGACGTGGGCGTCTAAGTGTTGTACACCCATTAGTTTCGCAATTCGCAATCCCGCGAGCAACGCCTCGTATTCCGCTTCGTTGTTTGTTGTTGGGAAATTTAGGCGGATTGCATACGTGAAATCCTTCCCTTCCGGTGTAACTAAGCGCAAGCCTGCTCCAGCGCCATCATCATTGCATGCTCCATCGGTGTATAATTCCCATTTCTCCGCTGGCTCTGCATTAGGAGTTGTGATATGTGCCTGTTGGCACTCAGTGATGCTTTCGGCAGGAACTTCCGCGGCGAAGTCCGCGAGGATCTGCCCTTTGAAGGATGTTCTTGACTTATACTCGATCGTGTGTTCTCCCAGCTCAATGGCCCACTTAGCC
This sequence comes from Ambrosia trifida, assembly GCA_028751855.1. Lineage (NCBI taxonomy): Eukaryota > Viridiplantae > Streptophyta > Magnoliopsida > Asterales > Asteraceae > Ambrosia > Ambrosia trifida. Next base: position 62,346,142 of record CM054129.1, on the reverse strand, counting down.
AATCGTCCCGACAATTCTGGCTTGCGCAAGATGTCATTTATGCGAAAGTCTGTTAGGACGATGATGGGGTGTCCTTGGAAGTATCTTCGCAATCTCCTTGACGCGTGCACCAATGCCAGCACCAACTTTTCCATCATTGAGTATCGAGTCTCTGGATCGAGCAGAGTTCTGCTGACGTAATATACTGGTGTTTGGACGCCCTTTCGATCAACCAAGAGAACAGCACCAATTGCCTTTTCCGTTACGGATAAATACAGTGTCAATGGCTCTTTCGGGAGTGGAGCTGTGAGAACAGGCAAATGACTCAAGCATTCTTTCATTTCTTGAAATGCGGCCTCGGCCTCGTTGGTCCACTTAAAGTTGGACTTCTTGAGGCAGCTTTTCAGTGTACTTACGAAAGGGAATGACTTGGACGCATAGTTTGAAAGGAAACGGTTCAAAGCCACTAAGCGCCCCATGAGTGTCTGGACTTCCCGGATAGAAGATGGAGACGGCATACGCTCGATTGCTTGCACTTTGTCCGGGTTTGCGCGGAAACCATCTTTGGTTACAATCACTCCCAGGAACTTGCCCTCCTCCACTCCAAAAGAGCACTTGCTCGGATTGAGCTTCATTCGCACTGCGCGGAGTTGATCAAAAGTCTTCTGGATGTCCAACAACATTTGGTCCTCTTCTGTACTTTTTATGACCAAATCATCCACATAAACTTCGAGATTGACCCCGATTTGTTTGTTGAACGCATTGTCCATTAAACGCTGATACGTGGCTCCCGCGTTCTTCAATCCAAATGGCATTTTGGTATAACAATAAGTTCCTGTATCTGTGCGGAAAGACGTTTTATCTTCGTCTTCCTTAGCCATCTGGATTTGATGATACCCTTTATATGCGTCCAGAAAACACTTGAATCTGAACGGTGCCAGGGAGTCCACCTTTAAGTCAATCTCGGGGAGCGGGTAGCAGTCCTTTGGACATGCTTTGTTTAAGTCTTTGTAGTCCACACACATCCGCCAGCCTCCATTTGACTTTCCGACCATGACTGGGTTGGCGACCCAGGTTTGGTATCTTGTCTTCCGCAGGATGCCTGCAGCTAATAGCTCTTCCACTTGCTCATTCATGGCCTTTGTTTTCTTTGGCCCCATACTGCGCTTCTTCTGGACGACTGGTTCAACGGACCTATAGACGTTAAGCCTGTGCTCCGCTATGTGTCGCGGAACGCCTACCATGTCCGCGGGTTGAAATGCAAAGACATCCATATTTTTAATTAGCAGTTGCTTCAAGTGCGTACGTATGGTGTCAGAGATTACTGGGCCTATGACAACCGTCTGATCTGGGAATTTAGGGTTAATAACCCATTTTTCCGGATCAGTACGGTCCGCTGGCTTCATTATCTTGGGAGGTTTACATGTGTCTGTTACGTGGCAATTCTTGTTTCCGCGTATGAAAGCCACCCCTCCTCGCGTCGGAAAGCCGACCATCTGGTGTGGTGTGGACGCATTGCAGTTGAATTTAGCCAAACCTTCTCTCCCTATGAGAACGTCATGTGATGAAGTCACTGGCAATACCATGAAGTCACATGTCTCCGTGCGGGAGAGTTGTCCGTCTGTCCATATGACAGGGAGTGTGAGTATACCCAATGGAATGATCACTTCATGTATGAACCCGGATATTGGCTCTGTGGTCGGAACGAGCTTCTCTTTGTCTTCGGCATCTAACTGATCGAAGCACTGCCGGTACATGATGTCGGTACTGCTGCCATTATCGAGGAACATATATCTTGTTCGATAATGTCCGATGATTCCTGTGATGATCAATGGTGTTGTGGCAGATGCTCCTCCCTTAACGCGTGGCATAACGACCGGTGCCTCTTTCCAGGAATCATCCTGTGTGGTCGAGTAAGACCTTTTCTTCTGACCCCTGTGATGAGTCATGTATCAGTTATGACGACCCGAGCGCTGTGCATAATGCGCGTTGAGGTTCTTTATCTTCTTGTTACTAGCATCCGCATCTCCTTGCGGGTCTCTGGACTTTTTCCTCACATTCTTCACTAAATGTGAGAGTTGGCCTGACTTGATTGCCTTCTCAATCTCCATCTTTAGACTATAACAATTGTCCGTCAGATGGCCGTAATCTTCGTGATACTCACAATACTTTGACGTATCCACGTTCTTCCGATCTTGACTGAGTTCCCTGGGCTTAGGGAACTGAACTTGTTCGGTCTTCAACACTTCCGAAGGTGTTTTGGACAGTGGGGTCCAATCGTAATTCTTCTTGCTTGGCGGTTTCGAATCACGTGAGTGCTTGCTATTGAGAAGTTGCCGCGCGTCTTGTCCCGAAGAGTATTTCCCTTCGTCCGCGGAACCCGAAATTCTTGACCATACCGATTGCTTTCCCTTGCCTTTGTCGTGCATGCTCGTACCCTGATTGTTGTTATGGTAAAAATTTTTCGAGAGTGTAAACGATCGTTCCGACGACGCATATGTCTTTGCTGCCTCTATCAGCTCATCCCATGCTTCAGGCACACCATCTTTCCCAGTCAGACATCTCATGAGATCATCATGTCGCACTCCATGAATGAATGCGGCCCTGGTAAGTTCTTCACCACACCCCAATTGTAGGGCTTCCTTATTGTATCGGACGATATAATCTTCCAGGCTCTCGTTATCCTTCCGGGAGCATAACAGAATCTGAGCCTTATCCTTCTTGTGTTTCCTCAGATGGGAGAAGTGATTTTTGAATTTCTTGATCAGATCATCGAAGTCGACAAGACTTCCGACCGGTAAACTTTCATACCATACCCTTGCCGCACCTGTTAAGGTTTGAACAAACAGATGGCACCAAGCTTGAACCGGCCATGGTTTAGAACTACCTGCGCAATCGAATGCGTGTAGATGATCATCCGGATCGCGCAAACCATCATATTTGCCGATCGTGTTCGGCAACTTACATTCAACTGGCATAGGTGCCAATGCAATTCTTGCGCAAAATTTGGATCTTTCCGCGAATGTTTTTGGGCGGTATGGCTTATGTAGATCATCGTCTGGGTGAGGCTGGTTGCTAGCCACAGACTTGTTACGTGGCCTCCCAGTTCGATCAGAGTTAATCTCATTCTCAGATTCATAACCATCAGGTTCCCCGGTCAGGTTGACGTGGTCCTGAACGTGAGTAATCTTACCACGTTCTCCACCACGTACCGCCTGGCGAGGTTTAGCTGTATGACGAAAAGCAGGTTGTTCTTCGTTTTGAGAGTCGTCTTCAGCGTCAAAATTCAAGGTTTTTCTTGCTTCCGACCTAGCTTTTGCTATCAGTCTCTTCTGGTATTCTGCTATAGTCTTAGCATTTTCCTGAGCCAACCATTCTTCCAGATCTTCGACAGGCTCTTCAGTCGCTTTCTTTTGTGCTGCTACCGCCGACTTTCTTGGTGCAAACATTGGAAAGGTAGTGGTAGCCTGTCTCTGATTCACGTTCTTAGTCACCGTCGTTGGTGCGATTGTATCTTGATTTTCTTGGACCCCATCGTCGACATTGGTGGGATCGACATGTTGTTCGGTTCCAGAATCCATTTGCACTAGTTTGAAAGATTGGTACACCGTAACGGATGGCGCCAATGAAGAAACAAATAGCCTAACCTCCTTGTAAGGGTGATAGTCTAGATGTAACCACAGGATTGATCCTTCACTAGCACTTCCTGGATTAAAGTAACCTGCAACAAAGATCGAGTGGGTAGGGAGACGACTACACAAGGTAGTAGTTTATAACAAAAACGGGGGTGAATGGGGATACTATCAAGTGTGATAGCTTTTAGGGTTAGCCAAAAGTGTCCTCTCTATTAGGGAGATGATCCCTTATATAGAGGTGGACGTATGCCACCATTACCCAGAACCCTAATCATAATGGGCCAGGCCCGATTAGGGTTGTCTCCACTACCCAAGGATTATATTAGTAAAGTAGTTAAGATATAGCAATAAATAAGGAAACATGGAACGATTACCGCTTTTACCGCTTACGCGCGCGGACATCTCTCCGTGATTGTAGGAGAGTCGTTGCTACTTTGCTGATATCTCTCCGTAATGATAGGAAAGTAGTTAATGCTTTGATATACGGAGTAACCTCTTTCGTGCGCGTGAAGCTCTTCCGCGGGGCTGAATTCCGGGTTTGGGTATGCTCTGCGCAGTTATGAGCACCCAATCCCATCATTTGCTCAAGTCAAAAACACCCGAGCTAAAAACACGAAGCTAGAATGTTATATATAATAATAGTGTATTAAATATAATAATAATAATAATATAATTAAAAAAAGTCAAGGCGTGACTTTAAAAGTCATGGCCCAAAAGGCCCAAGATATGAGGAGGTTGAATGCAGCAACATTTATTTTTGGGGAGGAGACATCGAAGAGGGCAACAATATTATAGATATTATTTTTCGAAGGAGCCGCAGAATATTACTAGAGATATACATCGAAGCGGCAGCAGGGGCACTAATATAGGTGCAAGCACGGCTCGGTTCTAATTCAATTACTTATATATTCAAATCCGTTGTGAACACCATGAATTTGTCTTGTTTTTATTGTTTTGATTTTATCATGATTTTTATTGGCTAAACCTTTTTGCTACCTAGGTTAAAGATGATTGCACTTGTTTGATTTATTTTCTTTTGGTTCTTGGAACTTTTGGTTGTGGGTGAACTTTAAAGTAAAGAACTCTTTATTTTCTGGTTTGATGTGTATGCGTATTTAGTTTTGTTTTTATAAACTCCACTTGCGTTTTTTGTGAATGTCTTTCATGTATGAATGCGGGTTAGGTTGCGGACTGGGTGTTAGCAACTAGTTTATGGTTAATTCTCCAGGTTATCCATAGGAGTTGTAATTGTTAGTTAGGTAATTCTAAGTGTTCTACCAATTCTCAATAGTTGTAAGGTGTGAGATTGTTGGTCTGTCTAGGGTGTTAAATTGCTAGTTCTAGAGGCTTTGTGAGAAGATCTTCCTAGTTTCCCTAGCATTCCTTGTAGGCCACGTCTTATCAGAAATATTGTAGTTACCCCTTGCACTTTCGGGTGTATTGTGACTTTCGCGCTGTGAGGTAGACTGTCTAGCGGTTACTTTAAGATTCGAGTAGGTAAGCCAGTGAGGGTAACCGCTCAACCGGTGGTTTAACAGCTTTTAAGAATTCTACGGGTTATATCTTGAGAAGGGTTAGGGTTCCTGTAGTTGACTTTAAGTTTAGTATTTTAAGATCCCGGTTCCACACCAGTTCCATAGCCATTAGAAGCTTATCATTCATGTGTAGGATTCTAGTCTAGGTAGTGCCTTCTCATTATCTGATCCGAATTCCAGTCTCCAGCTTGTGTTTTAAGTTATTTTAGTTTCTTTTATTTATTTGCAGTAGTTTTATTAGAAAACCCCCCAAACCATAAAAACAATTTAAGTCAGTTTGTAGATAAGTAGTCGAGTCTAGTTTACGTTTTCCAGTAGAGTCTCGTGGGTTCAATACTCGGACTTACTTTAGTTGTACTGCACTTAGGGGTGCAAACGAGCCGAGTAGCTCGCGAGCTACTCGAGCTCGGCTCGGCAAAAAGCTCGAAACGAGCCGAGCTTTATCAAGCTCGAGCCGAGCTTGAGCCTAAAAGAATGCTCGTTTATTTATCGAGCTCGAGCTCGAGCCTGGCATGTGAAGCTCGTTAGGCTCGTCGAGCCTAGTATAATATTAGTTTTTTTAATATTTAATAATATTTACCATTCATTTAAAGTTGTTTAGTAAACGAGCCCGAGTCTGAGCTTCACTTATCAAGCTCACGAGCCTAAATGAGCAATTATTTATATTATATTTATTTAATATATTAACTATTAAATACTAAACAAGCCGAGCCCGAGCCGAGCTCGAGCTTGAGGAATTACAAACGAGCCGAGCTCGAGCTTTGAAAACAAAGCTCGAATCGAGCCGAGCTCGAGCCCGAGCTCTTATAACTTAAACGAGCTCGAGTTCGAGCCTGGTCGAGCTCGGGCTCGGCTCGGCTCATTTGCACCCCTAGCTGCACTGACCGGTACACTTGCCGGTTGTGTGGTTTAGGTTTAGAGAGTCTTAGGTTATAAATTTAAAGCTTTGAGTGTATAGTTTAGGTTACTTTAGTTAGTTTTTACTAAACCACTTTTAGCACATCAAGTTTTTGGCGCCGTTGCCGGGGACTCTTGGCGATTGCGTTTACTAGCTTTGATTACACTTATCTGCCATATCTGTGCTACTTGTGTTTTGTTTGTAGTTTGTCTTTTTGTAAAATGAGTCGTAGGAGTCTAAGTTTATGTGTCTTTTGTTTGTTTTGAGTCTGTACATATGTGTGAGATTTGTGGAGGACCCCATTTTACCATTTTATGTCCACAATATGAGGGGTCCTCTGCACATTATTGTACTAATTCCTTTGTGCAGCCACAGCCATATTATTCACAGGGTTGTCCTACATATTATTATGATGACTTGTATCAGCAGCCACATTTTAATCAGTATCATGATCAATTTTCTGGAAGCAATTCTCGTGAGGATAGTGGTAATGATTGGAGTGAAATCAAGAGTTTGTTGACATTACTAGTTGCTAAGGATGCCAATACCCAGAACATGTTAGCAGAGCAGGACACCCTCCTAAAAAACCACGACATCCTCATAAAAGACCGACAGGCTGCTCTTTTAGATCTTCAACGAACAGTAGAAGACATTGCTAGGAGATTAAAGGAAGAAGAAGAAAAGGTTCAGCAAGAGCAGCTGCCGAAAGTTGGTTATACATATGATGCAGAGGGCAACTACCTCGGTTACATGAATGCTCTGGGGGAGTTGTTCCCAACGTTTCCAGAAGAAGGGAAAGAGCCGATCATGGAATACGCAGATGAGTCAGATGAAGAAATCATCCCAATCACGGAGACGAAAATGGACATTGAAGTCCCACCTCCGGTGCCACAGGTTACTATATATGATTTTGGGAGTGACTCTGACGAAGAGGACGATGAAGAAGAATGGGCGGCGTATCAGAGGTCGTTAGTGAAGAGAGAAGTGATTGAAGAAGAAGTGGAATTGGGAGATTCCATAGGTATGATGTTTGGTGCAGAGGAAGACAACGAGGTGAGTGAGAAGTCGTTGTCTGAAGAGAATGAGTTTTTAGATCTAGAGTTAGAGGGTTTGCCTATTTATGAAGAAGTATGGGAGTCTGATCCCAATGGGGATATTGTAACACCCCGACCAGGGAGGGGCTGGACGAAATATAGATTGATGTCAAACTTGCACAGCGAAAGTAACAATTATTATTTTTAATGTTTAATACAAATTCTAGTCTCAAAATAAATCTATACAACTTAAATAAATGAATTAACAACTAATGCAGGGACGAATCGCGGCGGTCGTCAAAGCAACTATCGAATTGTTTTCCGTTGGTAAATCCAATCCTTAACCAAATTTAGCTCTAAATCCACAATACCGCAACCCTTGTGTCTTGACTCTTCTACCGATATCATCTACGATCCATAAATTTGTGTCTATAACATGTAAATCTCTAATCCGCAGCTAGTATCATATACCTCACGTTCGCCTTCCATCCATAAGCTGTACCTGAACACATGCTGAAAAATAGTTTGGGTCAACAAATATGTTGGTGAGTCCGTGTGTGCATTCAACAGGTTTTGTAATAAGTTTTATCATAGTTTATCATTCAAAAATAAGTTACCAAGTTCCCATGGTTTCGCACTGGTGATGTACAAGTCACACCTCAAACCTAACCCTGAATCCAACTACTCCCATTATGGATTCCCATGGCAAAATACATGCCACAACGGTCCGCAGACCTCAGTGGAGGGTTTTCCAGGCTTCCGGATCCACTGTGTGTGGGGGATTCCCCAAGTAGTACTACCCATATATTAAGTGGCCCAATTCCCTTGGGTTAATGAGTGTGAATGGTATCGGAAGCACCTTGTCACATCATACTGTTTATCAATGTCACACTATACTGGTTTTACACATCGTACTGGTTTATCACTGGAAGCATATGTTCACCCCAAAACATTTATAAAATATAAAAAGGGGAAAGTTCACGGAACTCACCCTTGTATTGCAGCACGTGGTCGTACGGTACCTCGATTCTTAAGCCCACCTATTGTGCAAGTCCTACTATAATTATAAGTATCAGTATGTGGAAGCAAATATCGCGATTACACGTGTGGGCAAGCTAAGTTCTTTGGGTGTTAATATTGACATATTCTAATTGTGGTTATGAAACTATCTTTGCAGTATATAGCTATGGAAATATTAACAGGATCATTGCTTATAATTATATACTACCCATATATCTATATATTTATTTGTAAGCACCCTTAGTTATCAATAAAATGAGAGTATTAGCAACTTACGGTAATGTTAGTGGTGATATTTATATTAAATAATGGAATAGCATTAGCAACTTTAGTATAACGTGGTTTAATATTGGTAGTGTAAGGTTTGTACAAGTCTTCACATATAATATTAAGTTTACTACTTTACTATGTTACCTAACAGTTACTAGATTCCAACTTTGTAATCTAATGTGTCCCATGTCCTATTGCCTAGGCTATCCCTTAATTTATAATATGGTCACATTAACCAACTGAAATTTAGTCATGTCCAATAGTCCCTGGTATCGTATATAATTGTCCAAAGTTCCAGTCCATGTCTGGATTGTCACCTTAGATCCTACAAACACATTATTGTCTTTACTAGTGTGTTATTTTCCTATTTATATGCACATATCTCGCCAAAGTTCCACACATGCTTATGCGACAATAATAATCAATGCTTATAATGGATAACTAAATGGTTGTTTATACCTTTCACAAGCTCGGGTTACAACTCGGCTCTATAACTTTGATCTTGTGTCAATCGGTACTGGTACAGCCCCTTTATCTTCATCATCACAAATAACGCTGCCAATTATCAGTGTCACCATCTCCAAACATCTCTGTTCTCACCAACATGAGCTCCCATGATTTCCTAATCTCAAATAAATGGTTCTTAATAGCTAGTCATATACTATAGATTGGGAATGGGAATTAGCTAATCTTCAAAAGAAAGGATCTTAACTGACCTGAGTTTCTTATAATGTGGGGACCCTAATCGAAACCACCGTCAACAGCCGTTGACCACCACAACAAATACCATATCGTCCACATCGTAATCATAAGCATAGAAATAAGATTGCTGGAGGGGTGTTATCTTGTTACCGGAACAGATCATGCCGGCCAGTGACCAGCATCGACCCTCCCTTTGTCTCTCTAATCGGTTGTGTGTTTCTATGTGTGAGGGTGGAGTGGGTTTTTGCGTGTTCAATAAGATTAAGGTATGGGTGGACTTTTATAATCAAGTGACTTGTGTGTGTGAGGGTATCGTGTCAAGTAAATAAACAGGTGAGGGGTGTGTGTGTTTTAAGGTTAGAGTGACATGGGGCACATGGCATGCGTGCCATGTGTCCCCATGGGTGACTAACCCATTAGTTACGGTGCGGGTTCGTTAACGCGTATAGGTTTTAAACACGTCACTCGTACTTGCGTATAATAATAATCTTTAATAAAATATTTAAACAAAAGTATCGGGTTCGGTTTCGTGTTAGAATATAAACTGATATTTATATTAAAATAAAGCGCGAAAAATTTGGGTCCAGAACTGGGGTGTTACAGATATAGCATACCTAGATGCCTTATTTGAAGGTGAACAGACAGACATGACAGAAACTGCACCAGATGAAAGAACTAAGTGTGGGGATCATCCCATGGAAATGGTGGTAGAAGAAGCACACCATAGCTGGCCCGTGGTATTAGTGATAGATGGAATTTCAAAATCAACAGCACCACGGGAGAGGGCAAGGAAGAGAAAAAGAAAGGATTGGAACCGGAAAAGGATCGAAGACTGGCACGAGTTGGAGAAGAAGAAGCCAGTGAATGTCAAGCACGACCAGTTTATTTGCTACATGCCACGCATCCGGTTAATTCCAAGTAAGTTTAAATTTTGGTGGTCTGACCCGTTAAGAACTATTAAATTATTTTTCAATTCCACAAATAAATATTTAATTGTTAATAAGAGTCGAGTGGAATTAAATGGGTTAGATAGGGTCCAGATAAAAAAGAAGCCCCCTGATTAAGTTTAAGTGTGGCAAGGTTCTGTAGATTTGTAAATTTATATTTATACTTATTTTTTTCTAGCTTTTCATTTTTTTTATTTGTGGTCCGTCCTTCGGGCGTGGTTCATAGGTTTTTTATCTTTCTATTTTATCTTTGTTTTTGTGTCTTAGAGTCTGTTTGCGTGTTTGCTTGGGTAGAGAAAATTTCACCATGAGCGGATCCTATGTATCATCTTTATATATATTTTATGAGTGGGAGTTTTGATAAAGGTTTGGGTAATAAAAGAGATTTTTTCTTAAAAAATAAATAAATAAATAAATTAACTTTCTGTGAAAAAAGGCTTTTCACGTAATGTGAGGAGTCTAGGCTGACCTGTTCGCCTCATGCGACAAGCTATTACCCTGGAAAGTTATATTTTTTTTTTCGCTTGCAACGCGTGTTGTGATCACCAGTGTCCTTCACGTTGAGCGAGAACCAGATTTTTTTTTCTTATACCCATTTGGTTCTACCACCATTCACCGCCATTTTGCCAAGCAGGTACGTCTTCTTGTTTGTTGTTATATTATGAGTCTAAGTTAGTAGTTTGAGTCTTTTTTATTTTTTATTTTTGTGTGGTTCGGTATTATGCTCGGGTTTTGTTTGTTTCATTTTGCGCAGGTTTGGATTGCGCCGCCCGTACTCAATCTCCACTCGGGTGATTCCGGAGCTGTTATCATTTATCAAAGCAAGCCCAGAGTTTACTATTGTGTTAGAGCCGATCGTGACCAAAATGCTATACGATCGAGCTGGATTGGACTAGAGTTTTTGGAGCATACGCGTTAATAAACCAGCTAAGTCCTTTCCAATTTGCCCTTGTCTTTTTATTTTTGTATTTGGAATTTATTTTTTGTTTTTAGTCGTTATCTATTCCTACATTGAGGGCAATGTAGAGTTTAAGTGTGAGGATGGGAAATTGTCGTTTAGTCTGTATCCAGAGTCATTTTGAGTCCAAAAATTGAAAAAAAAAAAAACAAAAAAACAAAAAAAAAAAAAAAAAAAAAAAAAGAGAAAAAAAAAGTCCCTGATTTTAAAGTTTGCATTATAAAATATGGAAAATGATAGGTAAAGTCAAGTGTCTGGTTTTCAAATATTATATGTATTAGGTAGACTAAATGAACCTAAAATTAAACTAACATGATAAGGGGCTTAGAAACCGGCAGTTGGGTTTAAGAGGATAAGTATACCTGCAATCGCAGTTGGCACGTGATTAGATTCTTAAAATTAAAGTAACCTATGTTTTGAGGCCAGATTATTTGATTGTGATTCCATAGCATAATTCTTTTTCATGGACGAAAAATAGATAAGTGTGGGGATATTTGATGTATTGTAAAATACATCTATTTCGGTGTAAAGTTTGTATAGTTTTCGAGTCGTTTAGATAGTGTTTTTATTAGTTTTAAGGTTGTACCGGTCTATTTTATCTAGTATAGGTTTTTATAGTTTTTTACTTGTTTTGTGTCTTTTCTAGTATTTATCTATTTTATTTTTATATTTTGGTAGGTGTTCATGGACGTTGGATCGTAAACAAGCAACTTTGCTCAAGTCAACAACACCCTAGCTAAAAACACGGAGCTAGGATGCTATATATAATAATAGTGTATTAAATATAATAATAATAGTATTTAAAAAAAAAAGGTCAAACCGTGACTTTAAAAGTCACGGCCCAAAAGGCCCAAGATATGAGGAGATGGAATGCAGCAACATTTATTTTTTGGGCAGCAATATTATTGATATTATTTTTCGAAGGAGCCGCAGAACACCCAGTCTTGCTTTTATTGTTTTGATTTTATCATGACTTTTATTTGCTAAACCTTTTTGCTACCTAGGTTAAAGATGATTGCACTTGTTTGATTTATTTTCTTTTGGTTCTTGGAACTTTTGGTTGTGGGTGAACTTTAAAGTAAATAACTCTTTATTTTCTGGTTTGATGTGTATGCATATTTAGTTTTGTTTAAATAACTTTTATAAACTCCACTTGCGTTTTTGTGAATGTCTTTCATGTATGAATGCGGGTTAGGTTGCGGACTGGGTGTTAGCAGCTAGTTTATGGTTAATTCTGCAGGTTATCCATAGGAGTTGTAATTGTTAGTTAGGTAATTCTATGTGTTATACCAATTCTCAATAGCTGTAAGATGCGAGATTGTTGGTTTGTCTAGGGTGTTAAATTGCTAGTTCTAGAGGCTTTGTGAGAAGATCTTCCTAGTTTCCCTAGCATTCCTTGTAGGCCAAGTCTTATCAGAAATATTGTAGTTACCCCTTGCACTTTCGGGTGTATTGTGACTTTCGCACTGTGAGGTAGACTGTCTAGCGGGTACTTTAAGACTCGAGTAGGTAAGGCAGTGAGGGTAACCTCTCAACCGGTGGTTTAACAACTTTTAGGAATTCTGCGGGTTATATCTTAAGAAGGGTTAGGGTTCCCGTAGTTGACTTTAAGTTTAGTATTTTAAGATCCCGGTTCCACACCAGTTCCATAGCCATTAGAAGCTTATCATTCATGTGTAGGATTCTAGCCTAGGTAGTGCCTTCTCATTATCTGATCCGAATTCCAGTCTCCAGCTTGTGTTTTAAGTTATTTTAGTTTCTTTTATTTATTTGCAGTAGTTTTATTAAAAAAACCCCCAAACCATAAAAACAATTTAAGTCAGTTTGTAGATAAGTAGTCGAGTCTAGTTTACGTTTTCCAGTAGAGTCTCGTGGGTTCGATACTCGGACTTACTTTAGCTGTACTGCATTGACCGGTACACTTGCCGGTTTTGTGGTTTAGGTTTAGAGTGTCTTAGGTTATAAATTTAAAGCTTTGAGTGTATAGTTTAGGTTACTTTAGTTAGTTTTTACTAAAACACTCTGTTCACATCAGCTGCCAAGAGATCGAAACCAATGTACTCCCGGTAAGTCCTCTAGCAGAATCCCCATGCTCCGGGCGCTAGCCTCACCGAGAACCGGCGATGGGATCGTGGGCGGCAGCTGAGGGTCAGATTCTGGCGAGAGGCGTAGACGACAACTGATGACGGTGACAAACGCCTCGCCATAGAGATGTGCGCGAGACTGGCGCTTGTGCGCACACTGAAAGTAGTCCACCAGGAAAGCTGCTAGGTCGCACGATCGCCGCATAACAAAACAGTATAAAAAGAAAAGGTCAATTTGGTTGACCTTCTCCCGACTGTTCCCCCGTGCTGTGATAGAGGTGGCGATCGCATGCTGCAAATAATAATAATACAGGGGGTCCCTAATCGACGTCGCCTTCGCCATATTCTTCCCAATGTTGGAAGTGGCGATGTGCCTCCAGGGTTGGCCTATCCACCCTCGTGACAGCGTCCCGGTACAAAGGAGTATCAATCTCAACGGGTAGGTACAACCCCGAAGCAACAATGAACTCCTGCAAAAAATAATTGTATATATTAACAAATTTTGGTATCATAATAATCAAATGATAGATAATTGATATAACTTACCTTATAGGTCATCTCCTGCCACTGCCTCGCCACCTGAAATCGGATGGGGCGAAAAGGCTGAGCTGGGTCGTCTCTCCGGGGCCGGTCTAGCACCTCGAACGACGAGATAAATTCGATCGTCAGTCCTGGTAAGAATCCTCCTTCACTATCTCAAAGAGACGACGCCATGGGGTGTCAAACCCCACAAAGTCGTTCACCCTCCCAGATTCGTTGACCTTCTCCAGAAGAGTCCAGCTAATGTACATATGAGGGTCGACGGGCATTTGACGCAGCTTGTTGCACTTGCGCCCCTCCTCAAAATCCAGGTAAGGGTGGCCCTGTAAAGTGTCCACCGGGTGTCGCGACGCCTCTGCGACGGTCCAACCGCCGGCGTAGACGACCCAGCATCATACTTAGTACCAAATGCCCCATCTAAAAAAATTGGGTCCATATCTATGTAAACAATAATTTGTAATTAATAATTATAACAACAACAACAACAACAACAACAACAGCAACAGCAACAGCGACAGCGACAGCAACAACAATAGCAACAGCAACAACAGCAACAACAACAACAACAACAACAACAACGTAATAATAATAATAACAATAATAACAATAATACCGTAATAGTAATAGTAATAATAGTAATAATAATAATAACAACAACAACAACAATGAAGGGGTAGGGTACTATTCTCCTGCGCTTTCAGGCGCACCCTACCCACTATTTAAAACCTCCGCATAAAATAACACATCTGAAGACACAGCAGCGCCAAAGGCGCAGCTGCTATTCTGCGCAGAAGCATCAGTTGGCAACACCCGGGAACATCCCCCTTGGAGCCCAACTTGCTACCTCCCGTCAGGTGTCAGCCGACAACTGGTCAGCCGCCTGACGTCTCCTAACATCAGAAGAAACGGAGACTCTCCAGCAGACCCAGCCACAACACGCCACGTGTATGGAGGACAAAGCACTGCCCAGCCGACCAACCACGAGGCGCCACGTGGCCCAATCAAGAGAGGCCCTCCTCAGCTTGGATTACTTTATCTAACTAAGGATTGGAATCCAACTAGTGGGGCCTGCAAAGCAGCCGGCCCGGGCCTCTAACCCAAGCCCATTAACGATCAGAATGGGCCCGATGGCCTTGGGCCCATGCCTCTCCTATAAAAGGAGGACTTGGCCTCCTTTCTTCTGACGTTGGAATCAGCCAATTAGAACTAATACACTTGTTCACCACTTGTACCATTACTTGTATCTTTTATTAATAGAGATTATCTTTTCCAGTGGACGTAGATCTTACGAGATCGAACCACTTATACCCTTGCCTATTGTGTCTCTTTGCTTGTCACTCGTGCATATAACCATAGACCAACCATCGTTGTGAGCCAAGGATTATACCCTACAGCGAACACGAGTCGTTACTCCATATATTATCCCATCCTACCCCATTACATACTCGTTGTTTCTTCATTGGCGTCATCCGTACCGGCTGAAAGACCCAAAAAACTTTCAAACCTACATCCTTTAAACTCACAAAATGGCTGATCTAACCCCTGTTGGAACCAAAGGAGCAACCCCCTCTACAGTCGTTCAGACCGCCAGAGCGGGAATGCTCCAAACTCCAGATAAGGGCACGCCACAAGCAACCACAAGGAAAGAAACACCGCCCAGGGCGGTTTCTTGCTCAGACTCGTCTAAATCCGACGCACCCACCACACCAATGGATCCCGACGAGTGGCTTTTTCACAAACAGCTTAAAAACACCAAGATCTACCAAAATATGTTGGCAAAACTCCAAACCAACAAGTCTAAAAGCAAGGCCTCCCCTTCTGCCAAACACAGTCGAAAGGGGAAAGAAAAGCAAGCCACGCGTCCAAAGTCTCATGGTGGAGGTCGCAGTAAGAACACACAAGACCAGGACCTAGTAGACTCCGCGTCAGAATCTGACGGCTACCAGCCAACCAGTGATTCAGACGCAACAACAACCTCAAAAGCCAAAAGGCGGAAGCTGACAAAAACTCAATCGGCGACATCACACAAGAAGGAAGACGACGACTTAAACAGGCCATACAGGCCTAAGTCGTTCGCTCTAAGCTCGAAATTTTGTCAACGAATAGCCACCGCACCTATAGAAAAACAAGCTAAACTCCCCAGCAACATCGGCAGGTACGATGGCCTGCGAGACCCCACTGACCACTTACACGACTTCGAGTGTGCGGGAACCACAGTCCTCTGGCCTGTACAAGTCTGGTGTCACCTGTTCGCACAAACCCTTACAGGCGCAGCCAGAGTTTGGTTTGACAACCTTCCGATAGGAGGCATCCTAGACTTCGATGACCTCATCCAGAAGTTCAAAGATCACTTCTCCCATCTCATGCGACACAAACGGGACAAGGTCCATATCCTCCTATGTCAGCGCACAGACAACGAATCAATAGATGACTACATTGTGCGCTACAACAAGGAGGCACTGCAGATCGGTTGCGGGGAAGAGCTGACGCGCGCAGGCTTCATTCATGGAGTACGCAACGAGGATCTGATGAAAACACTATCCGGAAAAACGGGGGTCCCAGATTCTTGGGAAGAAGTCATCAAAGCCTCAAAAATATACGCATCCTTGGAGCGCTCTATCAAGCAGCAGCGCGGCTACAACCAAACAAACAACTCTAACCGGAACAAAGGAAAGCAATCCGTCTGGTCACGCATTTCAGGACCAACGGACGAAGGTAAATACTCACCCGCCAACGACGCTCGACAGACAATTACCAACAAGCAATCAAGGGACCACAGAAGCCAACCCAAGAAGAACACCGACTGGACGCCGCTCACAAGAACTCCGTCACAAGTACTCAAAACAGAGCAGGTCACTTTCAAAGAACCCAAGGTGTTGGGCAAAAGAAAGAATGTTGACCACACCAAATATTGTGAATACCATAACGATTATGGTCACCTGACGGATAACTGCTACAACCTAAAGTAAGAAATAGAGGCGGCACTAAAGACGGGCCAGCTCGGTCATCTTATCAAAAACATTAACAAAGGCGGGCGCAACAACCAAGACGACAAACATGAAGAACCCGGAAAGAAACAAATCCGGAATCTACAAACAAGTTACATCAGGCATACCCCGCATTATCATTGTAATATGATCTCCGCCGCGGGAAAACGCCAGAACAAAGGAAAGCGCCCGAGAGAAACAGATGACTCCTGGTAGGAGGTGGACGTCCTCCTCCCCCAGGTACGAGGCGGACCCTCCGCAACTGCGCCATTAATCGTCACCGGCGTCGTAGGACATTATCGAACGCAATCCATGTTCCTACATGGCGGAAGCAGCACTGACATCATCTACGATTAGTGTTTTCAACAACTGGACGAGGATGACAAAGCCCGCCTCGTTCCAGTCAATGCACCAATCTCAGGCTTTATCGACGAAGTCATCATGCCGCGCGGCATAATCACCTTCCCGGTCACTTTGACAGATGGTACCCATGAACTCACAGAAATATGTGACTTCATGGTCCTACCAGCAACATCTCGCCACGATGTCCTACTAGGGCGGGAAGGCCTGGCAAAGTTCAACGCCAACGCCTCCACCCCGCACCAAATGGTAGGCTTCCCGACCCGAACCGGCGTCGCAATCATCGCGGAAACAAACAGTGCCACGCAATCGAGGTGGCAAAACCACAAAAAACACAAACCCGATTGGAGCCGGAAAACTGGATCCTCAACCCCAAATTCCCGGACCAAACGGTCATCATCGGCCATGAAATCTCCAACACCATAAGAGCGCACCTCAAACAACTCTTAGTAAAAAACATAGACATATTCGCCTGGCAACCATCTGATATGATCGGCGTTCCAAGGGAAATCGCGTAACACAAACTCAACACTTACAGATCGGTGGAGCCAGTCGCTCAGAAGATGCGCAAAATGGGGCCAGAGAAAACAAAGGCGATGAACGAACAAGTCAATGAACTGCTCCACGCAGGCATCATCCGTCCAATACGCTACCAAACCTGGGTAGCCAACCCAGTCATGGTAGGAAAAGCGACGGGCGGATGGCGCATGTGTGTCGACTACAAAGATTTGAGCAAGGCCTGTCCAAAGGATTGTTACCCTCTTCCAGAAATCGACTTAAAGGTGGACTCCCTCGCGCCATTTCGCTTCAAATGCTTCCTCGACGCCTACAAAGGCTACCACCAAATCCAAATGGCAAAGGAAGATGAAGACAAAACGGCCTTCCGCACGGACACAGGAATCTTCTGTTACACCAAAATGCCTTTCGGCCTGAAAAATGCGGGAGCCACATATCAGCGACTCATGGACAGCGCTTTCATCCACGAGATAGGCGTACGCTTGGAGGTATACGTTGATGATCTCGTCATCAAAAGCAAGGAAGAAGACAGCATGCTGGATGATATCCAAAAGACATTCAATCAAATGCGAAAGGTGCGCATGAAGCTTAACCCCAGCAAATGTTCCTTCGGCATGGAAGAAGGGAAATTCCTGGGAGTTATTGTCACAAGGGATGGCTTCCGCGCAAACCCAGACAAGGTCCTCGCCATCGAAAGAATGCCTTTACCAACATCCATCAAGGAAGTCCAAACCCTAATGGGACGCCTCGTCGCCCTCAATCGCTTCCTTTCAAATTATGCTTCCAAGTCTTTTCCATTTGTAGACACTCTAAAAAATTGTCTTAAAAAAAGTAATTTCCGCTGGACCCCTGAGGCGGAAAAGGCTTTTCAAGAAATGAAAGAATGTCTTATGAATTTACCTACTCTCACAGCACCATTACCCAAAGAGCCGTTAACCCTATACCTCTCTGTAACAGAGCGGGCAATCGGCGCAGTACTCCTAGTAGACCGGAAAACCGTTCAAACACCCATCTACTACATTAGCAGAACCCTGCTAGACGCAGAGACTAGGTACTCCACAATGGAAAAACTAGTACTAGCTCTCATCCATGCATCGCGCAGACTGCGCAGGTATTTCCACGGCCACCCAATTAACGTCCTAACAGACTACAGAATCAGCGATGTACTACGCAAACCCGAAACCTCAGGACGCCTGGCAAAATGGGCAATCGAACTAGGTGAACACACTATCAATTACAAACCTAGACCCGCAGTCAAGGGACAAGTACTCGCTGACTTCGCCACCGAAATACCAACGGACAAAATTGCTGAATGCTTAGCCAAGCAAGACCCTGCACAACCAACACCCGAAAATGAAGGCTGGAAGCTCTATACCGACGGCGCATCAAATACAGATGGCGCAGGCGCGGGTCTGCGACTAATCAGCCCAAACAAGAAAGAATACACATACGCCATTCGGTTAGATTTTGCCGCAACAAACAATGAAGCGGAATATGAAGCACTACTAGCAGGACTGCGCATTGCGCACCAAATGGGAGCTTCCCACCTCGAAGCACACGTTGATTCACTGCTAGTAGCTGGACACATCAATGGCACGTATGACGCAAGGGACGCCACAATGGCCCTATACTTACAGCAGGCCAAGCTACTTATGCGCAAATTCACTTCTTGCATGGTCACCCACATCAACCGGAGTGAGAACAAACCCGCCGACGCATTAAGTAAAATGGCTTCCACGGTTTTTGACCACATGGCCAAAAACGTTCCGGTTGAACTACAAGAAAGCCCATCCGTCCCAACAAGACAAGTAAACGTCATCCAAACAGGTACCACCTCTTGGATGGCGCCACTCAAAGCGTACGTAACATCCGGAACGTTACCCGATAACAAGGCGGAAGCACGAAAAATTCAACACAAAGCCTTGCACTATCAGTTAACAGATGGAATCCTCTACCAACGATCATACTTGGGTCCCCTACTACGATGCGTCGACAAGGAGGACGCCTCCTTCCTCATCAGAGATATTCACGAGGGTACCTGCGGACTACATGCAGGACCCAGAATGGTGGTGGCCAAGTTAATGAGCGCAGGCTATTATTGGCCAGGAATGCACCCAGACGCAGTAGCAGAATTACGCAAGTGCGATTCTTGCCAGCGCCACGCGCCAAACACCTTGCGCCCCAAAAATGACTTGGTTCCCGTCACGGCGGCGTGGCCATTCCAGAAATGGGCGATAGACCTTGTTGGCCCATTCCCCACAGCATCGGGAAACGTCAAATTCTTAATAGTGGCAATCGACTACTTCACAAAGTGGATCGAAGCGAAGCCACTAGCAAAAATAGACGGCGCACACACCAAGAAATTCATATGGGAATTCATCATATGCAGGTTCGGCTTGCCGTATCAGATCATAAGCGACAACGGAACCCAATTTACCGACCAACACTTGCAACAATGGCTGGCGCAAATGGGTGTCCAACAGATCTTCACATCAGTAGCTCATCCCCAAGGGAACAGTCAAGTCGAAAGAGCAAATCGATGCCTCATCGAAGGCATCAAAAAGCGGCTGGGAACCAAAAGAACAGGATGGGTGGACGAAGTTCCACACGTCCTATGGGCAAATCGCATACTCGCCAAAACCAGCAATGGCGAAACTCCATTCAGCCTAACCTACGGTTCCGAGGCCGTCATACCCGTAGAAATCGGATGCCCCTCCGCAAGAGTACTCATGGCGGAAAAAGGGCAAAACAACAAAGAGCTGCGATTAAATTTAGACCTACTTGAAGAGCGGCGGGAGCTCGCCGCCATCAAAGAGGCCAGATACAAAAATCAGTTGGAGCGCTACTACAACCAAAAAGTTAAACTACACAAGTTTAACATTGGAGATTACGTTCTAAGAAATAATAGCGCTTCAAACACAGAAAAGCAAGGAAAACTTGCTCCAACATGGGAGGGGCCCTACAGAGTTCAAGAGATCTTGGGCAAAGGCGCTTATGCGCTAGAAAAAATAGATGGCACGCCTGTCCCACGTTCTTGGAACGCGGCACAGTTACGTTTCTGTTACATGTAATTTTTGTAAACACTTAGGCTACACATGCCTAAGCCCCTTTTGGATTCTAAGAAGTTTTTACCGTTTAACTTATGGTGTGCACTACTGGAACCTTGGGTCTTCAAGGCATAGGTATTAAACATAACTATCGCCGGACTCAATAATCAAATCCAAACAAACATCACACAAAAAGTTAAACATACTATTACTTAAAAATATCCCATCAAAAAGGGGCGTTCAAGCTGCCCCAAGCTTTACAAAATAAAAACAGAAATAAACCATCCTAACAAACAACCTATTCTTCTTCGGACTCCTCAAAGTCCACCAGCTGCTCTTCCGTATCCTCCGGAACGGTCCCAGACGTCTCCCCCCCACCAGCTGCTGCTTGCTTCCCTTTCTGTTGCGCCTCCGCACCCAAACGGTCAGATTCATCAATAAAGTAACAGAGGGCGCCGGCTGGATCAGCATACTGATTACAGTCCGCCACTGTCTTCAGTATAAGGAATTCGACTTGCTCAAATTTAAGGAGTTCAGCTTCATACTCCTTCTCCCTGGGTTTACCATCATGCGCGCTCTCAGTTATACGCCCTCCATTCAGCGCATGGTAAAACCCACTGTCGAACCCCTCAGCTTCCCCAGCAGCGCGCGCAGCGGCAGCAATAGCAGCAACCTGATCGACGAGATTGGGTTCATTCCAGAACCGCTTGAAAATCTGCACAAAAACAAAGATCAGAAGGAGAATACACAATGACATGGAAAAATAGGAAAATACTTACCCCGGCGATACCCTCGGTCATCACCCAACGGACAGACTCCTGGGCCTTCTCCTGCGCAACGTTGGCTTCATCCAAGAGAGTCTTGGCATTTTCCGCCTCCGTCCGCGACAGGGTCAAGGATTCCTCTAATAAGCCCTCTCCTCGGTCAACGCAGCCTTCTCCTTCACCCACGCTTCCTTCTCACTCACCAACTCAGACAGCTGAGAAGAGGCACTCACAAGCTCGTCATCTTTGTTGCACAATTCAGACTGCAAGCCGGCCACCATTGAGTCCTTATCAGCTAATACTTTGGCATGGCCCTCCGCAGTCTCTTGCAGCTTGGCATTCTCATTCTTCAGCGCCTGGATCTGATCCTTCAGTATCATAGTCTCTTGGTTAGTCACTTGACAGGCATCGATCCACCTTTGATGAGCCAGCGCATGATCGCGCTCAAGCACCTTCACCTTGTCCTCAGACTTGTAAGCTCTGTCCCTATACCTCTCAACCTCTGACTTTAGCTTCTCCTCCCTCTGCGCCCGAGCTGACCGCCGAGCATTGAACTCGGCGACATCACGGGCAAACTCTTCATCCCGTCGCTTCAACGACTCCACCGCAGCAACCTGAAGAGCCTGCCTAACGCAGATATCGGTAATCAGCTGCGAGCGGGACAAGCTGTCCTGATACTCCCTTTCCTTGGGAGGAACCACTTGAGAAACAAACTCCTCAGCTGTAAGAGGATTTGCAAAACGGGAGTTCTCCCGGATACTCCAGTGCGGGCGCCAGATAACATCACCCGCGAAGTAACCCGGGTCACCCCGGTCAACACTCGACCTTCCACCAGAAGGCATGCTACCACCACCACCTCCAGGAGAACCGCCAGAAAGCGCCTGATTGAAGGCAGCCCTGGCGGCCTCCTCCTCCGCCCTAGCCCTGGCGGCCTCCTCCTCCGCCCTAGCTTTGGGTTCAGCCTCCGCCTTTTCCTTCTCAACACGCAACTTTTCAGCTGCCACTCTCTCGGCCTCAGCCTTCCTGGCCACCTCTACCAAACGTAGCTTCTCAGCTGCTATCCTCTCCTCCTCCGCTTTCTTGGCAGCAGCTTCATTGGCCCGCTTCTCGGCCTCAGCTGCCTCTTGATCCGCCCGAGCCTTCGCCGCCTCCTCCTCCTCCCGCCTTTTCTTGGCAACCTCTGCCTCACTTGGCTTGGAGGAGGAACCCGGAGCTTGCGGAGAAACAACTACAACAAAAACAAGACACAACACTTAGAAAAATATCAATATAACAAAAGGAAAGAAGGAAGGCGGAACACCACTTACTAGTCACTTTTTTCAACGTCTTCTGTATAAGAGGACGACGCTCTGACGGAGGACTAATCTCCAAAGAAAACGGCGCTGGTCCAGCCCCGCCAGACTTAGAAGACCCAGACTTCCCGCCGGGGACTTTACCCAGCTTCCGCTTCTTCTTCAGCGGACTCACAGCCGCATCATCTTCAGGGGCGGAGGAAGAAGATTCTGTACGCCGATCACGCTGACCAAAGAGAGGCCCTTCACCACCTGCACTCAAAGGCGCAGATTTAGCTTGGGATAACACCTTATGCTTATGAAAGCGCCACACACTCTTCTTACGTCCACGCGGAGGCGATGGATCCACCATTTCTACAGAAGACCCAGTGGATTCCTCGTCAGAGGAAACAACAAAACAAGGGTCTACCCCCGCATGTGGAACAGAATGTAACAACCGGCAAAATTAAGGTAATTCCGTACTAATTAATTAAACGCGATTAACGTAATTAACCGTAATTATGTGCTGAACATTTAATTGAGGCCTTAGAAAGATAGGAATTCCCAAATAATGCATAGGAATGCATGAGTTTAATAGCAATGCATGATAGGATCGTGCGCAGACAAAACTATCCGGTATGGACACTGGCGATTACCCGGTAAAAACTTAAATAAGCGAAACGAACACCGGACACCCGGAATATAAAATAAATAATATTTTGACAAAATATTATGAGTTTTGGAAAACCCAAAGCCATACGTGGAAGCTTATTGCACAAATCTCCCGGTAACGAATAAAGTGCGCGTACCGCACCCGATACGCGCGTAACACGTAAATTCACCCGACAAAAACCGAAATAAATTATCAGTAATTTAACTGGACATAATTTTATGAATATTAACGGTATTTTAATATTGAGGTAAACCACGACTAAAATTCGAGAAATACCCGGGCGGTACCCGAAAGGAACTAACTTAAGCATAATATAGAGAGGTAATTAGCAAGATGGACCCCACCTAAACACCCCTTGGGGCCGGCCATGGCCCACTCAAGTGGGAGATTACTTGTGTTATCTAATTAAATCATTGGAGATAATATCAATCATAAGCTTGCATGTCATGGCATTGGGCAATAATATTCACCAAATCCCTTCCTTTCTCTCTCTAAATTTTCGGCCCAACACCCCTTAATATTATTAAGATCATCTCCAAATCTTACATAATCCTTCCAAATCCTCCATAATCTTACACTAAGATATCCACCCAATCCAAGCAAGATTGCATGATCTTGGAAGATTTGAAGGTGATATTATAAACCATTTGTAGAACACTTGAAGAAATCACAAAAATTCTTCCTTTCTTCCCCTTGTTGGCCGTAACATTCACCCCCACATTATACATTTTCTTTTCAATTTTTACAACTCCAAATCATCTCTAGTTCATCATCATTCAAACCCCTTCTTGTGTGTTTAAGAGCTTGGAGCATAACCCACTTGGAAGAACACACTAAACCACATCCAAAATCCAAGATTTTGTCTTCCCTAGCCTTGAGCTAGTTGTAAGTCTTGCATTGTTCTATTAATTAAAATGTCATATTTTTGTGCTATGAATGCAAGTTGTACAATGTGGGTAACAAAAATGAGTTCTAAAGAAGTAATGGGTTTTATTGAAAATGATGATGAAAGAATAATAATATGATGAAATCTTAGATTATTATTAATAAAAGTGGTATTTTGAAGAAAGTGTAATAATAAGAACATACTTGTATGTTGAAAGATGAGAAAAGCTATATTTTGGAAAGTGACTTGAATATGATGAAAAATGGTTTTAATCATCATAAGATGACTAGATGATGGCAAAAAGTTGTTAAAAAGAATTAAAGAATCATAGATGAAAAAGTTTCATCTTCAAAGTCCACTCACTTAGATGAGTAAAAATTTGATGTTTTGAATTAAAATATGGAATAAGCATATTATTGACATCTAGGATGTATTAGAAGACCATTAAAAGTAAAAAGAAGTAAAAACAACTAAACATGATGAAATTGGTTCTTCAAAGTCCACTAAAGTGGAAGAAAAATATTAACCTTGGAAGGTTTAGTGAAAAATGCTACAAGTGTAAGTTAAAGGATTAATATGACAACATTGGAAGCCGATGGACTAAAATAAATATTTTAGAAAATTATTGGACCAAAAACACAATAATGGGAAAATTTGTGTCAAAAGTGTAAGTAATAATTTACAAGGTAAATTTGGTAAATAATAGTAGCCTACTTGAGTATTTTAAGTAAAAAGTATATTTTTTTATAAAATGGATGTTTTATAAAAATAAATGGGTAACGCGAGTATTTTATAAAGTAAGATTGTATAAAATAAATACTTGGGAAGACTTGTACAAAAATAAGATACTTTTATATAAATGGGAATATAAAAGTATCGGGAACATTTTTGGTAACAAGTTGGACGAGTCGGACTAAAACGTACATAATATATTTTTCCGAGAAATAAACGTTCGGAATCGGAAGTTGGAACAATACTTCCATAAGAACGCGCAACGGGAATAAATACGAAAAACGCTAACTAACTTAGTTACACGAACCGACGTAGACGGACTTATGAGGAAAAGGCCATTACGTCGAGATAAAAATATACATATATATTTCAAGGAAATAAAATATATATAACAAGGGTGAAACGTGCGTAACACTTTCCTAAGTGTAGTAACAATATTCGTGGGAAAGGAGAAACATAACGTAACAAACTAAAAACGCTAAACGACACATGAACTTAACAAGTAGTATCCACGCGATGGTATATACACATATACTCGTTTTCGACGAAATTCTAATATATCTATTTAAATGGGAAAATAGATATGCGAGAAGGAAAACCGAGACGAGTAGGTGAAATATATCTATGAACGTGTAAATACCGACAAGATCCTAGTACATTTATTTAAATGGGAAAATAAATGTACGGTGTGGTAAGTCTAGTCGGGCGTTAAGATTATGTTACCAAACGACAAAGACTTAGCATATTTATTTAAATGGGAAAATAAATATGTGGCAAAGTAAGTCGGGTCGGTTAATAAGAAAACACATTATATCGAGCGAAACGATCCTAAGTATAATTATTTAAATGGGAAAATAATTATACGTTGGGTAGAGTCATGTCGAGTATAATGTTGTACAAGTCATGAAGAATATTAATAAGAATAATATATGACTTGTAAGGAAAGGGTAATCCATCGCCATTGAACCTAGGATACGAAACTATTAAACGGGAATTGGGATAAAGACGTGGTCGGGAAGTTGGGTGTACAACTTGCCAAGGCACATACACCATAGGTGTAAGTGACTTATACGCCTAGAACCTTTGTAGGTACGGGATCACAAACTTTACTACTTTCTTTGAGCCGAGCACAGTTACAGGTGAGTCTCACGGCCCCATTTCTAAACTATTTAACGTTTTTAGCGGGGGAAAGATATGTTGGGATTGTATGACGGGTTGGATACTTGAGTAAAGATCGCCACTCGGGGTTGAGACCTCCCCACTATAATCATTTATTCAGGAATGAGAAACCAAAGGGATATTTGGATAGTACTATCGGTGCCTGACAAGGCCCACCCCTAATCGATAGCGTCGATAATGCATCGGCGTATGCCTGGGGTGCACTTATTCTGAAATAAAGTCGTAGGAATACCGAGTAACGACTTTGGGCGGGGGCATTATTAATTGTCTTGGTTTGGTTATAGGCTCAAGTAAATTGTAGGACTTTGCAACTCCTATAAATGTCATAACAAGGATATTCCCACTTTATAAAGATTTATTAAATTAAAACCTGTGAACTCACCAATATTTATATATTGACGATTTTCAAACATATCTTTCAGGTAATTGAATGATGGAAGTTAGCATGGCAAGCAGGGTCGGGGATGTCTCCAAACTGGGCGTTGGGAATGTCGTGACGGGGTCTTATCTCTTTATTCCATGGACTTAGGGATAAAGGGAGAAGCCTCTTTATCAATTTCAAAAACAATTTATAATTATGTATGAATAATTTGACATGATTATTAGCATTGAATAAATGCCCGTTTTTCTAATTACTATTGTGCTTTGCATTAATCTTGGCTTAATACTTTTGAACCGTCGCGCCACGTGTTTCCGCCTTAGACGTGGTGTGACACAGAACATAAAGGATCAGGATTTATAGGATGCTCACGTGAAAACAGAAGAACAGTTGGCTTGAACTCCAGATAGGGAAAGTAGAACCTATCAACCATCTCATCAATCACGGACACCCTACCCTCCGCAGGATCCCTCCACTCCAGTGGGGCTTTATCTCTCAACAAAAATGCATCAAACTTTGACATCCCTGAGTCAAACAAAACACAATTCAGTTACACAATAAGAAAGACAACGGTAAAAAAGCTTGGAAAAAACTTACCAGGTGTAACAACCACAGGCTCTTTCCCCTCCACAATCTGAACCCGGCTCATACCCAACAAAGCCAACATGGCTTCGGAACACATACCCATGTCAAACGGGGAAGCACGAGCCACCAACTCCTTGAACCAGGCTTGGTCCCTGAACCCCTCCATAACAGGATGATCACATACCTTCTGAAGCTCAGCAACATCCTTCCATGGCATGTCCACAGGTATCACCCCCTCTTGACGTAGAAAAACTTCTCCTTCCAGTCATGAAGTGACTTGGGAGCAGTCGTCCCACATGGAGCTACATGGGGACGAGGAACAAAGTTAAACCAAGAACCCTCCATGTTCAGCAAATAGAAGACATTGAACTATTCAAAAGACGGCTTAATGTCCAGAGCACGGCAACAGGCTTCGAAGTGAACAAGACGAAGCATCCCAAACCCACTGACCTGGGTGACATGAACACCATACTTCACCAAGGTGTCCACCTGGAACTTGGTAGCAGGCAGACGGAACCCACAGAGGGCAAGATGGGCCCCATACAAGCTCATCTTCCCGGTGGGAGGAGCCAAGGCAGTACCCTTGCCAGTTGGTAACTCAACCTCCCAGGAGGGATCAAACTCCATGGCCTTCACGAACTTGGCAAAACTCTTCTCACCCCACTTACAGGTGGTGTTATGGATCAACTTCTTCGACTTCTCAACAGCTTTACCAGGGTTTCCCCCAACATCAGAGCCCTCAGACATGGTGACAAAGGTTTTAAGAAAAAGAAAAGGAAAATTTTTCCAGAAACTCACCGGAAAACTTGAAGGTTCACCGGAGAAGATGGAGATTTTTGAAGAGAAGATTGAAGGATTTTTTGAAAAAGGTAAGATAAAAAGAAACTCCAATGGCCTCCTGAAGTATTTATACCCATCGCATTTAATGCAATGGGAACAGCTGGCAGAAGACTCTTCATCTTGCTAGAAAAGGAGACATCTGGACGCTACACGTGGCATAACAGCTGGATAAGCAGTTACTCGTTAGCACGTGACGACACGCGTCTGCCCAAAAGGACGACTTCTCACCTGCCGAACGTCAGCAATCAGTCTGGCAAACTACACCACTCGCGCGTGTCTACGGTTACTCGCCTGACACACGATGGATAACCTCCCACCCACGTGCTGACGTGACTGACAACTGTGCAGACATCCCTTCTGCACTCTGACACGTTCACCAACCGCCTCGGCTTCCCCAGCACGTTTCCTAGGTTCAAGGAAACCTTTTAAATTTCAAATTAATTACAAGGATGACACATTTAATACACCCTGACTGCCACGTCATCACTTGGCGATGGGTTGACGTAAAATCCAAAAGACGTTCTCCGCCGGATTTTACTATCTAACACCCTAACTGCCATGTCATCACTTGGCGATGGGTTGACGTAAAATCCAAAAGACGTTCTCCGCCAGATTTTACTATCCAACACCCTGACTGCCACGTCATCACTTGGCGATGGGTTGACGTAAAATCCAAAGGACGTTCTCCGCCGGATTTTACTATCCAATACCCTGACTGCCACATCATCACTTGGCGCTGGGTGGACGCAAAGTCTGAAACACGTTCTCCGTCGAATTTTACTATCTCACACCCACATTGACATGTCAACACTTGGCGCTGGGTCCACGTAAAATTTAAACGTCGTCACCAGACTTTGCAATAAAATTTCTCACCCGCGCTAAGTCTCAACTTGGCGCCGGTCTTTTATAAAAAGAGCCATGTACAAAGATAAGGGGACGCTTTTATCTTTCCACATGCCACCAGAGTAGCAACACGCACTCTTTTGCTCACATTAACACTTTTTCCAGAGAGGCAACAATTACCCCTCTTTAAAACAACACAACGGAGAAGTACATCACAAAATCACATATTAGTCCAGCGCCCCACCTACTCTCTAAGCAAGAACAGGAGACACCCTGGACTTGGGGGACTTGAAGGGGTAGGGTACTATTCTCCTGCGCTTTCAGGCGCACCCTACCCACTATTTAAAACCTCCGCCTAAAATAACACATTTGAGGACTTGGCCTCCTTTCTTCAGACGTTGGAATCAGCCAATTAGAACTAATACACTTGTTCACCACTTGTACCATTACTTGTATCTTTTATCAATAGAGATTATCTTTTCCAGTGGACGTAGATCTTACGAGATCGAACCACTTATACCCTTGCTTATTGTGTCTCTTTGCTTGTCACTCGTGCATATAACCATAGACCAACCATCGTTGTGAGCCAAGGATTATACCCTGCAACGAACACGAGTCGTTACTCCATATATTATCCCATCCTACCCCATTACATATACTCGTTGTTTCTTCAAACAACAACAGTAATAGTAATAACAATAACAATAATAATAATAATAATCACAGTAATAATAATAATAACAATAATAATAATAATAACATTAATAATAATTTAAAAAAAAAACAGAACAAACGCCTCGCCTAGGGCCAGGCGAGGCGCTTTGTTCATCATTTAAAAAAAAAACCCAAACCGATTTCGATCCAATCCAGCTCCAAATCAAATACACAATCAATAATAGCATGTATTCCACATAATAATGATGAAAATGGGTCGAAATACCAACCTTTGTCCGAGAAATCGTCCCTGGAACCCTCTATGTGTGTGTGAGTGAGTGAGTGAAGAACTAAGTGAGACAGCTGCTGTCTCATTTGGCTTTTAAATACCAGACGAAGCGCCCCGCTTTGGCCTAAGCGAGGTGCTTCGAATCCCCATCAGACGCCTGGCTTTGGCCTAAGCGAGGAGCTCAGGCGTTTCGGTATGTTTAATTGCTCATTTGTGGTTTTCCGAACTTTGTTTAACGCGTTTCGGTACCGGTTTCGAACTGACCGGCCCGTTATCCACCCGGATCGTATCAACCCGATCAGGTCCGGTAACAAACCGGATGGTTTCTACCCGAACGCCCGGTAACGAACCGTACCGGTTTCAAACTGACCGCCCGGTAACGTACCATACCGGTTTCGAACTTACCGGCCGACAACGAACCGTACCGGTTTTGAACTGACCACCCATTATCCATCCGGATCGTATCGACCCGATCAGGTCCGATAATGAACCGTACCGGTTTCGAACTGACCTGTCGGTAACGAACCGTACCGGTTTCAAACTGACCGACCCGTTATCCACCCGGATTGCATCGACCGATCAGGTACGGTAATGAACCGTACCGGTTTCAAACTGACCGCACGGTAACAAGCCGTACCGGTTTCGAACTGACCGGCCCGTTATCCACCCCGATCGTATCGACCCGATCAGGTCCGGTAACGAACCGTACCGGTTTTGAACTGACCGCTCGGTAACGAACTGTACCGGTTCTAACTGACCGGCCCGTTATCCACCAGGATCGTATCGACCCGATCAGTTTCGGTAACGAACCGTACCGGTTTTGAACTGACCGCCCCGTTATCCACCTAGATCGTCTTGACCCGATCAGGTCCAGTAACGAACCGTACCGGTTTCGAACTGACTGCCCTGTGACGAACCATACCAATTTCGAACTGACCGGCCGGAAACGAACCGTACCAGTTTCGAACTGACCGGCCCGTTATCCACCCGGATCGTATCGACCCGATCAGGTCCGGTAATGAACCGTACCAATTTGGAACTTACCGGCCCGTTATCCACCTGGATCCTATTGACCCGATTAGGTCCGGTATCGAACCGTACCGGTTTCAAACTCACCGCCCGGTAACGAAGCTGTCAGTTTCGACCCGACATTTAAAATTACCCATCCTAAACCCCCTTGACAATTATAGTAAACCCAACTCTACCCACAAATTCAAATCTTAAACCCATAACAACCCAATCCCAATTACATGGGTTAACATTTGCCAAGAACAATTTTTTTTTTTTAAATCTAAAGAACATAAACACAATCAATACAAATTTAATATTTTTACAAATTTCACATATCTAATCTATATCTTGTATTTCCGGATTTTCTTCCGGCTTCGGGTAAAGTAGTTCTTTGTACGTATTGATTTGATCTTTGTATTTAGTTTCCCATTCCTCGCCAGCTTCATTTCTATTTGTTATCCAAGCTGCGTTCGGGGGAGGCATTGGATATGATCTTCAAGCGTTAAGTTGATGTTATGTCGTCCACGTGGCAAACTACTACCTTTAGAATAGGTTGTTCAAAAGCTTCTGGACCTAAAAACAGAGGGAAAACTGTATCATCACCACGAATGTCGAGTGCATAAAATACAACACCCCACCTCTGTGCAGCGAGAAATCCCGACTCCGGCGTCGTCATCCAATTCTTTAATGGTGCTTTTCCCACCCCTCTAAACTGTATACTCTCTTTGAGACGATCATAATGTCCTTCGTTTTCCGGATCAAAGATTCCCCTCCACAAGGTTTCGTTATTGCGCAACTCGCGTAACATTTGGGACCGGACAGATATAAACTCGTTTTGATCCAACCCTAACCCCACAGCTACCACTCGAAACCCGCAATGACCATCTGGTTTCACATCCGTTATTTTGGATATATATGGGTGAAAAACAGATGGAATTTTATCCCTAAATTTCCTTATTGCATTCTCTGTCTTTTTTGTCTGCGGAAGCAATGGGAAATTGAATTTCTCCCAAATGCTTTCCTTCTGGAAGGTTGACGGTATGTAAGAGCTATGATGGTGAGGCTCGTAAGGAGTGCCAAGCTGGGACTGGGAAGGTCGTACGAGCTCCTCCTGTGATGGTATGAAAGAGCTGTGCCGGGGGAAGTCAAGCAAGCTCCTGGTCGGACCCACTTTCTTCATCCGGCATATGCAAGCTCTTTCTCGCAGATTGTTCTCTCTTGTGTTCTTGTTGCTTCTTGGTTGGACGACCACGGGTTTTCATTTCCACAACAGGCGGTTTATTGGAGGAGTAGTTGCCTGTGATGATTTGTGTAAATCTGTCCAGGTAGGTTAATTGGGCAAAAACTGGTTTTCTGCCAACCGTTTCCTTTAATTTTTCCCACACCTCATCTACATTTATATCTTCGCAACCAATCTTCGCAGGTTTGAAGTCAATCTTCCTCCAGAACACGTCTATTGAGAACAAATGGATTTCATGACCTGAAAACGATAACATGTGTTAGAAAGTTAAACCATGTAATAAATTATTTAGTAAAATCATATGGTCACTAGTATTAATTACCATCAACTTGTAACTTCTCGAGACGACAAGCACATGGCCAAGCATAACTTTTAAAACGCTTGCATCCACAAGTGTTATGGTATTTGCGCATGGTCGTTTGCAAACGTTGGATATCATGGTATATCAGGTCAAGAGCATGATTGCTAACCTTCCGAAGTAACTTATCAAGCAATGGCTACCCCTTGTGGTGGTTCATCGCTTTTCTTAGGCTGTCTTCAAAACCTTTTTTAATGTCTCTATATTGCTTATCAACCATATGATCAACAAACAAAACAATTGTCGACAACGAGTTGCGATTGCCTGGACAGTAAGTTTTTATTTTTGCATGCATGCCCTCAACTCTGTTGGTTATGGTTTGGCAGAAGTTCAGTGTTTCGTTACTCCATGCAGACACAAACTTTTGACAATACCGGTCCAACCAGTTATTCTTCGTGTAGTAAAAAACCTCTGAAAATATAACCATAACTTGTCAGGCGTGTGTATGTAAACAAGTACGTATGTAATTATGTAAAAGTACTCACGTTGATGACCAGTCTTTTCCAGATACGACTGAAATTTACCCAAATTATATTCATATAGATCTTCAGTCGCAGCGTCACACAGCCACCAAAACATTGGAATAAATTCCTTCCACTCCTTATCCGTGAACTTCTCCGTGCTGTTCCTGTTGATATTTTGTGAAATATGAAATCGGCAGAGATACTTGTACGCATTTGGGAAAATATGATCACACGCGTTCATTTGAGCAAGGTCCTTGTCGGTCACAATCACTCGCGGCTCAATACAGTCTACCAGCATGTTCTTTATCATCTCCAACAGCCAAACGTAGTTACCAACCTTCTCAGAAAAAAGAAACGCATGGGCAACCGAAAACGACTGGTTTGTCGACGCCATACCCACAACCTGAACAAACGCCATATTGTACACGTTTGTATTGTAGGTGGCGTAAATTATCAACACATGTGGGAATGTGCACCACATAGTAAATGAATGTTTGTGAATGAAGAAAATATCCGTGAGAGGATTCGTGGTGTCATTGCACATTTGGGACCGACTCCCTTTTCAACATTCATCAAGTGAGTCGCATTATGTATATCTTTCATGGTAGTCTTTTTATCCGGGTTCTTTGAAATGAGCATTCTCCAGATGTTACGCTTGGGAATATCATTCTCTGCCATTTGCCCGACCAGTTGTCTGTCATCTACAGAAAACCTTCTGGCATACGCGTGACCCTCTAAGTGTTCAAGGGGAGTGTGGTTATGTACCGGGTTTTTCACCTTTAACCTCCAAACATGTGTCCGAGTTTCAAGCACTCCTATCAACTCAAACGGGCAGCCAATTTTTTTTGCTACCCGTCTTCCTCACCAAAGCCACACTCTTATGCTCCCCCCAAGAGTGCATTGAAGTACAACCTTCACGAAAAGAAGTTTATTAGAAAATAAGTTTTTTATAACTTTTTTAAATAATAAATTATAAAAAAAAGTTTATTTAGTAGAAATTAACAATACTCTTAGCAAAGGAGAAATGTAATCCTAAAGGTGTGTGACCCAAAGACCACTGGTGCACCCGTAGGGAATTAACCTTCACCAAGGATAAAACACGTGTTTTTAGTAATGAATTTATACGTTAAGTTTTTTATTGACTTTTTAAATAACAATTAATAAAGTACGTATTTGTTAAAATATTAAAAACAATAGTGACTGAAATATATACCTTCACGCAACGTTCTCCTCTTTTCTTCGATCTTTTTATAACGATTACGTAACCATTTTCCATTCCCGTATCATGTACCCAGTCAACCAACTCATCATGTGTGAAAAATGTCCAGTCAGTCTCGAACCAAAATTTGATCGGGTTAGATCCTTCCTCCTAATCTTCTACCTACTTCTCCTCGCCAGCGTTGTCTTCATAGTGCATATAGTCTTGTTCTTCAAATGTGTCATCACCACCGTAACCGTAGTAAGTACAAGGATCATAGTCGGGTTGACGGGGAGAGTCGTCAAAATCAGACGGGTCCTTCCAGGGTGTATTCAAGTCCAGTTGCACCGTATTGTCATGGTAACGAATGCCAGACTGATCCTCCTCGACATTACTAGACTGACCCTCCTCGAAATTATATGATTTTGACTCGTTGTAAGAATCACCGAAAATGAAGTCGTAATACGACATTTTATATGTTGTGGATAAAGACTTGAAATCGAATGAGTTTATAATGAAATCGATCGAATTTATAGGTTAAATCTGATGGGGTCAGGCATCTCGCTTTGGCCAAAGCGAGGCACTTTGCTTAGGGGGTTGATTTAGAAGTAAGGGGGTTTAATTAGAAAGGTCCAATAAAATAGCTATTTAGAATCAAACAACTCCTATTTAGTATTCATACACTCTTGTCCATATCACACACCAATAGGAGGCTGTCATATACCTTAAAATGTGACGTCACACCCTTAGAATATGATGTCACGGGGTGTATAAAATCTAGAACCCAATAAAATATTATAACGTAATAGAAGGGACTTCATGGGACTTTATGGGAAAAGAGGAATGTAGTGGGAAGCGGCTCCATGGGGCTTTACAAATGATTAGGTAATCATTGCTAATTATTATTTTTTTATTTAAATAATAATATTAAATATCAAATAATATTTCATTAAATAAAAAAATTACAAATACTTAAAAAAAAATTACAAATACTAAAAAAGTTAGAAATACTAAAAAAAATTACAAATGCTAAAAAATTTAATTCTCCCACGTATATTTCCAACACTTAGGAAAGTGTTACACATTTTCCACCCATAAGTAACCTTATATATTTTAGTTCATAAAATATATATTTTCATACCACATTTGACGCAATAACGTAAATACATATCTTGTAGGAAGTTATACAATATATACTTATCCATCCGTTTTCACATTTTTGTCCGCTAACACGTCGTAATATAAATACGTCAACATTTAATTATTTGTATATATACAATCTCGCATCCCGAATCATACAAGTCGTTCACATATACATTTTGTAGGAACAATTACTTGCCGACGTAATATTATTTTCCTACATCCAAAATATATTTTTAGTTATTTTTCCTAAATTCCTTCAATATGACTTTCTTGGAATTTATAAAATAACTTTTGTATTATCATACAATAAGACTTGGTTATTTTATCACAAAAAATGCTTCAACACTTTTATATTCCCATAGATATAAAAGTGTTCATTTTTATACAATTTTTACCAAGTCTTTTAAATTACCAACTCATGATAAAACCTTTGTTTTTATATTTCTCAACATATTTGGTAATTTATATTTTTATAAAATCTTATTTTATAAAAAAAACAACATTTTGTATGAAATTACAATTCTTGAAAACATTTTCATTGACAACCTTGGAAAGTTACAACTTTCCATTTTCAACACTTAACTTTACAAGAATGATATTTTTAGCCATAAGTTTCCAAAATAACATTTTGCACCCTTTAACTTTTTAAGTTACCAAGTCATCACCTTAACTTTTAAAAGTTACATTTTCCATCCTTAATCTTAAAAAAGTGACTATTTCCTACTAAACTAGTAAACTTGGTTTTGTCATCTTTTTCATTAAGGTTTGTTTTAGTGTTTCAACACTTTTAATAGTCCATAATGATATTATTAAGGATAATAATAAGTGTATTTGGTGTATTAAATCCATAATGTCCATAATATCCATTTTTGCTTCTTGTATGTTACTAACTTTGAAGATATGATTTTTGTATCTTGTACCATTTTATAGATCTAACATGATCTGTTGTTTTTGAAGGTCATTTTAAGATGATTAAAACCACTTTTAAGTGTGTTCAAGTTATCTTTACAAAAATCATCCAAAACATCCTCAAATGCATGTGTATGTGAACTTTCTAAACTATAAAAATCACTATATTTTGTCATCAAACTCACGGCCATGTGGTATAGTTTGTTGATAACTCACATTATTAACATATAAAACAGGCATAAATAGTCTCATAATAGGATACAATTTGGCTTATATTATTGATATTTGATGCTTAATTTGTTTCTATTTGTATTTCTCAGGAAATTGGAGCTCTAAGACGGAAACAGAGGATTTTCGGGGAAAAACGAGCAAAATCTGGAGATTCCAGAAGATACGAGACTTGCTACATGTTCACTGTATGTTTGAAGACAATCCTGGGGCTTAAACAGTGATAAAACCAGTCCGGGAGTGACCCAGCATGCCCACGCACACTTGCACGAAGGCCCTGCACGCTAGAAGACAACGCAACAAACCTGGAAAACGATGAAACTTGGGGAACAAGGCAGAGCACGCCCGTGCTCAGACAAGTGGCACGCCCATGCTTGATCTGAAATGTCTATAAATAGCAAGCTACCCCTCACCATTTGTTCATCCCTTCTTGTGCTCTCTTGGGGCCGATTACCACGCTTCTTCCAGAGATCATGGGGTCCTTTGGGAGGCCTTATGGCCCTCATAACATCCCACCAAGGTTAAGCCTCATCCTACCTTGATCGGCTTGGCCAAGAAGAGGATCGTAGAGTAGTTCATATGCAATAAAACATCGAGGGTCGTGAGGATGTTAGATGCATAGTAGTTGAAGATGGAGAGCTTGTCTATGAGCAGCCATGTTCTTGGGTTGATCATTCGATATGGTTGTATCTTTCTATTATCATGAACCCAGTTCGATATGTAGACTTTTATTATTATTATTATTAGTAGTTTTTTTTAGTTATTTGTTGTGTTATCTTCTTCTAATCTTTATTTGTTTATCATTGTGACAGGTTTGAATGATGATTAACTTAATAACAACCTTAACTTAATTAATTAAATAACTAAGGGTATAATCAGCTTCTGGTAGTCCCGAGCTACATCCAAGGTGAGGAAACCGGTAGTGAGACAGATCCTTCGGGCTTCTGATATCCAAACCAGATTCTAATCAAAGGCTTCTGAAGTGGATCAGATCTGAGTGACCCATTTCTGGTACTTGTCAGATGAGTGAATGATCTTTTTGGTAAAAGACGGTTTCCCTACGGGCGCACCACTAATCTTCGAATTGCACGCTTTTAGGATTATGTGCCACCTTTACCAAGGATTTCATTCAGTTCGGGAGTTTAAGGGTTGGGTAATTAAGTCATCATTTATTTAAAACCAACTTTATATATATCAGGCCTGTAAATATTAAAGTGTCACCAAGATAAATAAAATAAAGATTCTTTATCTAGTTCTCGTCAGTACAATGCCGTTAGCCAATGGGGGACCTCGTTCCTGAGACAACCATAAGAAAGATCTTTTGGCCTTGACCGTTAACCAATGGAGATACGAGGTTGCCAGGATAAAGAGAACCTTTGGTACGGAACGCGAGAACCAAGGAGAGGTATACGGTGTCCCGGGTTGGGAATGAAGCCTCCAATTTAAGAAGATGATAAGTTTGAGGACCAGAGACTTGACCGCGGTTTGAGGAGCCCGCTATACGCGAGGCCTTGGCGAAGTACCCTAGGTGGACGCACGCTGGAGAGGTTCTGCATTCTACTCAGTAGTCGCCTTCGCTTCTCTATCAAGGAATCAACACATCAAGATCACTCACTTCTTCCACACAATTAACTATTCTAAATTATTAATTTTAATAATAAACTTATCTACTTATTCGGAGGGTCCCGAGATGTGCATATTTGATCTCTCTACAATTTTATCTTTTTCTTTTATAAAACCAAAACCTTTTTCAAAACCATTTTTCTTCTAAAGAACCCCTTCGTTTTATTTTTCTTTTCATAACCCGATCAGTTGATGGATGAAAGGTTGAGTAGGGGAAAGTGTGAACTCTGGAATACGATACTCAATACTTACCCTAGAAGCTATACTATGCACGTCAGGTTCTCTGCCTATGTGTTGGTTTTAGTTTCGAAAGTAATTATTGTTTACTTTATAAATTTAAAACTTGTTAACAAAGGTTTAGTAAAAATCAGTCGTTTACCCCAAAACCAAAGTTTCGGATTTCAAACATCAAGTTTTTGGCACCGGGGAATTGACATCTTTTTAATTTGCTAAAACCACCCACATCATTTGTAAATCCATGTTAAACTTGTAAAATCACATATTATTTCTTGATGAACATTCTAGTTACATAATATGTTAGAATCTTTCATACATGTAATGTCATACCCCGCCTAGGCGGAAACACGGGAATGCAACGATCGAAAAGTTTTCAAGCACAAGGTTCAAGCAATACACATTTATTCAAAATAGTACCACCATAAAGATGGAATTTGTCATGATCTTATTGAAAATTAAGCATAGTGTAAGCACATGAACATTGTCTTATGGAAATTGACAACATAGCTTTTGAAGCTGACAAAAGCCATCAAAGTGATACCACGGTGTGCATGCTCGACCCCTTCCCTCAATCCTCGATGGCCCTCCATTAGTTACTTGAAACACATGCATAAAGGGTTTTGTCAATAATAATGTTGGTGAGTCTATGGGTTTTGAATGTACTGTGAAATGAACGTGTCATCCGTGTTTGACCAATCATGAGCTAGCTAAGCAAATGATCACTATGAGAACCATGAGTCCTATAACCAAACCTCATGACTGTGGTGCCTCGTTCATTGTACACTAAAGACAATGTATGTATAGTATAATACTAACACTCTTTTGCATGTGGCCGGTTATAGCGACTAACCAAGAGTGGGGGTGTCAACCCAATAGATCTATTAAAGTGTTCCATGGCTAAATGTCTAGCTAATGGTTACAGTGAACAATGTACGAGGACTAGTGAGCTCATGAACCAAAATATCTCATGTTCCACATGGTAGTCATGCCACACACTTGAAATTGACACAAGTATTGATGCATGTATTTCCCCCAAAATGTAAAATAGTAAAATGGGGCCATAGAAAACTCACCTGTTTGAGTCGTGTGTGGTCTAGTGAGCTAGTAGATGATCACCGTCCTGACAAATGATACCCTATGATCATTATGGACACGGTAAGTCATCCGGAGGTTGTTTATCATACAAATTGTTCACCCGACACTTGTGGACCATTGTGTTTAGTGTGTTTCATTGTTCATGATACTTGTTAATGTTCTAACAAAGATATAGTTCCAAAACTTTGTTGTTTCGAAATGTAATGTCCATGGTGAACCATATTGGGCCTCACATGGGGTTTTTGGGCCGTATTTCAGCACTAAATCACCATGTGTGGTTGGTTTTTGAGAAAACATTGCTTAACATATGTGTGGAACCCTTTTTAGGTCCGTTTATAGTTAACACATGATTCAGCTCTTATTAACATGTGTTAGTTCAATGTGGCCGATTAGTGTTCTTTGTACAAAAGCAAATGCCGATTAGTTAATGAATCATCTTAACCATTTCTAAGATTATTTGAGTCTTGTAGTGTTATGACATGGTATATTTGTGAGTTTTGCATTATTTTAAGTCTTGATCACAATGTGGTTAGCCTTAGCTTAAAGCTTAAGCCAAGTGAGCTTGCACTTATGAAATCCGATTCATTTCATGGTGAACCAAGTCGTGCATGGTTTCAAAAGCGTGATTTGACTACTTGTGATTGTAATAATGCCGATTATAGTGATGTTAAAACAATATTATATGTACAAACACTAGTGTTAAAACAATGTGCCTAAGATTTATATCAAAGTTTATTGTTTTGAAAATCTATTCTCTTGTATTGTGTTGTGTGCCTAATCATGATGTATAAAGCAGAGCATTTGGATCTAAGGGGGCATATTTGAAGGAAAGAAGCTTAAAGTGTAATGGATTTTTACCTAGGAGGCTTAGAGAGTCGAGTGTTTGCTCCCTTGTTCCTTGACCTCTTCAGCTTGGTCCTTCCCTTATCTTGGCCGATTGTTTTGAGTAAGAGAGAGTGAGTGTTTGTGTTTAGAGTTGGTGCAAGGAATGAGGGTGAGGGTGGGGGTTTATATAGGCGATTGATTGGCAAGGGAAGTCTCTTGGGATGTTGTAATGTATAAAGTGTTTTACTACTTTGGTGTAAGGGAGGTGTAGGTCATAAACAAACAAAAGAGGAGACTTGTATGCATGAGCCGAAATGTTTACTTTTACCAAAGAGGATGGGGTTGACTTGAAGCATCTAATTGTCATAACCTTGTTTGATTACCATAAGGGTGAAAGTTGTAACAGCCCAAGGTAACCCGTACCACGATATTGTCCGCTTTGCCCGCCCAGCCGTATCAGACTCGTGCCAGACACACGGTTTTGCATTGGTCTCAATCCCGAAGGACTGGCCAAAACGCGTCTGGTAGAGAAGGTTCCCCCACCCCTTATAAGGAAGTGTTTGTTCTCCTTCTCAACCGATGTGGGATCTTACAATCCACCCCCCTTAGGGAGCCCAGCGTCCTCGCGGGCACGACTGGCACACCGATCCGGGCCCCGGCTCTGATACCACTTGTAAGAACCTAACTCGTAAACCTGAGATTTGTCATTTAAACTTCCAAGTTTAGGCCTTAACTAAAATCACTCCCGATTAAAACTTTGCTAACTACAAAAACAAACATAACTCAATGAATCTCACCAATTTTTGTTTTTTATATTTTTATCTACTAAAACTTGTATTACAGTTTGTGTTTTAAATGGGACGATCTATTGCGGAAGCTTTTTAAGTGTTCAGGTGTGCTCGGTTCTCTCGTGACTTGATCCTTGCTCCAGAGCATCCAACGAATGCATACCTAGCACCATTACACAAAGAATGGTTAGTGGGATTGATAATAATGCATTTAGATTAGTTTATATGCTAATATGTGTCAAACGGAACCAGTATGGTCCAACGACCAAACAAACAGGTTTAGAAGATGTCCCGTCGTGGGTTACGGCCATCAAGTCTCCCTTTCGGGTGTTCAAAGGCTTGTGTCGTTTTTCATCCAAATCTACTCAGAAGGACTGAATGGCCATTCACTTCAGGTGAACGGTCGCTCACTGGGCCAAAACCCTTTTTGACAATTCTAAAAACATAAGAATTATATTGTCATCCATCGGGCACTTATTTAACTGAAAACATACTCCGGTTTGTCTCATTATAACCCGGTTCTCAGATTTAAATGTTTATGTCGATTTTACCCAAATCGACCCATTAAGGTCACGAGTTATACAAAATGCTATTTGACCACATAAAAGCATAAGGGTTATATTGTCAACTCGTTAGACGCTTGTTTAACTAAAAACATTATCCGGATTGTTTCACTATGACCCGGTTTTTAGTTTTAACCTTCAGTAAATCTTTCCATTTAGCCATCCATGACGACACTACTTGATTCAAATCAATTGTTTTCGACTTAATAAGTTATTTGAATGCTTCTAAGCCCTCACGGACTTAGTTTTATTACAAACCCATAATTTAACTATGGCTTTAGCCAATCTTGGCGCCAAGGCGCGCAGGTGTTCTTTATATTCCTGGAAAGGTCTTTGAATGAAGCACATTTCTTATTTGAAAGTCTAAATCAAATTATGTGGTTTAGAAGGGGTAAAAGTGACCCGAACAGCTGCTACGCAAAAAGTGCAGCAGTGAAAATAAGGTGTTTTATGAACTTAACACTAAATGTTGTTATGGATGAGATGGGTATAGTGAATGCAAGCTTAGTACTTGTGTGCATCATTGCCTAAGCTAGTTTACGTGAATATGTTTATGGACAATTTGACTTTTAGTTAAGGCTATAACTCGTAAGATTAAGCAGTAATCGCGTCTTTACGGGTTAGGGTCTTTCAAGTGGTATCAGAGCCATTGGTTTGAGGGATCCGAGTGTCGAGAAGGATACTTGGACTCAAACTGTGCGCTCAAGTGTTGAAGGGTGTTCGGTTCGGGGCCTGATCGAGGAATCCGATAAGTAATATTTACAATAACAATCCAGTTTGATCGGGGATTGTTATATATGATCAATAGTGATATCGTGTAGATACATGCTATCATGACATCTTGGTAAGGAAATAGTTGGGTGGCATGAAGCCTATCCAAAGATTTATTCGGGCAACGAAATTCTTGCGTAACAAAAATTCTAACAATATTACTGTAATGATGCATACTAATACCGACATGTCATGTTACTAATCAATTGGGATTGTAAATGTGATAGGGATGAGAACATCTTAATTCGATCAAGATGGGATCGAATGATTCACCCAACGAAGTGGTAGAGGGTTCGGGAGCACGGCTCAAAGCATGCTCGCTAAGGACCAAGTCAAGTAACTACTCGAGCAAATTGATCGGTAACGAAAGGGAACACGGGAGCAAGTATCAATCAGGTACACGCTCGAAACCATGTCATGCTTAGTAGTGTGCAACTTTCACTCGATGAATGATAGTTGCATACAGCAACATAAGACTTGGGAAAACTAGACGGGAATTCACATTCAGGGTACAAATTCCCAAGTGAAACTAAGTTGGAAATGTGCATTATTCACAATAGTGAAGAACCAATGCACAAAGGCAAATCTAAACACGGAAACCAGGAATGAGGATAATGATCCTGTTTAATGTTTAAAACGTAAGGAATACCATAGTCGTGTAGTGGTCACATCAATGAATATGTTCACATAAAGTTTTATGAAACGAAAACACATCGTTGGTTTAAAATGAGTAAAGGTAAAACCAAATATCCAATAAATATTAATAAAAAGGTTTTAACAAATAAAATAGGGGGCACAAGCATGAGCTGAAAATTTGCTTGCATAGGGTGTGATGCCTTAATTATAATAAGTCCGTGTGTACCATATGTGAATTACTTGCCCTGGCCAGGTAAGTGCTAAACAAATGATACCATGGGTTTCTTATGATTAATACATATACAACCTATGTAACAAAGGCTTAGTAAGTGTGAGGTGTCGGGGGATTTTGGACGTAGTCCACTGTCTAACACGGCAGGGATGCGATCCATGCAAGACCTTTAGCGAGGCACCAGCTATAAACACTAGGCTAGCAAAGAGGACAACAAACTGGAGTGTTTGGACATAGTCCTTGAGCAAGGCACCAGCTTATACGCTGGGCTAGCAAAATGGGCAATATACGATACGAGTTATCCTGGGTTGATACAAAGATTGACTTGAACCTTAATCAAGGTTGAGTCATAAACAGATTTAGCTTGAAAACTGTCACACCCTCAAATTTCCATTGCGGGGTTTATACCGCGAGGCGCATGACATACCAGGATCCCATAGCCATAAGTCATATGAACGAACTCTAAATGCCCAAACCATTTAGTTCGTTTCCAAAAACCAAGTTTAGTTAAGCTGCGGAAGCGTAAACCAAATTTAAACCTTTTAAAAACCATGCGCAAAACAACGCGCCCAAATTAAAACCATATGAAAGAAAATATAAAAGCATAATATGTAATTTAGGTGTATGCCCAAGACCCCAAATGCAGTGAAGTGTGCAGTGCTTTCTAATCCTGGCACCGGAAGCTAACTACCTGCAAAAGCATGTAAATCGTGGGCCAACAAACAAAGTTGGTGAGTTCACTAAGT
The DNA here is from genome assembly GCA_028751855.1 of Ambrosia trifida. Taxonomy (NCBI): domain Eukaryota; kingdom Viridiplantae; phylum Streptophyta; class Magnoliopsida; order Asterales; family Asteraceae; genus Ambrosia; species Ambrosia trifida. Next base: position 62,302,468 of record CM054129.1, on the reverse strand, counting down.
AAAGTAAATGAGTATGTAACTGCGCTGGTTTCCAAAACCACGTAAACAAGTAATTGAGTTGGTTCCAAGAACCGTGTAAACACTAGTTCATCGCATGTCAAGGGTAGCTAACCCATTCATGATAACTAACACCGATATACCGAACTGCTGATGTACGTGTAGTCACAAATGTGAGCTGCATGCCTTACATCATTGCCTATCAACAATGATAAAATCTGTTAAGTTATAGTTCACTCCCGCACTCCCCGAGCCGGTGTGAGGTTTGTAAGACCTAATAGCGCTATCAACTAATAACCCGCTTGCCATAACCTGGCAACTCATTCGGTATGTGAAGGACTTACAGATGATAGAGTTGGTTTAGTTCATCAAGGACACAGTTTGCGAACTAGCAAAACCCGACTCACACAAGGAGTCAAAACCCGACCCACACAAGGATCCATAGCATCCCAACCCGGGATGTGTAAGTAGTCCCAAACCGGACTAGAAAAGTTATGTAAGTTGTCTCAACCCGAGACGCATTCTTTTGAGAAAGGAGTAGTGAAACTCACCTTAGGTTGCACGTGAAAAATCCAAATTCCTCAAACAGAAATGAGCTACCGACTCCCTATTACAAATGTCACTAGGTGAGTATATGTGCATAACCAACACACCATACAACTCGTTTGTCTAAGACTTTTAAAGTTCAAACCGTGTAGTGACACCTAATGACTCTACATGCACAAGTAAGTCCTACGTATCCAGTTGGTGATCATATTGATTATTATCAATTTTATACCTCATACACATCTCGTATAAGTATTTATGCAAGTTCATGTCAAATACATACCATATAAGACTCCAAATAGTCACGTAAACATCCCTTACACAATCTGCGTTTTCAGGGCAGATTGTACGCTGTGAAAAACGAATTATTTAAATTACTTAAAGAACGAATTAAACTCCCAAATTTTTACTGAATATTCATTTGGATTCATTTGATAACTCATATTTTTGTTTTGTCTCACAACCAAATACAAAAATTATTAAAATTCGTACAACACAGCTATGTCCAGAAAATTTCCACAGCAGGTCAGTTTAGTAGAAAAATTCCCAAAAATTGTGTATTCACCCAAACGAGGTGAATCCAATTGAAAAAGCCAAGTATTTCCAATTTTTACCTACTGTTCAAATTTCATAACTTATCCCTTTGTAAATCTCGAGTTATGGCCGTTTAAAGTTGACCTAATTTATAATTCCGAAAATCTGATATAACCTTTAATCAAACAAAATTCCAAAAACCACTCAAAAATGTTCAAATCTGATGGTTTTGCCCATTACGAAAACCTAAGACCACGTATAATACAATCATGCAAAGAAATCATCAAAACAATCACTTTAACATCACGATACAGACTCTACAAAACACCCTAACGAATCTGTCAGAAATCAGAATTCTAATAACATGCTTCTCATGAACCCTAATCATTCTTATTAACTCATAATCATAAAATAACTCATGTTACAGTATTCAATCCATATTATCACGTTCAAATCTATGTATTTACGTACCATATATCCTAGATACGATTTCTATCAACAATACTCATCAATAACCACAACAAACATCCAAGATATCCTTCATACAATGATTTGCGATTTTTAACATGCATGTTTCTTAGAATTTTACAACTTTTTAGCATTAAAATTAATCGTATAACACATAAAACATGTACCTTGCAAAGCTAGAGTCCTTAAAACCTCGAGATAGCACCCGAATCAACTTGAACTAGTGAGAAATTGATGAAGATTGAGATTGAAAGGTGGGTGTGGGGTGGTTCCTAGTCCACGGCGCCTATAGAGGCTATTAGGGTTTGTGTATTTTTTTTATAAATAATACACTAGGGTTAAGATCATGGGCCAAGGTTTCGGGTTCTAAGAGTTATTATCTGTTAATTGAGCCCGTTAGTAATATCTAACTCCCGAGACTAATCCCGACAATAATAATCATACTAACTCGTATAAAACTATCGTTTTATCATTTCATAGCATGGTTATCATAGGTGCACATATCTCATAAAGTTTACGTAACTAATACGCAGTAGTTCACATAAGCATGTAATTCATATACACGTGTTATTCACATTCATCATCACTCAATTGCTCATATAATCATGCATGCTTGACAAATCGCCAACGTTCGGGATACAAGACTCGTGTGTGTGTGTCAAGACAAAGACTTTCCTAATTATAACGTACGTTAATACCATCTAACATATGTTATTGTTCCATAACACATTCAAATGCCCTATTAACTAACCCTAGTTAAGTGTTTAGCCACATACGAACATGCAAGTTAACTAGAGTTCAGTTAAAGTAGGAACCTGAAAATGCGGGGTGTCACATCATCCCCAAGTTGAAAAGAATTTCGTCCCGAAATTCAGCAAGTAAACAATAAAGCCAGCTAGAAAAGTGTGTGATTGGTTCCCGGGTGTCACAACATCCCCAAGTTGAAAGGAATTTCGCCCCGAAATTCACTTTGAGCGAGCTGCTTTATGTTTAGTGTTCGATCTATGTTCAGGTTCAGGTATAGAAAAGAGGTGTGGGTATTTAAGCCGCATTTTATCCCTGCGCTTCCACGTATATTCCGGTCCTAGACGGGAATTCCATCGTACCTTAGCAATAGGTATAGTGTTTTGTGTGAGTTTCTTGACGCCCCGCTCAAGAATATCCACCAGTTCTTCCACGAACCGTAACTGATCGTCCACCTGGATCTCCTCCGGTGGCACCACCAGTGTTGTATCCGATAAGCATTTCTTTATATTCGATACGTGGAGTACATCGTGTATCCCATTAAGTTCATTAGGCAGGTTCAACCTGTAAGTTACTAGACCAATCCTTTCGACAATCTCGAATGGTCCAACGTATTGCGGGTTCAACTTTCCCCATTTTCCAAAGCGTATCACACCCTTCTATGGTGACACCTTTAATAGAATATTGTCCCCAACCTGGAACTACAAAGGTTTCCTACGCTTATCAACGTAGCTTTTCTATCGATCATGAGCAATAGCCATCCGGTTTCTGACTTGCACTATCTTCTCAGAAGTTTCGTGCGTGAGTTCGTGACCTGTTAGCTGGCTATCCCCAACTTCAGTCCAGCAGATGGGAGACCAACACTGGCGTCCATAAAGTGCCTCTAAAGGCGCGCACTGTATCGAGGTGTGGTAGCTGTTGTTATACGAGAATTCAATCAAAGGCAAGTGCTTATCCCAACTGTTGCCAAAATCCACCACGCACGCTCGTAGCAGATCTTCCAATGTTTGGATGGTTCGTTCACTCTGTCCATCCGTCTGTGGGTGATAGGCTGTGCTCATATCTAAGTGAGTTCCCAAAGCGTTTTGGAGAGTAGTCCAAAAATGAGAAGTGAATCGTGCATCGAGATCAGATACAATAGAAGTAGGCACCCCATGCCTAGAGACTACCTCCTTGATGTATAGATTGGCTAGTTTCTCCAGCGAGTCGGTTTCCTTTATTGCCAAAAAAAATGTGCCGATTTGGTTAGACGATCCATGATAACCCAAATCATGTTATTTCCACATAGGGATTTCTGGTTGCTGGAGTAGGCCTGAAGGTTTCTGATATTCAATCTTAACCTTCGCACAAGTCAAGCACTTAGTAACATAAGTGGCTATCTCAACTTTCATGTTTGGCCACCAGTAAAGAGTTTTGAGATCTTGGTACATTTTGTCCGAACTAGGATGTACCGAATGTCGAGAGGTGTGAGCTTCATCGAGCACCAGTTGTCTGAGATCCCCAAAACGTGGTATCCAGACTCGATTCATGAAATATTGAAGACCATATATCTTTAGTTCCAAGTGCTTATCAGCACCATGTAAAGTTTCAAGCCCGATGTTTCCTTCTTTCAAAGCCTCGCCCTGGGCTTCACGTATCTTATCAGGAAGATTAGAATGAATGGTAAGTTGTAAGGCTCACACCCGTTTAGGTTTCGTTTCCTTACGACTAAGGGCATCAGCTACTACGTTAGCTTTCCCTGGATGATACTTGATGGCACAGTCATAATCATTCAGAAGCTCGAGCCATCGACGCTGTCGCATGTTCAGCTCCTTTTGATCGAATATAAGTTGGAGGCTCTTGTGGTTAGTGAATATCGTACACTTCGTCCCATAGAGATAATGCCTCCAGATCTTTAGAGCAAAAACCATTGCTCCCAGTTCCAAGTCATGGGTGGTGTAATTCTTCTCATGAACCTTCAATTGACGTGAAGCACACGCGATCACCTTATCACGTTGCATTAGCACACACCCTAACCCTTGGATAGACGCATCACAGTACACCACAAAGTCCTCTGTTCCCTCAGGTAGCGATAGTATTGGTGCACTGCAAAGCTTTGCCTTAAACAATTGAAAAGCAGATTCTTGGGTATCTCCCCGCATGTAAGTAAAACCCTTTGCGTCAAAGTAGTGAGGGGTTGAGCGATCTTAGAGAATCCCTCAATGAATCTAAGATAATATCCCGCAAGAACAAGAAACTGGTGCACCTCTGTGGGATTTTGGAGCCTCCCACTTTTTAATAGCATCAATCTTGGCGGGATCGACATGTATTCCTGCCTTGTTAACCACATGTCCAAGAAATTGGACTTCTCGAATCCAAAAGTCACATTTAGAGAATTTTGCATACAACTGCTCATTTCTCAAGAGTTCCAAGATCAGCTGCAGATGTTGCTTGTGCTCTTCCCTGCTCTTGGAATAAATCAGTATGTTATCTATGAACACTATGACGAATTTGTCCAAATAAGGCTTGCACACGCGGTTCATTAGATCCATGAACACAGCCGGTGCATTGGTTAGCCCAAATGGCATCACCAAAAACTCATAATGTCCATAACGAGTTCGAAAGGCTGTCTTCGCCACATCCTTCTCTCGGACTCTCAGTTGATGGTATCCTGACCTCAAGTCAATCTTAGAATAGAAACTCGACCCTTGAAGCTGGTCGAACAAGTCATCAATACGAGGCAAAGGGTAGCGGTTCTTAACCGTTACTTTGTTCAACTTCCGATAAACATGCGGAAACTCCCATCCTTCTTCTTATGAAACAGAACTGGAGCTCCTCATGGCGAAGAACTAGGTCTAATAAAGCCCCTATCCAATAGCTCTTGGAGTTGGGTAGACAGTTCTTGAAGTTCGCCTAGTGCTAGGCGGTATGGTGCGCGTGCAACTGGAGCTGCTCCAGGTACAAGGTCAATTTGAAACTCCACTTGACGAACAGGTGGAAGTCCAGGTAGTTCCTCTGGGAAAATATCTGGGAAATCTCGGACTACTGGGATGTCCTCAATCTTAGTTTCAATTTTAGCTCAAGTGTCAGATATGTTAGTCAAAATGGCTGGACAACCCTTACGGATACACTTCTAGGCTTTCAAGAAGGAGATGATGCCCACCATGGCACCACCACAATCACCTTGAATAGATAAAACTTCTCCACTTGGGAGGGGAATACGGACAATATTCTCCTGATAGAGAATTTCAGCATGTTGCTTGGACAACCAGTCCAAGTCAACCACGAGGTCAAAGCTACCTAGGGTGATAGGTAAGAGGTTGATGGTAAACAATTGCCCATCCAACTCGAGCTTACAGTCACAATGTATATGGGTTACCTCGATAGGCTTCCCATCAGCCAATTCAATAGAGTATGGGGTATCAAGAAGAGTAGGAACCATCCCTAATTGTTTGCTAAGTTTCGATTACACAAAACTATAGTTCGCACCAGTATCATATAAGATTGAAGCAAGAGTGTCGTATCCGTCATGACATTGTTATCAGTCCTAGCTTTCCCAGAGCCAATCACAATTGCTATTCCACGAGCCCTATTGTTGTCGTTACCGTTGTGGTTATTGTTTGTTGAAGGACTTGTACCTCACACTATCCCACGTTCTCTTGCTATCACCAAAATTAGAAGATGAAGCTCCATGCTTCGGAAAAGTACCATGCTCAACAGCCTAGTCAGTGTGTTTGCAAGCCAGATGAACTATTTGTTAGATTCTGGGTAGGTGAGCTGGAGTGGCCAAGCCACGAATCTGAGGGACCCACCCTTTTGGTATGAAATACGATCCGCTGGTAAAGTTGGTTAATTAGATTCGAGCACAAAGTATATAACTCCTGTAGCTTGGTAGTGTAGGCGTCGATCTCAGACCCATCCGTCTTTAGATAACAAATTTCTATGTTTTTCACGGGGGGTTACATTCTCCACCCAAGTATCTGTAACTCATCGAGTGTGCATGTAGCATACATTACTCCATCCTGCCAGGGGCAAATGCACATGGCAAGAACCTATATTATCGCAGTAATCAAACAATCTCCTTAGTCCCGTTGGAGTTATTGAGGCATACAACCCATAAAAGGCTTGAAAATATGATGGCAGGTTGTTGTTGTGGCATGTGCGTTCAAGGAATAAGAAAGTTCACATGTGGAAGTCAGGGGAAACGAATGATTTAGCAAGATGGATCTCTACTAGCTTGGAAAGAGGCGAGGGCCTCAACAACCCTATCGTTGATCATAAGAACTCAGTCTTATCTAAGTTAGCAAAGGGAAAAGAAAGAAAAGATAGGTAAGAGAAGGTAAGAGCCAATCGTCGCCACGCTCTGTCTTAGATAGTAGATCCTTCATCCTCTCCTTCCATGTGCTCGTCCTGCTCAGGTTCCCCCTTCCATCCCTTCTTCTTCCCCTTTCTCGGTGTCAATGTTATATGGATCTTATCACGTACAGTCTCCTTCTCCAGTCCTATGTAAGCCGGCTTAGTGGTTAGCTCTACTCGTTCATCCAATCATGCCAGTCAGTCACTGGTAGGTTTCGTCTTCCTCTGAGATACTGCACTGCATCGCAGGCTCTACATAACTCACCAAGAGTGTGCACAACAAGTCCCAATCTAATGTGTTCCCTTGAATCTACTATATACTTATGAGAAACAGGTTATATGCAGCCATACATCTGCCCGCTCATACAAGGCGTAAGGTACTAAAGTAAGAAATAAGTTCTATATGTGTAACCCAGTCCCACCTGAGTTCCATATGAGAGTAAGAAAGGTCAAATAACAAGGAACAGAAACTAATTGTCTCCTTGCTCAGTGAAAAAGGATAAGTCTCAGTACTTGAATTTGATTCGGTTTAATGGTATCACGTCATGCGCATCGTGCAGCTTCCTGTGTACATGCGCCACAACGCTCGCAAGGGCTCCCTCTCTTGTACTATTGTTGTTTCCTCATCCATGAGGTTTGTTAGGATACTGTTGGGCTATATTTAAGTAGATTTACGCTTGTCTTTATTAAGCATGTTTGTATTAATTGGGCTTAGTTTAGTTATTGGACTTGGGTTAGGCCATGTGGGCCAAGGCTTTAGTGGACCCTATATTATGTTATGTTTGATTCATTATTAGAATTAGACATTCCAAGACCTTTCATTTGTAATTCTAGAGCCACCACCTTGTACCAGACAATCCTAGAGATTATGTGCAAGGTGAAGCAGCAATACAAGGGATTTCATCGTTTTTATATTTTGTTCTTCACATTCAATCTTGTTTTTCGCAATCGATTGTTTGTTTGATACCCGGTAGAGAGGATTCTGGACTTACAATTGGTATCAGAGCCTATGTAGTCTTTCGAAGGCTCGGTTCGGTATCATTCAAAGATCAAAAGAAGACGTTTATGCTGCTGCGTTTTATCGGTTTTACAGGTTATTCGCATCTCAAATTTTTAATTTTATTCATCTAATCATTTTTTTTTTTTGGTGTTTTTAGTGTTGTTATGCAGATTTGTTTTTGTTCAAATTGTTGAAGAACATCAAGAACAGATTCAAAAGAGGGTGTTTAATCTTGTTTGGAGGTTGCTATTCGTGTTGGCACAATTTTCAGGATTCATTTTGGAAAGCCAAAATATTCCAAAATAAAGAAAAGTCAACAGATCTAAAAATTTTGAAAAGCAGTGGGACAGCTTTCATCGAACACGCACTTCACATCTCGAACTCGAACTCAAGGTCGAACACATCCTTCAAGGTCGAACTCACCATCGTCATCGAACTCAGCCACGTCACTCGAACTCCCAAGTCGAACTCTGTCCACGTCACCTCGAACTCAGCCATCCACTCGAGGTCGAACTCATCTGAGCTTCGTCGAACTCAGAAGCCCAGGTCGAACTCAGAGTCGAACTCAGAAACCAAGGTCGAACTCAGAAACTCAGGTCAAACTCAGCCTGTTTCAGGTCGAACTCAGACCCGTAACTCGAACTTAGACCCATCTTCATCGAACTCGGCCTTTACTCCGTCGAACTCAGTCTTGTCTCGTCAAACACTTGAACCCGGACCCAATTTCGCTCGTACCTGCTTCTGACCGGAAACCCACCAACACCCGACCACAACTCAACCCGAAACCAGAAAACCCAACCCGAAACCTGACCCATACCCGACCCCCTTGCTCAACCAAATCCACCACCGTCTTCAACCTTACACCACACCCGACCCCAACACCAACCGATCTCGGAACCAGTGCAGCTCACCTCGAAAAACCCACCCATTGATGTGAAACCCGGTCACCCACCCAGAAACATCAACCACCTGTAGCTTCATCAACCCATCATCATCACCAACCGGAAAATCCACACCTTGAAAAACCCACCATACCCGAAAAACTACCAACCTAGACCCAAACCGTACACCACCCGGATACACAAACCCACTCAGAAATCAATCACCATCTAACTAGGACCTTGCTGTTGTTGCTGTTCTTGGTTGCTGCACGCAAATCAAGAGAATAGAGAGAGGCAGACATCACGAGTGGATTGTGATCTGTGAGAAGGAGTGGAGAAAGTGAGGTGAATATATAAGTATTTAGAGTATGTTGAAGAGAGAGAGGGTGTTGGTTTCAGCCATTCAATTTGAAAGAGTAGGTGAGAGAGAGCTCGTATAAAGTGAAGAGAGAGAGAAAGGTGAATTAAAAGAAAGAGTGTTGATTTGAGATAAAGAAACGTTATAGCAGAGAGAGAGATTCGAGGTACATAGGGAAAAGAAAAATGTGTTTGAAAATATTGTTTTTGTGGTAGATAAATCATTTGGGAAATTGGGAAGGATCTTTGAAGGATCACGTGAAACAATTCTTTTTCTCAATAATAATAATAATAATAATAATAATAATAATAATAATAATAATAATAATAATAATAATAATAATTGTCACACCCTCAAATTTCCACTGCGGGGTTCATACCGCGAGGCGCATGACATACCAGGATCCCATAGCCATAAGTCACGGGAACGAACTCTAAATGCCCAAACCATTTAGTTCGTTTTTGAAAACGATGTTTAGTTAAGCTGTGGAAGCGTAAACCAAATTTAAACCTTTTTAAAAACTATGCGCAAAACAATGCGCCCAAATTAAAACCATACGAAAGCATAATATATAATTTATGTGTATGCCCGAGAGCCCAAATGCAGTGAAGTGTACAGTGCTTTCTAATCCTGGCACCGGAAGCTAACTACCTGCAAAAGCATGTAAATCGTGGGTCAACAAACAATGTTGGTGAGTTCACTAGGTAAAGTAAATGAGTATGTAACTGCGCTGGTTTCCAAAACCACGTAAGTAAGTAAGTTGTGTTGGTGCCCCGCACCGTGTAACCACTAATTCATCGCATGCCAAGGGTAGCTAACCCATTCATGATAACTAACCGATTATACTGAACTGCTATGTACGTGTAGCCACATAAGTGTGCCGTATGCCTGACATCATTGTCTATCCACAATGATAATGTTTCGTTAAGTTATAGTTCACGCCCGCGCTCCCCGAGCCGGTGTGAGGTTTGTAAAACCTAATAGCGCTATCAACTAATAACCCGCTTGCCAACCCTGGCAACTCATTCGGTACGTGAGGACTTACAGATGATAGAAATGGTTTAGTTTATCAAGGACACAATTGCGAACTAGCAAAGTAACCGACCCTCACAAGGATCCATGGCATCCCAACCCGGGATGTGTAAGTAGTCCCAAACCGGACTTGAAAATGTTAAGTAAAGTGTCTCATACCTGAGACGCATGCTTTTGAGAAAAAGAGTAGTGAAACTCACCTTAGATCGCAAGTGAAAATCCAAATTCCACGAATAGTAACGTGCTACCGACTCCCTATTACAAATGTCACTAGGTGAGTATACGTGCGTAACCAACACACCATGTAACTCGTTTATCCAAGACTTTTAAAAGTTCAAAACCGTGTAGTGACACCTAATGACTCTACATGCTCAAGTATGTCCTACGTATCCCGTTGGTGATCATAGCAATTATTATCAGTTTAATACATCAAATACATCTCATACAAGTTTCCACACAAGTACATGTCAATTACATACCACATAGAACTCCAAATAGTCACTTAAAGACCCCGTACACAATCTACGTTTTTGGGACAGATTGTGCGCTGTGAAAAACAATTTATTTAAAATACTTAACGAATGAATTAGAGTCCCAAATTTTTACTGAATTTTATTTGGGATTCACTCAACAATACCTATTTTTGTTTTGTCTTAATTCCAAACACAAAAATTATGAAAATTTGTACAACACAGCTATGTCCAGAAAATTTCCTCAACAGGTCAGTTTAGTAGGAAAATTCTTAAAAATTGTGTATTCATCCAAACGAGATGAATCCACTTGGAAAAGCTCTATTTTTCTAGTATTGACCTACTGTAAAAATTTCATAACGTAACTCCTTGTAAATCTCAAGTTATGACCATTTAAAGTTAGCCCAATTTACAAATCTGAAAATCTGATATGACCCCTAATCAATTAAAATTCCAAAAACGACTCATACGGTGTCCAAATTCGATGGTTTTTCCTATTATGAAAAGCTAAGACCTTGTACATTAGAATCATGCAAAGAAATCATCAAAACAATCGATTTACCAACCCGTTACAGCCCCTTCAACACGTTCAAACAAATCTGTCAGAATCTTAAACTTGCATCCCAAGTAATCTACAAACCCTAATTCTTCATAAACATCCCTAATACATGTATAACACCTATAGTACTGATTAAACACCATATTAATCATAGCAAAATACATATATTATCATGTGAAAACCCTAATCATGGCTGCTAATAACAATCATCATCATCAAATCATCAAGAACATTCAAGAACTCCTATACATACATGTATGCGATTTTGTATATATTATTTTTAGGGTTTTTAAAGTTTTTCAATCATTATAATTCATCAAAAATCGTAAGAACGTATACCTTGTGAAAGATTAAACTCCCTAGAGCCTTGAAATCAAACCCGAACTAGCTTGATTAGTGAAAGATTGCTTGATTGCTTGAAAACAAAGAGAGAGGGGGTGGGGGGTTTCGCACGGCGCCAAGGGGGCAAGGGATAGGGTTTTTATCTTTTTCCTTGCCTCCTAATTATAAAAGGGCTTTGCTTGTTCCCCAAGCAATTGGTATTAGGGCCCTTCTAGTCCATTAACTTGACCCGTTAACCATGTTCTAGCCCAATACCGGACCCAATATTATTAACCATGCTAAATTATATAAAAACCATTGTTTTTATTATTACATAGCATATCATTCATGTTGTGCACGAAATTTGCATAATCTACGCATTACCTTTCAGTTAGGCGATCATTCACAAAAACATGTAATTCACATAAGCACGTACTTCATGTTCACCAAAATTCACTTGTATATATTATTGCTATGTATGTCACATAATTCACCAACGTTTGGGATACAGGACTCATGTGTGTGTTTAAAAAGGATTTTCCTACGTATAACATATGTTAGCATCTTCTAACATATGTTAAACCTACTTAACTAACCCTAGTTAAGTATCTAGCCATGTATGAACATGTAAGTTAACTAGAGTTCAGTAAAAGTATTTAACCTGAAAATGCGGGGTGTCACAATAATAATAATAATAATAATAATAATAATAATAATAATAATAATAATAATAATAATAATAATAATAATAATAATAATAATAATAATAATAATAATATCTCTTGGAGTGTACAAGCTTGATTTGGGGGGATCGACCTTACGGTATACGGTTTGATTCGGTTGACTACGGTGGACTAGATTGTGTAATTTTTTTTCTGTTGACTACGGTTGGACGCCCGGTGCTCTTATTAAAAATTTTGGTGAAACGTCTAGATTTTAGGGGGATCACGGTCTGGCAAATTAAAAAAAATGTCTTCTCAAAATAACGTGTTCGAGCAGAGGCTTGAAGCGTTCAGTTACATTGCTGGTGAAACCGTTGGAGCAATTATTGGCAGATTTATTGAACTACTGTCTGACATGAAAAATGCTGAAATCGTAGTGTCAAATCGATGGGTCAACAAGAGTCTTCTCGACGCTTTGAAAAGAATTCTAGATGAGCCAACATGCAGCTGGTTTAAGTATGTCAATTGGATTATCACAGAAACAAGTTGGTACAAAATGACGTCGGATGAGTTAATCTTACTCGTTAAAGAACATGCTGAGCGTGCAAAGCTGACGACTCAACGCAACACCTCTGCTACAACATGCTCATCCGCCTCTGACACTTCATCTTCAAATTCAAAATCTGACTACTCACCCGCTCTTGCTGCTCCTGTCACATCTGTTGCTCCTGATGCTCACAGTGCTCAAACTTTCATGGCACAACTGAGTGACCACATGCCATCAGCATCTGAGGTACACGCTGAAATTTTAGCTGAATCATGTTGTACTGAACGATGCAGGTTAAAAATTAAGGGCTTTAGAGAAGAAACTCTCTCTACATACAAGCAGCTTGAATACGAGAAAAATGGCCACTTGGGATATTAAAAAGAAATTTAATTCTTATAAAGAAATGGTCGAACAACAAAAACTCGATATCAACAAAAACTCAACACAAGTGTCGATATTTACACTTCAAACGACTGTCTGATACTTTAACCGGGGAATTGATCGACTTAAAATCTAAATTTGAAAATGCCGATTTTCATTTTAAAAAGTTTGATTGTTCTAGTCCCAAAGTTGAAAAAATGATCAATACCCAGTTAAGGTTCAGACCAAAGGAAGTGAGGAATAAAGGTCTCGGGTTTGTGGAAATTCCACCACCTTTTAATGAAAACTATTCCTCAATTCCCATGTCGGATGAAGAATTGTTGGCTCTGCCTGTTAAAGGATACGGTCCTCCAATAGAAGAGCCAACCAGTCGACCATCGAGGGATCAAGTTGAGATCTCCAAACCTAAATCCGTCCCTGTAAACATCTCTAAACCCAAGAACAAACAACCTAAGCAGGAGCAGGCTCCATCAAAAACCTTTGTCAAGTCTCAAGATGCTTCAAAGCAGACCGAGACGTTAAATTTTGAGAAAAATAAAGAAATTGAAAGAGTTTTTGATGTGAGGAGAGATGAAGTTCCAGTTTCAAATGACACAACTAAATTGAATGACGTCTTAAAAGAAACCGTTTTTGAAACTGAACTGAAATTTGAGCAAACTGAACCAACCGGCCAATCAGACTCAAATGTGCCCTTTGAGTTTGATTTCATGAAAACATTCAAAAAGATCTATGAAGAGTACAGGGCACCACAGACCGTTGAACGGGACTCAACATGTGACTCACCTGAAGCAACTGAATCTGAGAAATCAGTATCAGTGGCATCTAGTGAATCCAGCTATGAGACTTCAAGAGCAGCTGAGTCAACGGGGGATTCAGTAGAGCCATCACAAGTCTCTGAATCAAGTGGCTCAACTGAATCAAATGACACACCCTCGACTGAGCCGGAATCTGAAGAATCTGTGTGCTCAAGGACAGTCGAGATTAAACAAGAATGTAAGGATCCCTCATCCAATACTGTTGGCACAGGTGTGGTAAAGCCAACGGTCCATGATTTTAAATGTGTGAATGTTACTGATGCTTCTACTTCATGTGCAGATTTATTAAACGTAGAGGTTAAAGTTGAGGGGGATGATATTGTTTGCTCTGAAACTGCTGATGTTTGTTCGAAAACATCAAAATTATCTGCTAATGCTGTACCATACGTACAAAAGGCTGTTTCTGAGCTATCTGTTATTGGCACGACCGATAAATACGTGCCACCACATAGAAAAATTACATGTGCTAACTCTCATGAACAGGTTCCTGAAATGACACAGAAAGCTCAAGGATAGTTATCATCACAAGCACAATCTTGTTCACACGGGTGTTCAAGATGTTATAAGCAGAGCAGAAACTTTAAGAAGCCTGCAAACAAATCATCCAACAGATCCCATCACTCACATTCATCAGTGGGATCGAACAGACCGGGCTATACTCCATATGCAAAGAAGCAAACATGCTACACCTGTGGAAGACCCGGTCACATTGCAAGGAACTGCACAAGTCGTCCTTATGTGCCCTATTATCGACAACATCAGAAGGTTATACCTAGGGATAACTACTACTCCAAGCCAATGAAGGTTGATAAACCTAAGGCAAGGAAGAACATGAATCCCAAAGTTAAACCATCTGATGGAGACTGGAATGCTGCCAAGAGCAAACGAAAGGTTGTTCCTCCACAGAAGTCTAAATAACCTGAGAAAATGAAAGCTACTACTCCGAAAGTGGCAAAACCGTGTGCTAAGCCTAAACAAGTTTGGAAAGCAAAGGCGGCAGCAACACCAGTCCTGAATGAGAAGAAGGACATGTGCTTGAGAGAAGTGTCCTACGTAGATGCTTCAGGAGTGCCCAGGACCGCGATGGCCTGGGTACCAATGCTTAACTAATCTCCTTTCTTAGTGCAGGGACATCCAAGGAGGATTGTTGACGACCACTGGTATGTTGATAACGGTTGTTCCACGCACGTGACAGGTGACATCTCTCTGTTATACGTTTATTTTAAATTCTTAAACAGTGAGTATGTTTCCTTTGAAGGAGATAATGGAGGTAAAATCAGCGAAAGAGGTACGTTCAAAACCTGATGCATTAAAATTCTGAATGTAATTGGTCTTTAATTCGAGAATGGTCTTAGAAAAACACAAAAAGACTTTCTTAGTTTTAGGTTGTAAATTTGTTCTTTAAATTTTCAATTTTAAGCACAAATTTAGGGGGATATACCCTCAGAAAAATACAAAAACAATAGAAAATTCAGAAAATGAGAATTTCATGGTGCGAAAAAGAAGAAATGATAGTACATCAGCTGTTGAAATGTCACACCTTAAAATCGAAAAGAAAATTAAATCAAGTGTGATTGCAGCTCCATTATATGATGTACTGGCAGGCAAGCTGCACAACGAACTCAGTCCAAAATTAATGCTAAAGATAAAGGACTGTGTAGCTTGTGGGTAACACATCATTGGCGTATGATTTTATGGTCTTAAATCTTGCGTTGATAGATTGCCAAAATCTGAGATTTCAGGTTTTTAAATTGTTGATACATCTAGGGATGTCCTGGCTGCCCTTCTGCTGCATCCAGATATATGCTGACCTGGGCACAGCCAGGACGTCTTAAAAGAGCAATAAAGAAATGCCAAAACCCAAAATTCTCAAAGAGAATTCATGCTAAAGACACAAATCAAAAGTCTAAAGCAATAATCATACCGAAAATTTGGTATTTTCCCTAACCCTGGTCGAGAATCCATTGGTCTCTCTGTTGCATCCAGATATATGCAGACCTGATCACCAATGATCTTGACCTTGTAAAACATACAGATGTCAGCAATTTACTCACCTGTTATGAAGAAGCTTTGTGCATACCTTGATCGCGAGGGTATGTCATGATGTGGGACACACAGTTATTTCGGTCTAACACACGTTAAGAAAATAAGAAAAATATCTACCTTGAGGACGTGTGTGTATGTTTGTTTAAGTGGATAAACGATGCTGGTAATCGTCTTGGACTGCTTTCTGGCACTTTAATAAGTATACCAAAACAAATACACTAACGGTGTGTTGCATTTTGACAAAGCTGATATGATCTTCTTGCACATGATTATCACCAAAAAGATGCATTGTAATTAGTTTGAATTTTTATGTTAATTTGTTTGTTTTCTTGTATAAAAATTAACCATTCTTGAGGATTTGACCGATTCTCAAACAAATTCAGGTTTTTGAGATTTTAAAAATTGAAGTACACTGATGTACTTGGTGTTCATGTGTATACTGGACACTCTGTTATATAAATTATTTGCTTACAAAATTCTTAGAATTTGCAGAATTTATACAAATCAAGAAATAGGGGTTGATGAAGAATGAAAGAGTTCCAGTTGCTGACAAGCATGAATCACCTCAATGAGAAGATGTACCTGAGTCAGAAGAACCCGAAGTGAATCATCTTTTGACAATGAAAGTACAAGTGAAGACTTACCTGTAAAGTTGCTTGAAAGAGAAGATTGACAAAGAAAAGAGTTATGAGAATCCTCCTCTCACGTTCTCTTTTAGCGATATGTTCAAGCAAAAGCTGATGATGATTAAAGTTGTGAAGCTACCTACGAGAACACAAGAAAGAACCCAAGATTGGAAGATCAAGATCTGAAGATTCTTCCCACTAAGCCATGATAAAGACAACATAAACCTAGGGGGATATTGTTGGGCTATATTTAAGTAGGTTTACGCTTGTCTTTATTAAGCCTGTTTGTATTAATTGGGCTTAGTTTAGTTATTGGACTTGGGTTAGGCCATGTGGGCCAAGGCTTTAGTGGACCCTATATAATGTTATGTTTGATTCATTATTAGAATTAGACATTCCAAGACCTTTCATTTGTAATTCTAGAGCCACCACCTTGTACCAGACAATCCTAGAGATTGTGTGCAAGGTGAAGCAGCAATACAAGGGATTTCATCGTTTTTATATTTTGTTCTTCACATTCAATCTTGTTTTCCGCACTCGATTGTTTGTTTGATACCCGGTAGAGAGGATTCTGGACTTACAGATACTACTCCCAGTAATGCGCCACCTGGTGTAACCCTGGGTTCCCACCATTGACGTGTTCAGAATTAGGTCTAGAACTAGAAGATAACATATGTTGTAGATATATGTAGCTAAAAGCTAGTTGTGCACTTAAGTTGTGAGTGTACTTATGCTATGATGATTATAGACTAGACTCAACATGCAGTCCTAGTTCACTATAACTAATGGCTCTGATACCAATCTATCACACCCTCAAATTTCCACTGCGGGGTTTATACCACGAGGCGCATGACATACCAGGATCCCATAGCCATAAGTCATATGAACGAACTCTAAATGCCCAAACCATTTAGTTCGTTTTCAAAAACCAAATTTGGTTTACGCTTCCGCAGCTTAACTAAACTTGGTTTTTGAAAACGAACTAAATGGTTTGGGCATTTAGAGTTCGTTCATATGACTTATGGCTATGGGATCCTGGTATGTCATGCGCCTCGCGGTATAAACCCCGCAATGGAAATTTGAGTGTGTGACAAAAACAGACTTGGACCTTAATCAAGGTTAAGTCATAATTAAACTCGGACTTTTAGAGAAGGTTAAATTCGTAAAGAGGGACTTGAACCTTAATCAAGGGTTGAGTCATAATCACATTCGGCTAAGTCGTGAATCTTCGGATTAATGACCTAAAATAGCGGATTGGGGCCGTGATAGACCAGTAAATCATTCAACCCTTGTGTAAACTGTGAAAACATTGGATTGTATAATCGGTACAATCTAATGAAAATTGGGATAATAGAAGATTAGTCTATACAATTCGTTGTAAAGACCAAGTCGACGCCGTGTTTTATGAAAAGAAAACAGACCTCAATTTATATTGAGATCGGTAAATCAGAAAAATGACTTTTAGAAACTAGGCATTCTAAATATATAAACGATTTGAAAGCTGAAACTCAAAAGTCTTTAAATGGGTTGGTTGGGGGCAATGACCACCAATCGAGTTAGCAAAACGGGAATTTAGGGGAAAACCCAAGTTCAAATTGTCAGACACAAATTAATATGTTACTGGTGAGCCCGAGCATAATAAACCGGATAACTCACTTAGTGTGAGGTTAAAATCGGGGTGAACCATAATGGATCATACCTTAAAATACAATACTTGTAATATGGGAGCTTAGTAAACTGGTGAGCCCGAGCATAGTAAACCGGATAACTCACTTAGTGTGAGGTTAAAATCGCGATGAACCATAATGAATCATACCTTAAAATACAATACTTGTAATATGGGAGCTTAGTAAACCGGCTGGAAAAGGGTGGGAATCGATATAACGATTCTCACAACAAACACGAAGGGTTAGGGAAACCTAATATGTGTCAAATTCTTAAAATAGAATTAGCCAAAGAATGGAAACGTTAGTGTAAAGCAAAGTATGTTATAACATACTAGCAAACCGAAAGGGGTGAGAGTTGGATTCATGGATGAATCCAAGGGGGGCTAGAACACGGCTATGTTAAAAATCCGGGTTAGTCTTGGAAACCGAGGCAAATTACTTGTTGCAAATAAATGCATAGGCATGTGTGCATATGCAAACTACAATTTAGTGACTCAATAGATGACCTAAGGCGCATGATAGAAAGACCCATAAATCATTACATCTTTTGGGATAATAGTAGACGGGGGATAGTCTACGATTCTAAGGTGGGCCTATGGGAAATATCTGAATAGCTAGAATACCCTGTAGGGGTATGCATATAGATGCAGTGCAAGGAAATAACATCTAGTTAAACCAAAAGGTAGGGTGACTCAAAGCGGAGGCCTTCATATAAAAATCTAAAGGTTAGAAGGCCGAGTAAAGTGATAACAACCCTAAGTATATAGTTCTAATTGTTAGACTATAAAATGTCAAGGGAAAGAGCGATGCTCAAATTAGATTAGAGGCAATAAAGTTCTTTGGTGTGACCAAAGCAACAACACAAGAAAGGTTTCAGGGACAAAACCTCTTTAAGGGGGTAGACTTGTAACACCCCAAAATCAACTGTTTCGCTTAATTACGCCATTAGGCGTGCTTAGCAAAATAATAAAACGAGACTCGAACAATAAGAACTTGGGTTATGTTCTAATATGGAACTAACCTATTTAATGTTATCAATCTTATAAATGAGCAAATAATACAAGAAAAAACTAGCTTGGTTAGCTAAGTTTCACTAGAAAATGACATTCGGGCATTTTGGAGGGACCATAGTTGCCAAAATGGCAAACTTATGTGTTAATAATAATAAAAAAAGGGAAGAACACACACACACACACACACAAGTGTGTGTGTCGTATGTCATCAGGAGAAACATTCTCCTTCACCTCCAAACCCTAACCAACAAACCCTTGCTCAAATCCAAGCCAAATCAAGGGGCTTTTCGATGCTTTAGCAGGAAAAGGATCATCTAAGGCTTAATAAACCTCAAGGTACCTTTTATTTGGTAGAAATTGGTGTTATATTCGTTTTTAATCATGGTGAAAATCTAGGGTTTTGTTAAAACGTGGGATTCTAAGTTGTTAAAGGTTTCTCTAGTCTTGGGGAGCCTTAAACATGTATAATCCGGTTGCAAATCACACTAAATATGTGTAATTGATTTTGGACATATGCTTATGTAAATGTGTAAGATTTGGGGTTTAACCTCTAGGTTGAAACCACACATGGTTAGTAGTTTCGGTGACTCTTAGGAGTTGTTATAATGATCAAATTTAGTTGAAATGCCTAAATATCATGCTATGATAATAATTGGATACATAGCTATAGTTTGGTTATACTTAGATTCTTGAAAATCAAGTATTTTGGGTGGATGCACACCAAGTGCTCGATGAAACGTCTAGTATATGAAAACTAGTGAATTAAGAGAATAAGGAGCATGTGAAAGTTAACAATTATAAGTGATGTTAGCTAATTAATGAATTAAGTCAAGTGCATGCTCTATGTAAGAAATAGCTCATGATGAGCTAGGTGTGTGAGTGAATACATGATGCTTTGGATATTGGGATAATTCCATATTGTGTATTCTAATAAAACAAGTTTGACATTTCCCTAAGTTAGGTATGCGGTCTAGGGGCGAATGGGTCAAGCGGAGACAAGTCAAGGATGAATCAAGAACGGTTGCAAGGTAAGTATTTCTTACGCCCTAAGATTACAAACACTATGTATAACACTACTAAAACGTTGCATGAAAGTGCAGCGAAACGCTGCTGGATCGTGGCTGAAATGCTGCACAAAAGTGTAGCCAAACTCTACTAAAACGCTCCACGAAAGTGCAGCAAAACGCTGCTGAATTGTGGTTGAAACGCTGCACAAAAGTGCAGCGAAAAGCCACTAAACGCTGCACAAAAATGTAGCCAAAACACTGCTAAAACGCTGCACAAAAGTGCAGCGAAAAGACACTAAAACATGGCTAAAACGCTGCACAAAAGTGCATACAAAACAGTGCTACACAAAAGTGCAGCGAAAAGACTCTAAAACATGGCTAAAACGCTGCACAAAAGTGTAGCCAAAACACTGCTAAAACGCTGCACAAAAGTGCAGCAAAAAGACTTTAAAACATGGCTAAAACGTTGCACAAAAGTGCAGCCAAAACACTGCTACAACGCTGCACAACAGTGCAGCGAAAACACACTAAAATTTGGCTGAAACGCTGCATAAAAGTGCAGCGAAACACTGCTAAAACGCTGCACAAAAGTGCAGCCAAAACACTGTGCTAAAGTGCAGCAAAAAGCCGCAAAAACATGGCTGAACGTTGCATGAAAGTGCTGCGAAATGCTGCTGAAACATATAAGTAAATTCGTGTAGAATCATATCCTATTATATGAGACAATGACATAATAAGGAAGGACCGTACGGTATAAACCATAATGAGACGAATGGGTAAGAACTAAAAAAAAGGGGGCTTATTTGGCGACAAACCTTAAGATATAAGGTTTGGATGCCTTCAGAACAGGTTTAGAATGGGTCAAATCAACCCAACGGTTAATTGGGACAAATGGGGAAGTCATTACCATTTGAATCCAGAATTTAATGTTGCCTTGTCGAGTTGTTCCTCTACAAGTAAGCATAAAGGCAAAGAGCACGCGTTGTCCTAGCATATTAAGTGGAATTTGCAAGGTACTTGTAATCGGTCATAACTTTGACCCGTCAGGTATTTATTATGATTTGAGAAGGCATGAATTAAAGGCTTAAGGTCTTCTAATGGGTCAGGTAGCGCCTTCGGGTAATGAATCGCCGAAGAGTTGTTCCTCTACAACTAAGCATTTGAAACCGGATGTGAAATCTGGGTTTCTATATAATAAGAAAACATTCTCATATGTATGTTTTGAGAATTTGGTTAATTATTCTCGAATCTCATTAAACGGGTTAATGGGACCTATTTCTCTAAAGTGCACACATGAAATTTATAAGTATTTTAAGTGATAATTGACTTGGCCTAATATAGGTGGAAAATTTGTAAAAATTTCATAAACTCATACTGCTTATTCTTGGTTAAACCCAGATTCCAACTATAAACACTTCCACTAATCTAAATGCATTATTATCAATCTCACTAACCCGTAAACCTGAGATTTGTCATTTAAACTTCCGAGTTTAGGCCTTAACTAAAATCACTCCCAATTAATTTTTATCTACTAAAACTTGTATTACAGTTTGTGTTTTAAACGGGACGATCTATTGCGGAAGCTTTTTAAGTGTTCGGGTGTGCTCGGTTCTCTCGTGACTTGATCCTTGCTCCGGAGCATCCAACGAATGCATACCTAGCATCATTACACAAAGAATGGTTAGTGGGATTGATAATAATGCATTTAGATTAGTTAATATGCTAATATGTGTCAAACGGAACCAGTATGGTCAAACGACCAAACAAACAGGTTTAGAAGATGTCCCGTCGTGGGTTACGGCCATCAAGTCTCCCTTTCGGGTGTTCAAAGGCTTGTGTCGTTTTTCATCCAAATCTACTCAGAAGGCCTGAATGGCCATTCACTACAAGGGAACAGTCGTTCACTGGGCCAAAACCCTTTTTGGCAATTCTAAAAACATAAGAATTATATTGTCATCCATTGGGCACATATTTAACTGAAAACATACTCCGGTTTGTC
Organism: Ambrosia trifida; assembly: GCA_028751855.1. Classification (NCBI taxonomy): domain Eukaryota; kingdom Viridiplantae; phylum Streptophyta; class Magnoliopsida; order Asterales; family Asteraceae; genus Ambrosia; species Ambrosia trifida. The sequence goes on along the minus strand of CM054129.1, from coordinate 62,280,460 downwards.
TCATTATAACCCGATTCTCAGATTTAAATGTTTATGTCGATTTTACCCAAATCGACCCGTTAAGGTCACGAGTTATACAAAATGCTATTTGACCACACAAAAGCATAAGGGTCATATTGTCAACTCGTTAGATGCTTGTTTAACTAAAAACATTATCCAGATTGTTTCACTATGACCCGGTTTTTAGTTTTAACCTTTAGTAAATCTCTCCATTTAGCCATCCATGACGACACTACTTGATTCAAATCAATTGTTTTCGACTTAATAAGTTATTTGAATGCTTCTAAGCCCTCACGGACTTAGTTTTATTACAAACCCATAATTTAACTATGGCTTTAGCCATACTTGGCGCCAAGGCGCGCATTAATCTTAGCTAGAATAAAACTTACCGAATTGGCATTCACACCTCATATGGGTTGTTTTTTAAATGAATTCACTTTGCCTAAAGGATTTTATCTACCTACGGACTTACCGGGTGGCGTTGACCCATACCTTGCATCCATTGTGATTACTTAAGCATCGAGTGCCCAATTTCCAAGTATTATCCTGCACACATTCTAGATTGACCACATTAGTCTCTCGAGACTTAATGGTGATATATTTACCATTGAACCCGTTAGCCACGAGTTTACTAAAGCTTAGAATACCGGCTTTGAATGCCAGGTTCGAATGATAAGAAAGATCATCATTTGACCCATTAAGGCTCATGGTTATAATGCTTTGACATTCCAACCTTTAGCTATGGGAAAATGGCAATCACACTTGACCCATTTACAGTTTGCATAATTTCTTTATTCGAGTGATTTTTATCAAAAATCTTGAGTTTAGACTCTTGCTTACCACTTAGTTTTATTTATAGACCTAATTGATTATTTCCATCAATTGATCAACACACTTTGATTCCTTTATTACAATCAATCCTGTTTTGAAAAGAATTCGTATGATCTACCCATTTAATAGGTTTCACCCCTTGGGGCCATACCTTTGTCTCACATCAAAGTTTAAAGACCAAAGTATACAACTCTTAACCCATGCTCATAGTCTAATAATGTAAGTAAACTTACCTTGTATTTCACCTTCATTTCCTTGCACTTAAGGCTTGTATTCGCTTGAGCCGTTTGCTTATTGATTCATTCTTTCCAAGCTTGCATCTAGCTTGACAAGATCAACCTTCGCTATACTCATAAGATTAATCAAGTTAGTCATCACGTCCAATAACTAACATATCTCATGAGTTATTCACACCATTTCATCTAAGTTTGAGTTTGGGTCAGTTTGACTCCTAAAAGTCAAACTGTCCATAAACATATTCACATAAAGTAGCTTAGGCAATGATGCACACAAGTACTAAGCTTTCATTTCCTATACCCATCTCATTCATAACAACATTTAGTGTTAAATTCATAAAACACCTTATTTTCACTGCTGCACTTTTTGCGCAGCAGCTGTTCGGGTCACTTTTACCCCTTCTAAACCCCATAATTTGATTTTGACTTTCAAATAAGAAATGTTCTTCGTTTAAAGACCTTTCCAAGCATATAAAGAACACCTACTAACGATTTTTCTATGATTTTATATGAATATTTTAAGATCAGGTCAGAAACATATTATGTGCAGCGATTCCCTTTTCAACTGCTGTAATTGACCATTTTGACCCATTTAAAGTCCGAATTAGTTGAACATATTCAAAGATGGATTGTGCTTCGTTCAAATACCTTTCCAGGCGTATAAAGAACACCTCCTAACGATTTTTCTATGATTTTATATGAATATTTTAAGATCAGGTCAGAAACATATTTTTAACCAAACAGCTTTGCTGTCAAAACAGAAATGTCAACTTTACATGCTGTTTTGACCCACTAAAACTCAGAATTAGCTTGTCATGACTAAATATGAAATGTAATATGTGCAACAAGCTTTTCAACGATATAAGGATCGTCTTCTAACTCCTAATAACGAACGAGATATGACCTTTACAAGATGATCACCTAGGGCTGTCAAGAGTGATGAATTTTACACTATTTGACCCAATTCAAGTTCATGTAAGCATTTTATCAAACACTTCATGTGCACCCTTTTTGCAAGTGAATTCTAAGCCTTATGGACTTCTCAAACTTTACCATTTGTTTGATTAATCATCATTACAAGTTCAATTTATCAGTTTGCACATCAATATGACAAGTTAACATATACTAGTACAAGGATTCTTCATATACATGTGTAGTTCAGCATTTGGGTTAAACCCACTACATACACCTTCAAGTATCATCCTAATCCATATGAATCATACAATACATAACTTTTTATCATGTTTTATAGTTTCTTTGGTGTCTACAAACATATAGAAACCTATAGAAGCTCATAAATCACGTTTTTGTAAAAACCCTAGAATCATCATCTTTCGTAATCTATGGATTTTGTTGAATCAAAAGAGTTTTAGAGTTACCTTAGGATGAATAGAATACTAGATGATCATAATTTCCATCATGCATTGACAAGAGCTCTTGATTTTTGCAAGATTTTGGGGCTGAATTGAAAGTGTTCTTAAGTGTGTGTTTTTGTGTGTTTATGTTGACCAGAGTGTGTGTCAACACACACACTTTTTCACTTTAACCCCTTTCAATACAACTTTGTTCAATTGCCACATTTAGTCCCCCAAGTTCCAACTTCTATGTTTATTAGATTAAAGGACTATCTAGGTTAGTCTCTTATATTGTGTTTTAGGCCAATTTAGATAATAAAAACTAACGGGGTAACATTCCTATTATAACACAAGTCCCCGTTTATTTGCTGATAGAGTGCTCGCTCTTACAATTAATTCGTTTTGGTATTTGTTAATCATGCCAAATGGCATAATTAAGCAAAACTTATTTTTTGGGGTGTTACAAGTCTACCCCCCTTAAAGAGGTTTCGTCCTCGAAACCTTTCTCTTGTAGTTTATTTGGTCAAACCCAAGAACTTTAGTTCCCTATATTTAATTGAGCACCGCTCGTTCTTTTGTAATCTTAAGCCTTACGATCATTAAATACTATATCTCTAGGGTTGTCATCCGTTTACTTGGCTTTCTTAACTTTTGATTATTGTATGAAAAGCCTTAGTTTTCATAACGTAACTTGAGTTACACTACTCTTTCGGTTAACTGGATGTAACATCTACATACATACCCCTATCGGGTATTTGCTACTTATGTATTCCTCATAGACCTGCCTTAGAACCGTAGACTATCTCTCGTCTACTATTATCCCGAAGGATGTGATAATTTAAGGGTCCATTCTATCATGCATCTTAGGGCATCAACTGTGTTACTTACTTGCCTTATGCGTTTGTACACATGTATATGCATCTATTACTAACAAGTCATTTGTCTTGGTCTCCAAGACTAACCCGACTTTTTAACAGGGACGTTTCTAGTCCTTTAGATTCATCCAATTCTACGAATTTGCTATCTATTGGGTTCTTCCTACCCTTCGTGATGGTTTTTGAAATCGTTACCAATTCCCACACTTTACCTAGCCAGTTTGCTAGGCTCCTATGTTTCAAGTATCTTATTCTAAGGTATAACCCTAAGGCTTACCCCTTTACTATCCCTACTCAAAGTGAGTTATCCTGATTCATTATGCTTGGGCTTTTCCCATAAGATATCTATCTTGTATTCCGTTAATTAGAATTTGGGTTTTCCGAGTTCCCGTTCTGCTAATTCGATTGGTGGTTATTGCCCTAGCCGACCCATTTAAGGAATTTTGAGTTTTTAGAGTTCAACTCATTTATTTATTTAGAATGATTATTTTCTAAAAATCCTTTTTCTGATTTATCAATCTCAATATAAGTGAGGTCGGTTTTCTTTTCATAAAACGCGGTTTCGAATAGTCATTACAATGTATTGTTTTGACTAATCTCCTATTATCACAGTTTGCATTAGATTGTAACAACTATACAATCCAATTGTTGTCATATTTTTCATTAAATTGTACCTACAATACAATCTAATGTTATTGCAGTTTACACTTTTTCATCCTTAACCCGAGGGTTGAATGATTTACTGATTTATCACGGCCTTCAGCTTTTACTAATCATGTTTTGCACTTTATTCAACCAAGTTCATGACTTTGATTGAGAGTGCACTGCCTTGGTCTCTACAACCCGCTCGGGATTGCTTATACCTCGGCTTATTGGTGTATAATTTTGTCACTGACCCGAAGGTCCAGTTGACCCATGGGTTTATCACGGCCCATGTCCGTTGTTTATGATTTATCAACCAAAACCATAGTTATGGCTGATTTAGTGAAGCAATACCTCGGCCTCTACGATCCCCACGGGTCGCTTATACCTTGGTTTTTCTTTCCTCTTCGTTTATCATGGCCCTTGAGACCATATTCGACTAATCCATGATTTTCCCGACACCTCACACTTACTTAGTCCTCGTTACATAGGTTGTATATGTATCAATTGTAAGCAAACCCATAGTATCATATGTTTAACACTTACCTGGCCAGGGTAAGCAATCCGCATATGGTACACATGGACTTGTTAGAATTTGTACATCACATCCTATGTAAGCAAAGCTTCAGCTCATGCTTGTGTCCCTTATTTTATTTGGTAAAAACCATTTCTTGATATGTAGTTAACATCGGGTTTCACCTTTATCTGTTAAGTACAACAATGTGTTTCGTTTTATAAGACTTTGCGTGATTACATTCATTGATGTGACCACTATTTGTTTCCAGCATTCTTTTGTTTTAAACAATGGTTTGGACGATTATTCCCATCCCAGTTTCTAGGGTTAGGTTACCCGTGTGCATCGGTTACTCACTATTGTGAATAATGCACAATATCAATTTAGTTTCTCTTGAGAATGTTATCCTGGATGAATATCTCATCCAGTTTTTTTTTTCCAAGTCTCGTGACTACATATGCAACTACATTCATCATGTGAAAGTTGCATACTACTATGCATAATGTGATTTAAAGCGTGTACCTGATTGATACTCGTCCTTATGAATCTTTATCGTTGCCTAACCGTTACTCAAACGCTATTTGATTTAGGTCCCAAGTGAGCTTGCACTTATGAAATCCAATTCATTTCATGGTGATCCAAGTCGTGCATGGTTTCAAAAGCGTAATTTGACTACTTGTGATTGTAATAATGTCGATTATAGTGATGTTAAAACAATATTATATGTACAAACACTAGTGTTAAGACAATGTGCCTAAGATTTATATCAAAGTTTATTGTTTTGAAAATCTATTTGTGACATCCGTCACTTGGGGTGTTACACTATTCTCTTGTATTGTGTTGTGTGCCTAATCATGATGTATAAAGCCGAGCATTTGGATTTAAGGGGGCATATTTGAAGGAAAGAAGATTAAAGTGTAATGGATTTTTACCTAGGAGGCTTAGAGAGTCGAGTGTTTGCTCCCTTGTTCCTTGACCTCTTTGGCTTGGTGCTTCCCTTGTCTTGGCCGATTGTTTTGAGTAAGAGAGAGTGAGTGTTTGTGTTTAGAGTTGGTGCAAGGAATGAGGGTAAGGGTGGGGGTTTATATAGGCGATTGATTGGCAACAGAAGTCTCTTGGGATGTTGTAATGTATAAAGTGTGTTACTACTTTGGTGTAAGGGAGGTGTAGGTCATAAACAAACAAAGGAGGAGACTTGTATGCATGAGCCAAAATGTTTACTTTTACCAAAGAGGATGGGGTTGACTTGAAGCATCTAATTGTCATAACCTTGTTTGATTACCATAATGGTGAAAGTGCTTACCTTACAAGCTTCTAGATGGATTTCCTCATGCATCTTCAGCCGAAACAAGGCTTTTAGAAGAATTTCATGGATTTTTGCAAAGTCTTTTGATGGAAAGACTACTCATGAAAGGGGAAAGGTTGACATTGGTAGTTAGTTAGTTGGTTTTTGGCTTATATCTATTTGTATGCAAGTTCTATGTCTCCTTGTTGACTCTAGTCGATCTATATCCATAGATTGGAGGTTTCATTGAGCTATCACACTCTTGTCTCCTTTCTTGGGGGCCGAATCTTAGTCATGGTAGTATGGAATTGATGGTGACTTGTCTTAGAACATTCTTGTAGTAGTTAATAGTTCCAAGGGTCCTAGGTTGTCTTAGTGATAGTGATGTGTGTTTTTCCATGTGAACCGATCTAGGGGCGAGTATTTGGGTAAGAAAGTAGCAAGGGGGAGGATGGTAGCTTAAACATAGGCCCTATCTTGGTATAAGAAGTTGTTTTGTCTCCATTAGTGGGCATGTGATGGATTAGAGTTTGTTTTTAGCTACTACCAATCATGCTTAATCAAGTGTGGCTATTCCTTTGGCTTGGTTTCTCTTAGGCCGATTTCTAGAGGTGGACACATATAGAAGGTGGTTAGCTAGGGGTCTCAAGCTCTATGTTTGTCTTGATATCTAAATGTGTGTAAGTGGTTGCTTCCTGTGTTAGCTCTTGCTTTCCATGTGTTTTAGATGGTCTGATTTCTTATAAGTGTCTAGTGATAGATGTGTACCTTGTGTAGTGTCCTAGTGTGTTTGTCATCACATGGATGGGGACCTTCGGCCGATCGAATAGAACAAGAGAGGTATCCTACGAGTTCTTTGGATGTTTACATGAACATTACATCCAAGCCGAGTTTATGAGGGTATGATCCATGGAGTCTCATGACTAATATAGATCTATGATGTTCCTAGACTTAATATTTCTCATGAGTTAATCGTCATACACATGTTAATAGTGTTGTGGATGCACATTGTGTTCGTTACATAGTTTCTAGTGCACCTTTGATATAGGAATATCATCCGGTTTCATAAGAGTAAGAGGTTGTTAAATTCCATGCCTCTTGATGACGACATTAACATGTATTTTGTCTCATGTGTGTCATGGGTTTGTTGAATGATTTCCCATGATGATCTTTGTGTTCACAATCTTGTGTTAGAGGTGCATTAGCATGTGTTAGAGGGCATAACCTTTTGTAATGCTTGTTTTGATGGTGTGTCCAGGTGTTGTATGACTAAACAAGTGTACTATATTGAGTTTTCTGTTTAACTCATGCTCTACTAGCCTGGGGGGGTATAGTGTGTGCAAATTGTCTAAATATACACATATAATGATGTCATAACTGAAACATGTTCGGACGTTGACCTGTTACGTTGACTGTTGTCACATGTAAGATTATGTTAACTTTTAAACTTTTCAAAAACAATACAACATAATAAAACTCACGGATTAAATCATCATCTTTTCACACTCTTTTTAGTTTGTAATAACAAGTGCTTTATTATGTTAGAATCCATAACCCTACCCCATGTACAAATTGCCTTTAAAATATGAAAACATGAACCTTCATGATTTAAAAGACAAGATCAAGAAGCTTACTACAAGCACAAGGCTAGGGAAGACAAAAACTCTTGATTTGGATGGGGTTATGTGTGTTCTTCCAAGGGTTATGCTCCAAGCTTCCAAACACACTTGATTTAGGGATGGAATGGAGGTGATTCTATGCTTGATTAACATGAAAACTCAAAGTGATGGTGGTTGTGGTGCCTTGGCCATAGGTTATCAAAGGGAGGGAGGGAGGGATGGGTTTCCTTTTTTTTTTTTTTTTTTTTTTTTTTTGGTGTATGTGTGTGATGATGATATTATGAGAATTAGATGGTTTATATGGTACATTTTTAGATTATAAAATTAAAGTATCTTTAGGCATGCTTTGACATAATTATTACACATGTTTACAAGCCAACATTTGGGAGGCTTTGGTGGCTCATGTTGGCTGTCGATAGGTGGCTTTGTGGGCCCATTGCCTTTCCAAAATATCTCATAATTCTCTAGTTTAAATACAACCAAACCGGTTAGGGTTTTCAGGATTTTATCGTGTTCTTATTACGAGCTATTTTAGGCATATAATTAACTCCCAATTACCCTTAAACATTAGTTATTTTAGGTATTGGTAAGTTATTTAGGCTTCAATTGGGTGAATATATAAGTTACGCCGATACGCGAACTTTATTCGTTACCGGGAGATTTTTATTTGGAGTTTCCATTTATGGTTTTGGAGTTCCAAAACACATAATATTTCATGAAAATACCCTTTATTTTATATCCTGGGTGTTCGGGATCGTTTTCGGTTAATTAATCGTTTTCGGGATCGTTTTGGTATGTTATTGTGAGTTTTAGCTACATATGGTGTTTTTTCTAGTTTATTGTGTTATTTCGTCTATTCATTGTGTTTTTTTGTCTCGTTCGCTATGTTATTCAATTCTGATAGTTGTGTTTTTTGTCTCGTTCGTTGTGTATTTTTAGTTCTAATCATTATGTTTTTTCTACAGATTGTATCTTTTCTCTAAATACGGTGTTTTTTACTGTGCATTGTGTTTTTTCCTGAGCCTCCCATTTGTGTTTTTTTTTTTTTTTTATCTCCAGTGTGTTTTTTGCTACAGATTTGTGTTTATGTGTGTTGTGCTTTATTTATTTATTTATTTTTTTTGCATGAACAAAACTCACTTAAAAACATACTATATGGGGGCAAACAAGCCAACCTCGATCTCGAGCTCGATTAACATATGAGAGCTCGAGTCGAATGTTGTTTTCAAAGCTCAAGCTTGGCTCGTTTGTAATTTCTCAAGCTCATGCTCAACTTGTTTATTTCTATTGGTTAATATATTAAATAAAAATAATATAAATAATAGTTTCTTTAGGCTTGTGATCTCGATAAGTGAAGCTCGAGCTCGGGCTCATTTACTAAACAACTTTAAATGGGGGTAAATATTAAAAAAAAAAAAAACTAATAATACACTAAGGCTCGATGAGCCTAACGAGCTTCACATGCAATGCTTGAGCTTGGGCTCCATAAAAAACAAGCTTTGTTTTAGGCTCAAGCTCGAGCTCGAGTAGCTCATGAGCAGCTCGGCTCGTTTGCACTTTTAATAGTATCCGTTGGAAAGGTTAGAAAACGTTCGTTAATTTGGTGTATTTTAAAAAAAAAAATAACGTATGAAAAAGTTATGGATATTTAAAAAACTGGGGGAAAGAGCCTTATCGAGCGTATTGAAGGGTTTCTTAGTAGTAAACTTTTTTACACAATAGTTGGATAAAACTCTAGCCACCTAGGGGGTATGCATGTGTGATGCACATGAGGAGAGAGAAAGACAAGATTACTAAGCTACCTTCACCAACGTTGGATAATACACACATATCACCTCCACTTTCGTTCCTACCATTTATAGGATGTGGTTCCTTTGTACCATATTCTCACCCTAGCCACCTATATGCCTCTTATTGGTCTATATACTAAACGTATGGAAGGGCTTTTTAATAGCAAACTTTTTTTATACAATAGTTTTCATTTTAACAAACATTATAACAATTACTGTAATTTTTAGATAAAGAAAATATTTACATTAACCATGTTTTATCAATCATTGCTAAAAAATTATCGTGTAGTATATGTGTATTGTAGGTCTCGTATATGCCTGTAGATGTAATAGAGGTATAGTATATAAGAATCATATAATATAGTATAGTACAGTATAGATTCCGTATAGGCATATATATGTAGTGTAGGTATAACATAGGTATCTATAATATAGGTGTAGTGTTCTTATATAAAGTTGTTTATTTAAAAATGTTGTTTATTTAACAATGATTTTATCTTAAAAAATATTACTAATTTTTTTTTATAGTTTGTTAAATTTGTAGATATGGTATAAAGTTTTTTTTCTTATAAAGAACCTTTAATATGCCCAGTATTAACCTATTAACCTATATGAGGGGGTGACAAGAACTGAAATCTACATTTTTTACTTTTAATTTTTGAGCATATACGAGATGTATCATCAATCCGGATCATATAAAAGGCGGCTGGTGTCGAGATAAAGAAAAGGGTGTCAAAATGGATAGAGGCTATTTTTATTCCACTTTCTAAGACAAAACACAACTTACATGTGAAAACAAGAAAATTGAAAACAAAAAGGAGAAAAAGGTAGAAAGTCTCATTTTTAGCCTTTTATCCTTGAAAATTATAAACAATAATATTTTTATTTAGACAAAACAAGTTACATTTAGATGGTGAGTAAGTGGGCAACAAGCTGTAGACCCAATACAACGGTACCTCTACAACGTTAGAAAAAAACATGAATTTCACAGTTATTTTATTTAACCCAAGCAGGCAAACATGATGCCTTTCATGGCAATACTGGCAACTAATTTCTTAAGCTTCTTTTTATAAAATACTCATACGAAATTTATGCAAATTTAAAATGTAAATGAATTGTGCAAAGTTATGATGGAATGAATTACAATATCTATTGAAATAATTATTAATGCATAGAGATGTTTTCAAAGGATAGAATGATAAATGATCATTGGTTACCTTTATTTATATGTGCATAACCCAACCGTGAATGGTGGTTTCTTTCCCGCTGTCTTTAACTGCCTAACGGCTAGTTACAGTCGTTGATACAACTAACATCCAACTGTCATGGAGTATATCAAATGTTAAATACAAATTGTCCTAAGTTAACGAACTAGTATCACAATAATTACAATAACATAATAAGTTTAGTTATAAAGCTAATATCCTCCCCTAAACTAACTTACTGCCTTCGTTGTATTCTTAGATAGAGATTCATTAGCTTCCTTTACTGCTCTTGTAGCCGATTCAAAGTTCAATAGCGCTTGATCAAATGTTTTGTTGCATTCTAGTCGTCTCCTAAGAACATTGCATAATCTTGTATCGTCCCATTGAGCATTTTGCATAAAGCTTTATCATAATTCCGGCAGTGCATACGATTACTCATCCTACCACATCCATATTGTGAGAAGTTGACTTTCCCAAACTAACATCTCCCTTCCTCAAAATCGGCCAACACCAAATCCCCAAGATGCATGCTTCAACTAGTCAAACTCTTGCACAAACATGGAAAGTTGCTTCTTCACCTCAACATCCCACAAGTTTTGACTAACCTAAACAACTCACAACCCTCCTACACCCTTCCTCTCTATCTCGGTTGCAATAAAGGGGCCAAAACCCCCCCTTTTTTTCCACACCACAATCCTCACAGACTTCTAACTCCCAACAAATACTCTCCTCTCTTCTCATTTGCTTCGGCTCAACCCCAAACACCTATTAGTGCAAGTTTATGACCGTTGCTATGCAATTTAGTATATAGGCTAACATAGAATTAAATAGAACGAATATAAACATGGGCGAACTTGTGGTAACCTTGGCAAATTTGTGCATCTTCGCCTGAGGCCCAACCCATGGAGAATATTCCACCATAGCCTATATATATGTGTGTTAGACTTAGGTTTTCTGAGAGATAGCTGCAACAATTCTTAGGAGAAGGCTACTATGTGTGGTCTAATCCAGGTTGCCTAGCCTGAGGTTGAGCTAACCTCAGGCCGGCGTACCATTCAACAACGTATGTATGTGTGTATGTATGAAGAATCCGTGTCGATTCATTTTATCAATCAATAAAGAAAGATTCAATTATTACATGCATGCAGTTTATGTTAAACGTCTCAGTTATAATCAGGAGTTTTCGATGGTAATCGAGCCGACACGAATTTACAGTGGTATCAGAGTCGTTCGTTTTTTTTATTCTTCACAGTTAAACGATTTCAATCGTGCAGTCCAAATAGTCCAATTCAATTCCAATAGTCCTCTATGATCCAAAATAGTTTTATGTTAACGTTACTTAGTTTTGGGTTAGCTACTCATGACATGCGTTTGAAACTAGTGTTTACTACTTTAACTTTTGGTTACTTTAACTATGAACTCACCAGCTTTATGTTGACATACTTGGCATGCTTTTGCAGGTTGCTAGGTGATGCACAAGATATGACATGCATTCATTGGTGTCATTATTTTGAAACAATAATTAAACTTTAATTCGGTTATTACTTTTCCATGGTTTTGGGCGCGTTTTTTTGCACATGATTTAAACATAATACTTTATTTACGCTTCCGCATTATTTGAATGATTTTTGGTAAAAATTAGTAAACTTGGTTTGCAAACGAACTAAATGGTTTTTGACATTTAGAGTCGTTCTATGTAACTAAAGGCAATAAGGCTACTGGTTTGTCATGCGCCTTGCGGTAAAACCCCACAGTGGATTTTGAGGGTGTGACAGAATTACACTTGGTTAGTAGAAAAATGTTGTGCATGAGGCCATGGCTAATGGGCATCAGAAAACATCAATCCAAGGAAAAAAAAAGAAGAAGACTCATAATGTAGTGTTAAAGATAAGAGGTTTCTTATGCATAATGAAGATGCCCTGGAGCTGCAGTTGACATGGGGAGAGGCACTCGAGTTGCTCCGCCCGTCTCCTACTTGTAAACCAACTATTTCCATGATTCACACTTTATAATGTTATATTTCTTGATGTACCTTGGGATCAACCTTTCTGCTTTTTTTTACTAATAAATTCAGGAACCACCAATTTTCGGCAAGAAAACCATATTGACAGTGTACGTGTCTGGATAACCTCTTTCTTCAATATTATTGGAATGCTAGTGTAGGAAGATAGTGGTTTGGACTTTCCAATATGATTACCAAAGTTATATTATTTAATTTAAGTAATAATATAAACTATCAAATAAAATGATTCACTTCCGGGTTGTTGGAAGGTTATTGTTAATGTGTTGGATGCTACAAAGATTAATAATATGTTAGTTCAGCAAATGATTCGTGGTGTGTTTGGGAATAGGGACTAGATTCGGTTCTGGTTTGATATTTGGTTGTGTGATACCCCTCTAAAGGTTAGATGGCCAAATCTTTATAAGCTGGATAGATATAAAAAATGTTTGGGTAGCGAGCGGGTGGAACAAGGTTGCAATGGATTAAAGCTAGTATTGAACTGGACCAGAAGCCAAGATCGGTGGTTGAACTGTTAGAGCATCAAGATTTGGACAGATTGTTTTTGGATCAGGTTCTCAAAGGGGAGATTGATTCGTGGTTGTGGGCCAGTGGTTCGGATGGGATTTTTTCAACTAAGGTGTTTAGGAAGTGGATACAAGATAAGGGTAATGGGCCGGCCTAGGAGGGTGTAAAGTGGGAAGGTTGGGTTCCGATCAAAGTGTTTTTGGTGTCTTGGAGAATGGTTAGGGACAAGATTCCTACTCGGGTGAATTTAGTTAAGAGGAGGGTGAATATTCAGGATATTTCATATCCATTGTGTGGATGTGGTAATGAAGATGTTAATCATTTGATGGTGGGGTGTAGTTTTTCATATGGAGTTTGAAGTATTATATGTAAATGGTGTAAGCTGGAGCCATTTTTTGCTTATGATTATGAGGATTTATTGGTGCTTTACAAGAATGTGCATGCCGGGAGATGGAGAAAAAAGATAATTAGAGAGGTATTATTATGATCACTACTTGGGTTATCTGGAATACTAGAAATGATAAGGTTTTTCAAAACAAGTCCAAGAAGGTCATGGAGGTTGTTGCGGTGGTGAAGTCCAAGGCGTTTTTATGGCTGAAATTTAGATTGAAATTTAAGGATATTATGTGGAATGATTGAGTCAAGTACCCGTTGTATATGTGTGTATAGTTTTTGGCGGTTCTAGTTTTTTAGAGCTTGCCAGTTTTTAAAGAAAGTTTATGTTCAAAAAAAAAAAAAAAAGTGGGTGACTTTCGCCTGTTTCCGTAATGATATTTTTTATGAGAAAGTTTAGTGTAAAAATTAGTTTAACGTAAAAAGTATAAGAAGTATTTTGGGCTTTTGATCAAAATAAATTAATGGATGAGATTAAAAGGGGAAATGTATACATTGAATTTCTAAAAGAGGAGGGGGAATGGCAAAATAGGTATAACCAACAATGGTTGTGTCCACCACCATTTTTTTAACGTCTATAGCTTTTTCATACGACATTATTTAAAAAAAAAAAAAACACACCATAAAAACAAGCATTTTATTCTCTTTCATTTGCATACCATATTGCTATACTTAAAAAAAAATTGTTGGGTTGATACTACTTGCGTCTAAATGTAAAAACTTAATATTATTACTTGCGTTTAAACATTTTGAATGTAACAATAGCTTTTTGTTTTTTTTTTCGCTTGTTTCTTTGTTAGGTGGAGAGCCACGAGGTTGGAAATCAATTTGAATCAATGTGAGAACAATAATAATTTTGTTTCTTATGTTTGTCTATTTTTTTGTGAGGTGAATAATAACTGGAGGTTCAAAAATCACCTTCTTTGACATTCTTTCATGGTTTTGCTAACTGGAGGTTCGAAGATCACTTCGTTAACCTTCTTTGACATTCTTTCATGGTTTTGCTAATATCTTCTTTCACCTCATGTGATGGTGGGATATTGTTGTCGTTATATTCCCACAAATTAGTTCCTTGAAAATTATTAATTTATTAAGAAAGAGAATCCTTATTACCTGCTTATATGATCAATCTGTAAACCTGCTTATATGTATGTAAAAACTTGATATTACCTACTTGCGTTTAAACAATAATAAACAATAATAACTTGCGTCTAAATGTAAAAACTTGATATTACTCACCTGCGTTTTAGCATGTATAACTTACGTTTTATCATTTATAACTTGCGTTTGATCAGGTCGTTTTACCAGGTCGTCTTATCAAGTATAACTTGCGTTTCTAAGACACAAGTTATCAACCCAGCAAATTTTTTTTTTAGTATAGCATTATGGTATGGAAATGAAAGAGGATGAAAAACTTGTTTTTATGGTGTAATTTAAAAAAAAAAAATGTCGTATGAAAAAGTTATGGTCGTTTTAAAAATGGGGGTGAAAGTTGAAAAAAGTCAACAATTATAGTGATAGACAATAATACCCTTTTTTTGCTAGGGACATGTGTCAACCCCTTATTCCTTCTTACGTTTCTTACCATAAGCTACTTTTTACGTTAGCCTTACCCATTTTTTATTTTGTTTTACTAATTTGGCTCATTAGTAATAAAACATAACCTGAACTATCATTAATTGTGGTCTAGGTCACAAGGACAATGGGGTCAGTTTGATGGTTGCTCGAAATGGCAAGGTTACCTCCAGATGTTCTTCTTCCTCCAAAATGGACATGCTCTGATAATGTTTCAGATCCAAACAGTTAATAATATAAAGAAATTATTATAAATTCTTGTCTCCTTACTTTAAGATAGTGTATTGTATAAAATAATTTTGAATATGGAATCCTCCAGGTCTCCTTGTTCTGCTCCAGAGGAGATAAGCACAAAGGATTTAGAACAAATTATTATATCTAACAAGGGTATGAATCTAATATATCTAGAAAGCATACATTTTTTTTTTTTTTTTGATGTCGAATCAAGTATGATCTCGTTAACATGTAATTGCATGATCATGATACGAAGTTTACATCTTGTGCCTGATTAGTCAGATTTGACTATAACAAAACATATATTAAGGCACAAGTGATCTGACCCAAACTAGACTTGTTTTGCACTTTAGGCATTGTCCATGCTGTGTAATTTTATTATTTTGCGGAATTAAGGTGTAATGAGTCATTATTAAAAACAAGTGTAACGACTTTAAAATAGCAAAAATGTGTTGAGTGATTTTTGTGTGTTTTGACGTATTTAGGGACTTTAATATGCTAAAATATTTTTTAAGTTCGGCTCCCACTGATTTGAAAAAAAAGGGACCCCACCATGCAAAAGCTCAAGCTTCGCGACCGTAAGTATTATGATAATAACTTTATTATAAATAATAGCAGCTGAGATATGACTAGAAGTATGATATTATTTCGAAATTAGTCTCATGTTTTGAACAAAATGAATTTGGAGATTTTATCGATTTAAAAGTAAGTTTCTTTTAACCGATTACATAAGTAAACCGTTAGTATTTTCAATCCATATACGAAACATTCATATCCGAAACTTTACTCCATGATTGTGAAGACCTCTTACATAATCCACTCCTGGATTTTCGATTTATGATGCCGAAACTACATTGAATAGAAGCTCAAGAAAGAAAGATGACAATGGCGCTTCATCCCACTCCATCCACTCGTGGACTGAATGCATTAGCTATTCCAGCAGTATTAGAAAACCACAGGGATATTTGGTGATTCATTAGCAGGTCCCACCACAAGACACCCCTGCCACAGGCCCGGGTGCACTTGTAATGGACTGTAATTTAACAAGATACTAAATCGACATATATGAGTATTAAATATTATAATATAATTTGATAATATATAACTTGGTAATTATATTTAGTACATTAACCATTATCAGCATTCACAATTGATGATAAAAAGCGTTAGTCGGGTTGCCGTTTTATTCTACCCAACCGTTTTGTCACTCAATGGAGCCACACAGCACAGCACAGCACATATTTTTGTAAACCGTTAGTATTTTCAATCCATATACGAAACATTCATATCCGAATGATTGTGAAGCCCTCTTACATAATCCACTCCACTCCTGGATTTTGGATTTATGATGCCGAAACTACATTTGAATGGAAGCTGAAGAAAGAAAGGAAGATGACAATGTGGTCCTCATGGACCTTCCATTTGTTTTGGAGACTTGAGTAACTTCTTTAACGAGTTTACGATGCTTTTAAAAGTTGGTCGCTTAGTTGGATCACTGTTACAACATATGAAAAAAAAAGGTTAGGAGGGAGGGTACCACGAGAAACGAAATATATATATATATATATATAGATGGATGGTAGATTTCTTACTCAGCCCAACAAGATTCCATGAGTGAGGATAATGCCAGAGGGGTATTGATCGGTATTGTTAGTTTCCTGTTTTGGAAACCCACTGCTCCAACAACCTAGAATTCCATATATAATAATTCATGCCATCTACTAAAAGAAAGTTGTGTATTCATTAATGTACAAAGGTGTTGTGTTGTGACGTATATTTTTCAAGATATGAAGTTCTCATTCAGGTTTTATTGTTAACCACGAGAACCAGTTACCCGAAACCAATGAGATCAGGTAAATCACAACTTGTGGTTTGAACCTGAGACGTATGCTACAGGAAATGAGGTGCTTACCATGCCTCTTAAGGTTAGTTATGATCTATCTCAAGAGGTTAGTTGCCCAAAGAATATATTAAATGAAGTGTTTCTAATGAGCCCAAGCATTTGTTTCTGGGAAAATAGTTTTTGTTATAGAGATGTACAAACCTGAGCAGGGCTGAGTCCATTCCACGGTTGTTGCATGGTCACGAGCTCCCATAAGATTACACCAAAACTGTAAACATCAGATTTTTCGTTTGAAGGCTCACCTCGAAGGAACTCAGGGGCCATCCATTCAGGCTGAAGATAAGATTACAATTATGTTTCATTTTAATTTAAACAATTAACAGATGTATGTATGAGCACAGATATTAGATTAGAGAAGCTAACCGTTCCAGCAGCAGATTTTGATGATATAAAAGTATTGGCTTTAAATCTTGATAACCCAAAATCACAAACCTGCATGTGCCAAGGTAAATGTTGACTCGAGAGAGAATAAAGGATGAATCGTACATGACAAGAGATTACCTTTACTGTCCAGTTTTTGTCTACTAATAAATTTGGAGATTTGAGATCCCAGTGAACTACAGGAGGACTAAGACAATGAAGATAATTGATGCCTTTTGCCTGCAACATTAATGAGTGTTAAAATCAACCTATGCAATTTTAAGATTCCTGACCTTCAAGTCTGTTCTGAGTCCTTTCCTTTCTACTTCAAAAGCCAATAATGACTTTAAAATTTGATACAGATCGACTTTTGAAGTACAATATTTAGTGGCTGATCTCAAACAAGTTTTTACAGTTATGAGTTTGGGTAAAAGGATTCAAAGAATACAATCTAGTAGATATCCAAGATTTAGTACAAACCACATCTAAAGCCATACGTAGACGTCGTCTTTGATCCATACTCTCGCCAGCTGCTGGTAGATGAAGAAGGCGAAATAAACTACCCCTGTGTTCATTAATCTGGTTTAACGTTGCAACTCGAAATGCAGAAAGAATGTTACTTTGGAAGCTAGCATTATCTGGCTTGATTTTTTCAAGATAGTAGTTTGCTTTTGTATAGAATAAGGAATTTACCTAGGTAGATACTCGGTTACAATTGAAAAATGTGGTCGAACAGTGACCGCACCCATGAAGAGAACCACATTTGGATGGCGTACACGTTTCATGATCGAAACCTTACAAGATTATTAAACAACAAATTTTGAATGTAAGCGAGAGTATATGGTTATCAGAAAATTTACATGAAAACTAGTAAAGATATCCTGCACAATCATATATATACCTCTCTCAGAAACTCCTTAAGTTGATCATCATGGAAGTCCTGGACCGTTAAAACCTTAACAGCTACATCCTGTAAGAAAGGCAATGCGGTAATTTTTTTAGTACAGCGTCAAAAGAGAATTTCGTAATTTGGGACTCCCATTTTTACTTCCCCAAAAATTCAAGATTTCGAGTCAAAGAAAACCTCTATCCTAGAGTGGGCACGCCAATGATAACCAATTTTAAGTAGAGAACTGTAGGAACCTCATTAACATGTGTACCTATTGCTTTAGTTGTGATACATAAGATGATCATGTAACTGCATAGTCTACTCTTTTTCTCTCTCTGGCCAGCACTACGAATGCTCATTCAGTTCATGTGATTATCTACTTATAAATGGTTCTCTATTGAGCGCGAACACCACTTAACCTAGATAAGAGGATATTCTATTTTTGGTAGAACTTTAACATTTTTGACCCGCCTTGCTAAAACAACTTTCTACATAAAAAGGATTGTCAGGCGCGTATTAATTTACTACTGTTGTATTGAAATCAAACACACAATATAGGCTTGAAACTTTCAAAATCATCAATTAAACCACATAGGGTTCAATGAATGATTATTTCTTCATCTTCCCACACATTGATTTATGTTTAAGAAGATAAATATAGCAAGAAGTACTAACTGATCCATGCCACTCTGCACGATGAACCGTCCCAAACGAGCCTGAAAATAGACGGTAAACTTTAGTCAACATGCAGCTACGCAAGTTCAGTATCAAAACACGTAAGTAGAGTTATGAAGACATACGTACCAGCACCAATACGCTCTTTGATATGTAACTCATCCCAAGCTATCTCAGGCCAGTCCATAGCAAGTGATGGCTCAAGATTTAGGTACCTTGGAGCAGTCACTGGGAAGTTGCCTCCACATTTGCCGTTACTCAACAACTGATCCGATTGACTTGGTTTGACTTTTGGCGTATCTACTATCTCGCAAATTCTGTAGCTCGTGTCGAGTGGTACACATCTCATCTCCTTTGATTCTCTGTTAAGGACAGTTTCTTTAACAGATACATTTGGTTCTCCTTCTACGCCTGCATGACATTGATCATGTTAGGGGTGTGTGGATGCGGGTTTAAAGGTAATTATTTAATATCACATAATGATCATTTTCAATACACCCAATGACCCAAACCATAAGATTGTGATTAAAAAAAATAATAATAATAATAACTGGTTAAATGTAAGAAAGAGAACATACTCTTGACTTGAGAAATTGATGATCGATCCACATAAACTTGTTGAACTTCTTTTAAATTGAAACTTTGAAATGGTGAAGGAACCAAAGAAAGTATATCTCCGTTAATAGAGGAATCCGGGTTAAACATGTTTCCTGGATTCCCGATCAGATCCATTACATACTCCCTGATACATACAATATGTCACATTTACCAGTAAGGACCAAGTGAAGACAATTTTCTGAGATTTTGATCATAAACATAAAACAAGAACAAGTATCAAATAAAACATATTAATTCACCTAACCTCATCATATTGTCATCTTTGATCTTGACAAGGCACGAGGATCTATGATCTTCAACACAGTACTTGCAGCCTCTAGCTATACGGCAAGGTAGTCCCACGTAGTCGGCCAATTTCTGCATATATATTTCATCAGGACAACTGACCCAGATACAACCAAAGATGATTTGTGAACTAATAAGGAAAACTGGATTGGAATAATATAAACTATGAAGCATTGGCTGATAATAATCAACACATACAATGTGAACAATGACATTCCTAACTTTCACTTTCATTACCAATGGCACCGTCGGCCCCTAACTTTAATTTATACCGTGTCAAAACAAGTTACAGCATTCTGTTTATCAAGTGTTCATTAGGGGCACACATGGCTACTTTTTTTTATTTTTTATTAAAGTGGGATTGCCCCTTGGCAACGAAAGTTAAAAGAAGTGCCACTAGTCACATTGTTGGCATGTATTAGTATCAACCAATGGATATAGTTTGGATTAAAATAAATCCACCAATTAATAACTTAAACTATATATAAACCTTGAAAAGAATAGCTCTGTGTCTACAAAGACCCACAGACAAGCTGCCAACTGTGACCAAAATGCCTTTTTGAAGATCCCTCAGTTTGAGGCTAGCCGACTCCCAACGAGCATGGAGATCATCTTGTTCCGTTGGAAACGAGCCCCTTAAAATGAAGTTATATATAAAATAAAGTTAACGCTCAAGTAAGAAAGATGCCAAAAGTAACAAATTAATTAATGATGGGAGACTTAGTACCCCATTGTAGAAGCAACAAGTTTTCCTAGGTTTTGAGCCAACACAAGATTGTTTTCTGCAGAAAAGTAAAGCTCTTGTGCTTTATCCTCCAATTCCCTTAGCCGCGAATCTCCATACCGATCAACAAGAAGCACCTCCATTGACGTACTGCTTGAATTCACAGCTTTGAGTGCAAGTAAAGACGGGCCTTGTTCAGAATCCGTGCACATCATCCACATATATGGATCCATTCCCAGGATGTTATAGAACCCGTCCGATATCTTGTCATTGTATGACAATGTACCATTAACCTGAAATTTTATCATCAAACTCCTAGCACAAAACAAACATATATATTATCATCAATCAAAAAACACTTTTTTTTTTTTTTTTTTTTTGTTACGTAAACGGATTCAACCGAAGCGAAGCAAAGCAAAACAAAACAATTGAGCATTTACCAACTGACTAAAACCGTCAACACCACTAACGGATTTCCACCCACAACCATATTCCCTTACCGACATATTATCATGGGAAACTACTACTTTTTACCAAATATTTGGCCAGTGATGCAATGGAAATACACATCAACAACAACAAATAAATAATTAATAATATGAAAATGATAATATATATATATATATATACCCAGAGACGATAGGAAACAGATTCTCCATCATAAGAGGCGACCGCAGGAGGTTCAACAGCCGCGTGACGGGTTAACCGTCTCGCAAGCATAAGCTGCAAGTAATAACTGTCCCGCCACTTCCGTACCACCATCACATCCTCCTCCCTCATCCCCGAAAACAAACTACTTGCCCCGTCACTGGATAACCTCCGTAACCACACCTCTCCACGTGCCGTCCGATTATAATAATAACCCTTAACTTCATGAGCTGTCGCCTGACCAGAACCTTTGTTTTCCTCCAACCAGCTCACGAAATCGTCTCTCTTCTTCTTCCCGTGACTACTAGTAATTAAACGCTGTCGTTCCGACGTGTCTCCGTACACGTCACTCTTCGTAATC
Organism: Ambrosia trifida; assembly: GCA_028751855.1. Lineage (NCBI taxonomy): Eukaryota > Viridiplantae > Streptophyta > Magnoliopsida > Asterales > Asteraceae > Ambrosia > Ambrosia trifida. Next base: position 62,258,916 of record CM054129.1, on the reverse strand, counting down.
CTATCGTCAGATTTCACCGATGAACTCGTGTTTACGCCACTTACGGTGAATTTTCGCGGGAAAACGTAAGTTGTTCTATGCGGCATTTTGACCAAAACACTACCGTATTTGAATTAATAATAATAATAATAATAAAAAGAAAAAGAAAAGAAATATCAAAGACTGATTTTGTTGTTATTATTCTAACACAAAACGTGTTGCCTTGATCGGAATGTAGCACCTTCGGTCGGTGAATAAAAACTGATCGTATTTTAGCAACAGTCTTTTACGTTTTGTGGATTTGACGAACCTCAACAAGGAACGCATTTTTTTACTTTAAAACAAAAACTGAAGCTTAATAAAACTGGTTCTATATATATATATATATATATAATATTAAGGAAAATTTATACATACTTTGAATACGATGGGTCTGTAGAGGAACCAAAGGGATAGCTTCAAGAAAGGAAGAGCAGAGAATAGAGATTGTATGGGTTAAAGGAAGATGTGCACCCGGAGTAGTTTAGAATGGTGTTCTGATTGGAGCAAAAGGGCGGCTGCATTGGTTCTTGCAAAAAAATAAGGATTAAATGGAGAGTCGAAACTGCAAAAATATGTCTTCTAGCCGACTGACTACCATGCAGACACAGCACTGCTCCATACGGCAGGTGGGGGTTAAATACTTTTTTTTTTTTTTTTTAACGGCAAATTTTTATTACACCTTTATTCCACCTTACTTTGCATTTGCAAGGATTTGAACCCACAACCTTACATTTGTAAGGGAGGACACCATACCACTAGACCAAGAGGTCATGGGTGTGGGGGTTATATACTACTAGGGATTAGATCCACCCACCTCTACTACCTCTGGTGGAGTGGTATAGAAACCTAATTATAAATGATTTGGGGCTTAATGGTCACAAGTTAGAGCCTTGAAGATACCAGGTTTTACCGATTATTCACTGTCGTGCTTTCAGCGGGTAGGTGGTCGGGTTTTCCCTGGATTGGTGGACCTGGAGGACCAGGTGCCCTGTGTGTTTCCTGAATTCGTCGTAAAGGGATTTCCACATGAGTTCGTGACGACTTTGTTGGCCTTTCAAAAAAATAACAAAAAGGATTAGATTTATACATAGATTTTATTGAGAGAGAATTACATAAATTGACCTTTAATTAATATTCAAATTGCATTCTTTCACCTTTATGTAAAATTTTTACTTCTTATGTCCTTTCGTTTAGGTAAATATTAGATGCGATTTTATTATTAGAAACCGAACAAAGGAATAAACATGGGATATAATGCCTTTTAAACACGTATTCAGAACCATAAAAGAGACCCGAAGAGGTCCCGGTAATGGATTTTGAAATTACAATTAAGTGCTGCTTGGAGTAGGGAAAAAGAGGACATAATCGGCCAAGTATAAAAACCTGTAGATTTAGCAAGTTTCGGGAGTGGGGAGTGCTGTTGCGTGGCGCGAGAGGAGTCAGGATCCCATAACATTATTATTTTTTTATTTCGTTTCGACCCTATCTGATCCCTTTATTGTTTAATGGGTTATTTGTTTTGTAAAAACCTAGGTATGTGTCGGATCTATTTCGAGCTAAAAATCTGATTTTGATAAAGAAACAGATGAACACATACATGAATATGACAATAAAACCCTAATCTATCATTCTATTTATAGCCTAAACACACTTAGGCTAATTACATTTAGGTCCCTAGGGTTAACAAATTACTAAAACACTCACTAAACAAGAAACCCATTTTTCTAAAGTAACAAATATATTTTGTATCAACAAAATATATTTTTTTATCCGCAGCACCATTCTTGATCATAACTTGGGATTCACTCGTCGATCTGTTATACGAATTTCTCGAGTCACCTTACGTGTTGACTGCGAGTCATTCGACTTTGACTTTTGTGGATCGAACTTTGACTTGTTGACTTTGACTTTGCTGATAACATTAGACTACCAATTTTAGACCCAACAATCTCTCCTTAGTCTAATGCTATCAATCTCTTGTATCATCTTCGGAACCGTCAATCTCTACATATTGTGATCATCTTATATGGCAAAGCTTCTGTCTCAAATTCAGTACCCAACAATACCCCCCCTAGACTGATGCTTTCCATATTGTCTTTGCTGAATGTCATTCTTGTCATTTTGTTCTTTAAGAATTTTTATCCCACAATCTCCCCTTTTTTTGCATGCATCATATTTTGTTGATCAGGTACGACCTTTTCTAAATCTCTTTAGCTTGAGTTATTCAGAAGATGTAGGAGGAGAATTCCTAACTCGGTATCTTCTCCAAACTTGAGGAAACAAGTGCTTTGGTTTAGTATCTTGCTCAACTGATGATCAGCCATCATTGCAGCAAGTAGTTGAAAAAACCTATCCACAATCACAAACACAACTCTGAATTTTCTTTAGATAAATTCAACATTCAAACAAAGACGTATTCATCTATGGTGTGCAATCAATTAAATATCTCAAATGGCTTGAGACACAAATAATGTGATATGGAAGACTTTAAAACAACTGTACACAAATTAAGATATTTTTGAATTTTAATATTTTTTAATTATCATTATTATTTTTATAACAAACTTCTAACCTTTGAGATGTAGAAATGATCAAATACGAGATCACACTAACTTGAAAAGTCTAGGCACACTTCAACTTTCTTGAGGATAGCTACAGCCCAAGAACGATTGTTGATATGTTTATCCTCTGAAATCCATGCACCATTCTTTCAACATGCATTTAATGATAATTAAATTAGGTAAATATTAAGAACTATTTAGCTGGTGATTCCCATACACACGACATACTCCTGTATCAAGGTATGCACAATGCTTCCTCTTAAATCCATGCATCATTCTTTCAACATGCATTTAGTGATATTTAAATTAGGATCTATTTTGAGCTAAAAAACTGATTTTAATAAAGAAATAGATGAACACACACTTGAATATGACAATAAAAACCCACAAGATGATTAGCAAAAGATAAATACAATGTAGCCCCTAAATCTCTAGAATGTGTGTCATCTAAAACCCTAATCTATCATTCTATTTATAGCCTAAACATAGTTAGGCTAATTACATTTAGGTCCCCATGGTTAACAAATTACTAAAACACCCACTAAACAAGAAAACCATTTTTCTAAAGTAATAAATATATTTTGACTAAACAATATATATTTATTTATCCGTAGTGCCATTCTTGATCATAACCTGGGATTCACTAGCCAATCTATTATACGAATTTCTCGAGTCGCCTTATGTGTTGACTGCGTGTCATTCGACTTTGACTTTTGCGAACGTAACTTTGACTTGTTGACTTTGACTTTGCTGATAACATTAGACTACCAATTTTAGACCCAACACTATGAATGTGTTAGGGGCAGAAGGATGATCACTCAATGAACCAAGAACCGAACGCGCAAGACTCGATCGCTTCCGCAAGATTTAAGACCTTGAACTCAAAATGTTAATTTTGGGAATGTTTAGTTGAACTTATGCAAATAGTAATCTCAACACCAACTTGTCTTTAGAATGTTCATGTTAAATTTTTTTCGAATCTCTTTATTCATGATTAATCATATACTTCATAAAGCCATGTTTTGATGTTATATATTATAAAATTTTATCCAGTTTTATGAATGAGGCCATACAAAGTTTGAGCGTGGACACGCGATTACATCAGTTTTCATCAACAAGGGTACTAGAATGCGTAACTTCTTTAATAAAATAAGAAGAACATAATTTCTTTGACAACATACAACTCTCAATAACTTCATATCTGCTCCTAATCTAGTACCCTTATTACTGTCCTTTTACAATACAGCGTTAGGTAAGACCAAAGAACAAACTTTAGTCAAATGTTAGTTCTAATATATCTCTAAGGTCGAAGTACACTTAGATTATATCAATTTCGAAATATCTCATGACTGTGATCCATGGAGATCATTTTGATGAGAGTACATCTGATGTCATTCTCTAATTTATATTAGTGAATCTTGGCTCTCAACACATTAAGTTTTCTTCTCATGAACAACCAGCAACTCACAATAGTCTTATTTCGAATTGATTCCCATGAATTCAATCGACTATGGACATTTAGAATACTCTTCTGCAAGGATACTCAAACATACAAAAATGAAAATAACAACATAATTAAAAATGCATTCAACCATTAAATCATAATAAATAATTATGGCGGTTAATTGTTCAAAGCACCAAATACTAGTGGTTCAAACCCATTCTCTAGCAATGCTTAACCCTATCTTCTTTGCATGTTGTTCTTGTTTAGCCAAAGACATTGGCTTAGTGAAAGGGTCTGCAAGATTTTGATCTATATGGACTTTGTTTAACAAGGATCTGCTATTGAGAGTTTATAAGCCTTTTGTTCCTTATCCATGTAGGTTGTTGCATGGTCAGGTTGATTATAATTGAAAGGGTAGGGTCCTAATTCCTAGCGCATAGGCGGACCCAACCCCACAACATCACCATCATAAGACCTCCGCGGAGAAGAGACCACCTGATATGGCCAAGTATGTGAAGATAACAGAGCTCAGCGGAGCCTTAATCTCGATGGAGTTCAATCCTAACAAAGATCATACGTGGAGTGCAATCCACCCGCGCGGGACCATTTGCCCAACTCAACGATGGTCTCCCACGAATAAGTCATGACCTGAAGTGTGTCAGGCCTGGCCCGCTATAACCGCGCCAGCAGGGAATGTGCAGCCCCCTCAGCCCCACTTGTTGCACTATTCCCCCTGGTGTCAAGCGTCACTTTAGACAATCTTCTAGAAGGAGTAGACTGACACAAACTGGCGCCACCTAACACACTTTGACGCAGAAAGAAAAGATCCGCCCCTAGCCAATAGAAGTTCGCCATGTGGACCAATGGCAGGGCGGTACCTCTTTCTCTCTCCTGCATTTATTACATCCAGTTTACTTTATATAATTCTCAGTCCAAATCTAACTATTTGGGCCGAAAGGAAGGCAAGCCCATAACCCGGACCCAAGCTCATCGTCGTGGTTATGGGTAAATGGTAACCGGCCCATGTAACTCCTATAAAATAGGAGGTCTCACCTCCTTCAACCGGAATCGACACTCTAGAGAATACACTCACACTTACCAGGCCAAACCATCATTTTTTGTGTCTGCTATCACGGGTCTTTCGAGACTCTAGATGGTTGCTTCCTTTCGTACAACCCTTTGATTAGTTCCAGGTCACGGATCCAGCCATGGTGTGTAGCGAAGTGGTGAAAAAGGAAATTAAGTCGAAAACAAAATAGTGAGACACTTTCAAGTTGTATATTTATAGTCTAAAATGATAGTTGCTTAACGTTATAAACCTCACACAATAGGCAAGTGTACTTATCGTGATTAGTATAGAAATGAACAAGTACCGAGTATCGAATCCAACGACATGATTTTTACTACTCAGCTTCCTAAAAATTACTAGGAGAGTTTAAAATGCGAGAAGAAAAGTAGAAGAGAGATGTAACTGTAAAAGAAATCAATAGCAAAACAAAAGTGTTGCTTCAGGATCTGATGTTTCCTGGTATGAAATAACAGCGGACTCTTGTTAAAGTGGTGTGTTCAAGATGCGCATTAGCGCATAACTATAAAAACGATTTGTGTACCTAATGTTATTTTGAGGGTCTCCCAAACCGGTAAGCTCACCTCTCAACAGTGAGGGACGGATCAACCAAGATTGTATGCACCCAACCTAGAAAACCCACCTCCCAATGTTGTGATATAGACATCTAACGACTCTAAACTTTTATGAATAACTTACCGGTGGCCGGAGCATGACCGAACAAGCTACCACTTAACATTATAGAGGAGTCATGGCTACCCCTCTCATGCTCATTCCCTACTTGAATTAATTAATTTTTCAAAATGTGATTGGCCTATTACTAATTGTGCGGCAATACAGTAATGAAAGAAAATAAAGATCATTTTCTTCCAACATGGGTTCACCAATTCTTGGTTTGCGTCAAAGCTATCACATAGACCATGAAGCTAAGTCACACAACCAAGTCATGGTTTATTAGTAGGACCAAGTATAAAGACCGTACCGACCCTAAGTGAGATTTTGTTAGTAGAGGATTAAGCCACAAAGTGTGAATGTTTCCAAACAAAAATGGGCCAATCACAACACGTGGAATTTGGTTAGCTTACAAGTACGTGGGTTGTTACACACCACGGGAACACTCATAAGTCCATCCATTTCCTATCAATACACCCGCAAGACCAAATACTAGATGATTGATTAGTTAATTCATTAAACAAAGTTAGAGTAGAAAGATTTATTAAGAACACAAAACACCACTTTAAACAAAAATAAACTATTTATTTCATACCAAGTTCCATCATCACCCTAACAACACCAAGAGAAATCTAGCCTAGCATGGTTGATACAACAAGCTCACAAGGTTGGTTTTGTGTACAAAACATGGTGAGCGTTGTATGGAGATTTCTAGTGGTTTTGGGTGATTTCGGGTTGTGTCTCTCTCGAATGTGGTGTTTATGGAGTGATCCCAAGCTCCAAAGGACACCTACAAGTCCCAAAGATGGCTGATACTTCGTGTAGAAGGTGGAGGATTTGATGGGTTTAGGGATGCCAAAGTGAGGAGTGGAGCTCTGTATTTATAGGCCATCCAGCAGGTGCACGCCCGTGCTCCCAAAAGCGGCACGCCCGTGCACGGCATCTGGTACTGTTACACGCTCGTGCCAACATGTGGGCACACCCGTGCATGTCTGTTCGTGCAACTGTTTTGTCAGTTTGGTTGATTCTGGAACATAACTGGATACGTGTTTACTTGAGCACGGCTGTGCACCTTGGTGGGCACGCCCGTGCACTCCGGTGCACTTGACTTTTTGCTTCCTGCTGACTTGGAAATGTTGACTTATTGACATGGGACAGATGCACGACCATGCACGGCCTGAGCATGGTCATGCTGCATCTGAAATAGCTCTTAAAGTCTTCAATTTCTGCAGTTTTATGCTGTTTTCTCTTGTTTTCACTCCTCGGTCTCAAAACCTGCAATTATAAACAAAGAAAGATAAATCATGACAAAACTAAGATAAAATCTCGATTTTGGGTGGAAAATTGTGACATCCGTCACTTTTTCTTTTTATACTATTTATATATATAATAATAATAATAATAATAATAATAATAATAATAATAATAATAATAATAATAATCAGATTTCCTTGTTGAAACACTAGCCCACTTCCCATTGTTTTTTTTTAAAGCCAAATGTTCCAGCCCACTACCTGAGCCCAAGTCTGGCCCAAGCCCAGCTCCTTCCCCTCCCTTAACTGTTTAAAAAAAAAAAAAAAAATGGCTCCTGCCGGGATTCAAACCCGGGCAGGTAGCCGGGTCACACAAACACAACACATACCACAAACCACCTGAGCTACACTTGTCTCTTGAAATAATCCCATTCCATATTATATATATACCCTCAAAGAAAAACCCCAAACTCCTCTTTTCTTGTCTGCTACGTTCAGCAGCGACCAAACATCAAACAACTTGGTCAACCATGACCTTGACCACTGATTTAGCCTTCATTTAGGAAACCTTTGACCAATTAATTTTATCTAATGACTAATACTCCATGTCCGCAGCCGTATCAACGATTTGAACATGAATTCAGCTCTTAATGATGCTTAATTCACGCGTTTATAGTAAACCATGGTCAAACCTTCCATCGAGCAATCCAAGCCCTATCCCTATAAATTGAACCTCGCTTGACAACCTCTATGTGCCGAATAACAAACCCCAATCCTCAATTCTTGTTCAATCCCTCTGTTCAAGTGTTATTGTTCGAAGCTTTGACTTTTCGGTTGACCCGTCATATCAAACCTATGCCTACTGTAAGTGTGATTTTTTTTGATGGGTTTTGATCTTCGGCATACACACATCAATAACCCTAAGGTTAATTGGGTTATTGATGTGTGATTTGTTCGATTGAAAAAGCTAGGGTTCTTATGTTTATTTGGGGAAGATGACTCACAAATGCTATAATATAAAAGCAAATTGAAATGAGATAAAACACAATAAACTGATCCAGACCAGTTGGTGGGAAGTGTCTGTCCAAAACACTGAACCGGGTTTGTACCCAGGTTCGAACCCCACCACACACATTTCTTTTTTTGAAACTTTCCTTTCTTTATATATTATTGTTTTATCTTTCAAATTAATTTTGAAATACTAAATCTATTTTATAAATTCTACAAAATTTATTTTATGCTATTCCACTAATAAAGTTCATCATCCAATTTTTAGTTTTCTGAAATTTATTTATTTAATATTTATAATAATTAAATCAAGTTTACTCTATATTATTTATAAAAATCTATAAAAATATCAAAACGATCTTATAAATTTCCACAAAAATTATCCTAAGTTTTTATAACATTAAACTTTTCAGAAATGATTTTTATTTCTGAAAAACCATTTATTTTATATTTTTAATTAATTTTTGTTAGTTTTAATCATAAATAATTCATAATAAATTCATTTTACAATATTTTTGTACCAAAATTTTACATAAATTATTTCTATTCATTTGGAACAGAAATACAATTTTTAATTCAAGAATTCTTTGATTTTAATATTTTTAGATATTAAAGTCGTATTTTGACAATTTGAAATAATTAGATTAAATATTCTATTTTCAATAAAATAATTTTATAAAAATTATTTTCATACTTAAAATCTTATGTTGTGATTATATTCAACTTAAAATTTTACAAAAAGACTTTTGTTTATTTATTCATTAAATTTCTTATATTTAATAAACAATTTGTTTATTAATCAAATAAACGTTTATCCCCAATTCGAAGCCCTAGAAATACATGTATCCTCGAGTTATTTCTCTTACACATTATCAAATACTTTAGGTTGATCATTTGGGAGTAATCTCAATTCATATTTTGTTGTCCAAGTCCAATTTCAAGTTACTACGTGGACAGTGAGTACTTCCTATCCCCTTTTTGCTTTTACACATTTTTGGGGTGTTACATGTACACTATTACAATTTCAAATACAAATTTACATTTTTACAATACAATTCTAGTACTATGTGCATTGCTTACAACGTGCTTTATGCTTAGACAATACATGTGGATTACATTTGTACTTAGTGAAATCATTAACATGGTACAAGCCGACCTTAACATTGGATAGCGCTATTTGGATTGACACCCCGCCTAGATTGATTCTCCCCCTTTTTCATCGGAGAATCCGTGGCCAGTGTTAAGTTATCATCCATTCATTGGTTGAGTACACTACAGTTCATACAGTACATTATACAGTCACAGGGTTGATTTCGCTCATTTGTATGATACATAGTTTACATATTTGCACTGTAGCTTGCACTTGAATTGTATAACTTTTTTTAACCTACTATATATATCAAATCTAGGAATGCTCACCAACATTTCATATGTTGACCAAACCTATTTTTGTACATGTTTCAGGTGCAGTTTGATCTAGTGCTTTAGCAAGAGACATTTAGTACCTTATTTTAATTCAGTTATTTCAATATTTACATTTCATTTAGACAATGTATTTTCCATTTCCTGTAAGACAATTTTGATTATTCAATAATATTTACATTTTAGTACCATGAGCTTTTGAACAATCGTCACTACGTGGCACCTCGATGATTCCGCCGTCGGTTGGGGTGTTACAGATTGGTATCAGAGCCATGGTTATAGGGAACTAGGTTACTAGATGGAATAGGCCTAGACTATAACCGAACTTCAACTTTCATGCATAATATTTCCTGAATTACCTTACCCCTCATTTCCCTCTACTTTCCTTCTTCTATCTTTCCCTTCTTCTCTCTCTCCATTCTTCTCATCCTTCATCATGGTGCATAGAGATGGTGTCCTACAGGGGGTGGAAAGTCTACATCATCATGGAACAGGGACAGTACCTTTCATGAAGACACTCTTAGGCATAATGCCTACTTTTACTTTTGCTCCTTCAAAGTTGTTGAACTTTAATGAGTGTGATAAGGACACGTGCAATCTGGAAGGGTGGACGCCTGTACACTGGGTTTTCTGGCATAGGCAAGCATAGCGCATAAATCCATTTACGGACCTGTTATGCTTACCTGGGGATTCCTGGAGTGAGTGTCCACTTATAGGCTAAAGCATGTCTTCTTTGATCACCATTGGGTTCAATTCCTTTGAAAAGTCAACGTTCTTGTTGGGCTTTACAGCTAGACAAGGGCACTCCAAGCATTTTATGCAAGCTTTTTCAATAATACTCTCTCGGTTCATATACAATATTTTGTATTTCACGATTTTCATATATTGCTTACAAGTTCATACTTTCATAACCATCTATGGATTTCACAATCACACTTCACCTTACCCTCTTAGCCACTTTTTAAATATTCAACACCCTACCCAAATCATATTATTTCTTTTCTCCACATGTTATTTATTTTAAAAACTATAACCTCATACTTTAGCACAAACTAAAGATTTCTAAAACTTGTGGTATTACCTAGTAACTTTACAAAGTACATATTTTCCTCAAACTTAAATTCAATTGATTTATTTATTGACGTAACAAACGATTTTCTATATAATGTTTTAAACTATTACAAAGCCTACTTAGCTTGTACTATCTAACAACTTTTGCCTTATGTACAAAACCAATTTTGAAAATATTTTTTTTCCTTTCATAGGAATAATATCTAGTCTCTAGATTCTCCATCGACACTCACTCATTTTCAACTTGTTCAAATTTTTACAATATTTGGCATATACCACAGTCATGTTTTCTTATACACTTGATTATAACCTTTGATCCAAACCTCAAAATTTACACTGATACTTGATTCTACATGATTTTTTTTTCCAAAACATCATTGTTTGTGAAACTTGATTTCCCCTTAATTTGACTATTCACTGGACATTTTCATGATATTCGTGTTTTCATTTCTTGATCATATTATCATTTTGTACCCAATTATGTCATACTCATAGGCATATAACATCTAGAAATTTCCTTGCGTATTATTGTGTATTAACACAGATTGGAAATTTATTATATTTATCATACAAGACTCTACCTTGCATTTATTTGAAACGTTTGGACTTGATACTTGATCTTACAGATGCTTTTCTAAGAAAACATCATTGGTTATTACATGAAACTAGATTTTCCTCTTAAATTGACTACGCAATTCTCGGCACATCATAACACCTCACACTTGAGCTTTTTCTTGTCCTCATGCAAACCGAATCTTAGGAAATTTTTTTAAGATAAAAGTTTTAAGTTTTACTCGATGTGCCGAGCTCAACCTATCTCTTAGGAGTCACACTTAATAAATTCTCGGGATTTCGGGCTTGGTTTGTGGTGAGACTACTTAAACACTCCTAAGGTGCCCCAATTCCTTTTTCCTCACTAACTCTCATTCACTCGGGTTTTATTTTGGGATGAACACTCGAATTCAACCTTATGGAAAAAACGAATCAAAAGCTTGTATGAAAATCACAACTCCACCGTTTTCGGTGAGGTAATGTGTGTGAATCAAAAGGACTTTAAAAGGGTTAGTTTAGGGAAGTGGTGATGGATAGGGTCGGAATAGAGTCTACCACCATGACTAACTTCGGGTTTGGTGTTTTGAGGTGATGTCGGAATCTTGTAAACTTTCTCAGTTGGCTTTGATGGTCTTTCCTTGGACTTCATAGCTCGACTTTCGCCTACTCTTGTGAACCATTCGGCGCATGCCACCTGTAACACCCCAAAACCATCCGTTCGCCTAACTACGCCATTAGGCGTGATTAGCGAAATAATAAAACGAGACTCGATCAACAAGAACTTGGGTTATGTTCTATAATGAAAACAAGCTAATGAATGTTATTATCTATGTAACGGATATAATATTAGAAGCTAGCTTGGTAAATTAAGTTTTAATAGCAAAATGAACCGACACTAAACTTGAGGGACCAAAGTTGTCAATATGATAGGTGGGTTTTATTAATGCAAAAATAAAACAATAAAAACACACATGATGTGTGTGTGTGTGTGTGCGTATATACATCAGGAGAACACATCTCCTTCAACCTCCAACCCTAAACACTCAAGAACATGCTTGAATCCAAGCCAAATCAAGGGGCTTTTCGATGCTCTAGCAAGAAACAAGTCATCTAAGGCCTAATGAACATCAAGGTACCTTCTATTTGATGTAATTTGATGTTAATACCCGTTTTTGATTTGGTCAAAAACTAGGGTTTTGATAAAACGTGAAATTTATGGTTAAAAGAGGTTGCTCTAGTCTTGGGGAACCTCAAACATACCTAATTTAGTTACAAATCACACTTAATATGTGTATTTAGTTTTGATCATATGATTATGTTCATGTGTAGAATTTGGGGTTTAACCTCTAGGTTGAATCCACTCATATCTAGTAACCTTTTGTGACTCTTAGAAGTTGTTGTATGAGAAATTTAGGCAAAATGGTCTAAATAATGTATTATGATGATGATTAGACAAATGGTTATGTTATGGCTAATCTTGAGCTTTAAAACTAAACAAATTGGTGGGTGCACACCAAGTGTTCGATTAAATGCCAAATTGGTGAACACTAGTGAAACTATGAAGTTAGAATCATGTAAGAGCTATAAATCGTATGTGATATTGGTTTGTAATAAGCCAAGTTAATCGGATATTCTATATAAGAAAATGGCTATGGATTTAGCTATAAATGGGTAATGTATACATGATTTATGGATAGTGAATTAAATCCATGTTATGTATTCTAATAATCAAGTTTGACATATCCCTAAGTAGGTACAAGAACTAGGGATGCAAACGGGTCAAACGGATGCAAGCAATGCGTATGGAAGCAAGAACGGATATGAGGTAAGTTTTACTTACACCAATATACTATAACATAGCTTAAATTGTTATAAACATTAGTTTCAAATCTTGAGTGTGAGGTAAAGATAAACCCCAAGGGGTAGAATCTATTAAGTGAGTTGCCTTATGTGCACTCAATACAAAATGTGGTTTATGACCTTAATCGAGATAATGAGTTATGACCAAATGGAGAAATCCATCAAACGGGCCAACTAATAAAGATATGTGAGAAATGATGTTTTAATCCAAATTGAACCAATTGAATGGAGTCGTTAAGCATGATGTTAAATGGGTCAAGTTTGTTTCACTTGAACCATAGATAAAAACTTGGGTAACATAGCATTATGAACTAGGAGTCTAAACGGGTCAAATGGTGATGTCCTCACCATGTGAATCCAACACTTGATGCTTGTATTCCAAGCATTAAGATTCATAAAGTTAAACGGGTCAAATGGCAAGTTATTGCCATTTGAGTTCCGAGAAATTAACGTTGTCTATTTAGAAAGCATACAGGTAGATGCAATTGCGCGTGCATTCTTGATGTTAAGAATCATGGAGGATAAACACAAGGTATGGATATGGGTCAAGGCCACCCGGTAAGTCCGTAGTCAAATAAACGCCTTCGGCGAAGCAACATAGGTGATAAAGTACCCACATGAAGTGTGGGTGCAAATCAAGTAAGTTATTTCCATAACTATGTCTAATGCGCGCTAAGGCGCTTAGAATCGACCACATTAGAACAATCTTGAGAAATGTTGAAAATCTAAGTCCGTATGGACTTAGAAGTTTTTAAACAAGTCATTGAGTCAAAAACATTGGATTTGAAACAAGAAGTTTCGCCACGAATGGCTAAATTGAAAGATTTGGTCATGAGGGGCATTTTGGGGATTTAAAGGATTAATAAAAGTTGATTCTAAGAATCTAAGTCGTAATGAAACAAATCGGACAAACGCTTTTGTTGATCAAGTGTCTAATGACTTGACAATTCAAACGGTATGCAATTTAAGTGGTCAAAAGTGCCTTGTTTGAATTAAGGCCTTAATGGGTCAAATTGGGTAAAAGTCGCCATAAACATTCAAAACTAAGAACCGGATCATGGCGACATAAACCGGACCATAATTTCAGTCAAACAAAGGTTTATTTAGTCGGCAAGTCATTACTTAGGCTCCGGGAATCATCAAATGCGGTTGCGACATGATTCCCACGCTTAAAAGCCACCAAAATTACATCAGAAGCTTCGAGCGGCCGCGCGAATAAACCGACCGGCCGCTCGAATAGACCTGCATGTCAGCACGATCTTTAAAATTGCATATAAAATCGTAGAAAAATCGTTAGGAGGCGTTCTTTATATGCCTGGAAAGCTCTCGGAGCGTAGAACAATTCTCATTTGAAAGTCGAAGTCAGATTTCGGGTTTAAAAGGGGTAAAAGCGATCCGAACAGCTGCTGCGCATAAGTTGCAGCAGTTTGTTCTCCTGATAAAGGGCCGTTTGGCCTGGTTCGTTCCGTTTCGACGTGTAACGACTATCGTACTAGTTAAATGTTTCATTTGACCACTCACTAACCATTCTTTGTGTAATGGTGCTAGGTAAAAATGTGATGGAAGTCCCGGAACAAGGATCAAGTCGCGATAAGAGCCGAACACGCCCGATCACTCATACAAGCTTCCGCACTAGAATCTAACGAACTCCCGTTAAAAACACAAACTTTAATACATTCTTTTTTGTAGCAATGATGTAAAATTTATTGGAACTAAACGTGTATGGGATTCATTAAGTTGGATTTTCATAATTTACCAAAGTTTTAATCGGGAGTGGTTTAAGTAAGGTCCAAACCCGTATGATTTAGGCGTTGATCGCGTGATTACGGGTTAGGGTGTTACACCATCTAAAAGCCTCCACTAGGTTGGGTCGATCACTTGGTCTTTATAAAGCATTGCAAAACCTTTCTTTCGAAGTTCTCTTGATTCCTTTAGTTCAACAGCATCATTATTACACACTTTTTTTTACAAGTATAAACTGTTTACACTTGATACTTTGCTGGGTGATTCTTAACACTTGGTATGCTCTTCTTGATGGCTCTTCTTTAGTCGCCATTTTTCACGATCGAGATCCGAGATCTTTGATGTGCGGCTTATGCTTCTAAGTCCCAAAATTTTCGGAGAGCTTCCTTAATACCTCAACACATTCATGGTTTCGTTATGGCGTGGGCTAATTGGATTAAAGGAAATGAAAAAGGCTAAGGCTTAAGACGGGTGGCTAAGGGTGGGGAAAATATATGAATGGCTAATGATAATGGAATGGGTAAGTCCTAGGTGCCTAAATCATTTTCACACACCCAACTCTAATGTGGTCTTGTAATGCATAAGTCATACAAATTCTAACCACGTCATGCCAAAGGGAAATATCTCTCATAGACAAACGAGTGAGCATGTAGAACATATATGTAATGGTATGCTCAACAAGGCTCGAAATACTCACATGTAGGGGTAGGGGTTAATTAAGGACTTAGAAACACCCTAGACGGCTCTTTTGACTACCAAAACCTCCCTAATCTCCCATAAGATTGTTGGGCGGACTCAAAGGGTTTGAAAATATTTTTGTTCCCAAAAACACTTTAAAAACTTTGCCCCTTTGGTTACGTTTGGCTGACTTCATTTAGGTGTTTTAAATTTGTAAAATTTTAAACACCTCACACTTAATTCTTTTAGCACAATTTTAAATTAATTTCCGTGAGATGTGTGTGCAAAGAAAATAAGTGGACTTGTCAAAAGGAACAAGTATCCCACCTTTTACTCTCCAACGGTCTGCGTGCGGTCGATCCCCGCAGCTGGCTTAACACGAATCTTTCCTCGAGAGAAACCACTTGGCATGAACTACAATAGTTTATTAGTAACGAAAAGAAAAATAAAATAAAAACAAGCTACTGGGTCCTACTGCCGAGATGGCATACTTGGGTGATAGAAAATTTCAAGAGTGAACGACCATACCTGACCGTTCTTGACCAACTTTTCTACCGTATGCACTAACCTCCCAACTTATTCTTCTAAGCTACTGATCCGGGCTGCCTCCTGGTAGCGCCACGTTTCACGTCTTTGGTTGGACAAAATGCGTGGTTTTCAGACTGCTTCCTTCCTGGCTTCTAGGCCACTGATATTTTTCTTCCGGCTGCTTCTTTTTCTCCCGCTACTTTTCTGACGGTTGTCCCAATACTCATTAATCCACTTGGTGTTTTCACACCCCACCGAAGATTCGTCTAGTGGTGTTACTACATCACCCTTGGTTTTCTTTAATTGTTAATCCAATTGTTTATCAATAAAGTTGGCCATGTCGAACGGATCATCGGACACATATTCTTTTCCACCAGCGGTGTAGTGCAACTTGTAGTTCCTAACCCGAAGTGTAAGAATTCCTTCACTCATATTTATGGTAGCTCAAGCAGTGGCTAAGATCGGTCGACCGAGAATAATAGGAACATTACTCTCGCCCATGTTGAGGATGACAAAGTCGACTGGAAAAACAAATTTTCCTATCTTAATAAGAAGGTTTTCGATAACTCCCTCGGGTTTCTTTATGGTACCATCCGCCAACTCGATCGTAGCTGTCATAGGTCGTGGCTTGCCCAAGTTGAGTTGATTGTAGATATAAGTGGGCATAACGTTCACACTTGCACCCAAATCAGCTAAGGCATAATTCATCAGCAAGTTACCTATAGAGCAAGGTAGAGAAAACTTCCCTGGATTGGTCAACTTTGGCGGGATGCTTTGCTGGAGTAGTGTCGCGCACTCCAATGCGTTACACTTGATTGCTGCTTCGAGGCTCCTTTTTATTATTTTTTTTGCTCAAGATGTCCTTCAAGAATTTTGCGTACTTAGTGTAACATTTCGTATTAATTCCATGTACGTTTGAGACATTTATTAATAAACGTTTCATTTTTTTATCATCACCGTACCTTCTAAAAAAATATTTTGTGACACTTTTGGACTCCTAGAACCATACTATAATCATATATTAACAATAAAAGGGTGAAATAATTGTCAAAAAAATAAATGCCTGGGCCGGGAATCGAACCCGTGCCCATGGCCGGCTCACACCACAACACAGCTCAACCAGCTGAGCTACCCACTTCCTTGGTGATCATATCCTAACAAAAATAAACTTAAACCTTCCCTCACTTCGTCACAGTTGACTAGGAAAGTCAACTGCGAGCAAATCTTTCCAATTCATGCATCATTCCGCGTCATTTGTTCTATGTTATGGCAATATGCTAATTGACAGACTATCACGCGTATTCTATATGCTTAATCGCCATCAAAACATTCCAAATTAAGGAGTAATCACGCATTTATAATTAAACCTTGAGTCAACTTTCCAATTCAATCGATATGTGTGTTGCACTATAAATTGAAGTCTGCACTAGAGCCTAAATGTGCCGAATACACTTTCCCAACCCTCAAAACTCTCTGCTAATCTCTCTAATTCGTGAAATCGAGCCCGTTGACTTTCTGCTTTGACTCGTCAATCTACATCGATTTCAGTTTGTAAGTCTAAAATTGTTGTTTGGTTTTGTTAATCGGCCATTAACAAGCAATAGCCCCATCATTGTAGAGGCTATTGGATGTTAATTAGCCGTATTAGAATGTTAGGGTTCATAGGGTAACGATTTGGGGAAGATGACTGTCTGCAGTCATCCCTTTTATACATTACGAAACAAAAAGATTAACCAACTGATCCATAGATCAGTTGGTTATGCTCTATTACTCAAAAACATGAACCGGCCACAAGGCCTAGGTTCGATCCCCATTTGCTTCTTTTTTTTTAAAATCAATTATTAAAAACAAATCAGTAAACCTATATAAACAATTGAATCTGGATATAACTCGTTCTCAGGGTCTAGACCAGTTGGTGGCTAGGCTTGTGATTAGACTCGAACCGGCCAGAGGCCCGGGTTCGAATCCCACCAACAGCAACTATTTTTTTTTTTAAAACCTCTTTTCTTTTATATTTTTGATATTAACTTTAAAAATGGTTTTAAAATACTAAATCTACTTTATAAATTCTATAAAAATTATCTTATGATATTATGATAATAAAGTTTATCATACAAATTTTAGTTTTTCAAAAATCATTTATTTATTATATATAATAAATATTACAAATTTATTTAATTATAATTATAAAATTCTATAAAAATATCAAAACAACTTTATAAAATTCCACAAAAATTATTCTAAGTTTATAAATCAGTAAACATTTCTGAAATAAATTTTATTTCAGAAAAATCATTTATTTAATATTTTTAATCGATTTTTGTTATTTTAATAAAAAATAAATCATAATAAATTCATTTTTCATTATTTTTGCATCAAAATTAAACATAAATTATTATTAATCATTTAGATTAGAAATATAAATTTTTGATTAGAAATTTGTAAATTTTAATATTTTTAAATATTAAGTCTATATTTTGTCAAATAAGTATTAATATATAAATATTCATTAATTATGAAAATAATTTTATAAAAATTATTTTCACATTTATTACATTATAATTCAACTACTTTTAGTTAATATTGGTCAGAAATATTTTTATTAATTATTTCTTTATTTATTTAAGTTATTAATAAATATTCAAATTTAATCATAAATCAATTCTTAATCCCCAAATTAGGAACCCTAGCATATATTAGACTAGAAAACTTTGACTTATTAAGTTTTCCCCAACACTTATTTATTACCTTGAAATAGGGTGATATTTGGATCTACACGAACCACATTTGTTTATATACCAAGGGTCTCCATCCTAACACTAAGGTGAGTTTACATAACCCCTTTTCCATTTCACTATTTTGGGGTGAAACATGTTACAACATTCAATTTACAATTCAATCATAAGTGTCTATGTGTTATTCTATGTTGCATTATGTCTTAAACATTACTAGGGTAAGCACATTATTCTAGCATAATCATTAACATTGATCAGCCGACGGTATACAATGATAGATCTATTGGACTGACAATCCCACCCGGATACGTGTACCTCCTACATAGGTAGCGTGGGTGATTGTTATCGAATTTATAACATAATCGAGTGAACCATGAGCGTATGGGATGGACCACAATATTCTAGTCACAAGGTTTGATTATACACTCAATTTACCCGATTGTTTTGTTTTCACATATGGACTAGACTTGCCATGACACTCGAATTGTACAAGTTTTCATTCAATTATCAAAACCTATGTAATTCTCACCAACTTTTGTTGACCCAAAAATATTTTCAAAATTAACATGTTTCAGGTAACAATGAAGCTGAGGCTTAGAGTATGCTTGATGGATTCTATGATGTTATTTGAAGTTATTTGTTTTATTTGATGTTATGTATTAGATATTTTGGGATTTTTAGACATCGTTTCATTTTGATATTTATGTTATCAATAAATTATTTAAAATTTCAATATATACCATGTGCTACTGAAACAATCATCAATATGTGACATCCCGATGTTTCCGCCATCGGTTAGGGTGTTACACTTAGGCATTTGTTGGATGACTTCTATGAAAGGCAAGTTGACGTGGATTTGACTTAGGAGTTCGGTGAACTTCTGGTACCGCTCGTTCGTCTTCTACTTCATCAATCGACCGGGATAAGGTATGTTAGGCCGATATTCTCTCTGTACTGTTTTTTTACGGTGGTTCTTGCGGCGGAGCGCTCGGATGATCCTGGTCGGTTGCAGGGCCTTCATTAACTGGCAGGGGTGAACTTGCAGTCGAGTTTATTTCTGGTGCGACAACATTGGGAATGGTTATGGTTAGTGTGGGTTCAGTTCAGGTGGGGTGGGTGGTATAACTTCTTCGTTAGTAGGCATGGCTGGTTCGGGACAAACTCGATTACTACGAAGAGTTATGGAACTCACATTTGCCTTTGGGTTAGTTTCAGTGTTGCTTGGAAGACTTCTGTTGGGTCTCCCTATGAGTGACTTGGCCATTACACCCATTTATATCTCCAGATTCCTGATGGTGGACTCGATTCCTTGAAGCCTTTTGTCGGTGTTGTTGAACTTCTCGTTCTTTCGGGCTGCTGATCGGGCTTCGAGTTTGGTGAGTTTTTCATCCACGGATGGGTAATCGTTATTTGGAGGGCGTTGTTGGTTGTTTTGTTGGTTGGAGCCGGGTGGTTGCATGGTATTATTGTTTTTCCACCCGAAGTTTGGATGATCACGCCAGGCAGGATTATATGTGTTGTTGTAAGGGTTGTTTGGCGGGCTGTTCATACCAATGAAGTCAACTTGTTCAACATTGGCCTGAGGAGGAAGTCTCCCGTCTTACGGCTACAACTCTGCTGCGGTGATGGCATTGACTTGTGCTTTGCTCATTTGTTCATGGTGATTTCTTCGATGAGATCATATGCTTCCTGCGGCCTTTTGTTCCTCATGCGGTCGTGTCAAGTGTCTGCCTTGCTTAGTTTGTGGTGTCTCTGGTTTTTGTAATTAAAAAGATGTCATTTTTCCCGGCGCCAAAAACTTGATGGGTTAACTCTAAAACATTGGTTTTGGGAAAAAGACTAAATTTTACTAAACCTTTAAACAAGTTTTAAATTTATAAGTAAACAATAAATACTTAGAAACTAAAACCAACACATAGGCAGAGAACCTGACGTGTATAGTATAGATTTCTAGGGTAAATATCGAGTATTGTATTCCAAAGAACACACTTTCCCCTACTCTACCTTTTAACACATTAACTAATTGGGGTTTAAAAAGAAAATAAAACGGAGGGGTTCAAAAATAAAAATGGTTTTAAAAAGGGTTTGGTATTAGAATAGAAGGATAAATATAGTAGAGATAGTAAACATGCACATCTCGGGGACCCTTCGTATAAGTAGTCAATTTTATTAATAAAAATGGTATTAAATTTAATTATTGGTGAGGAGGACAGGGGTGAACGGACCCTTCAGAGTTTGGGATGGGAAAAAATATATATAGGGGATGACGTTCTGGAAACTCTATGGGTCACGCACAGGGGAAGTGTACGAGTCCCCATAAAGGTGTCTTCGGACTACTGACCCGTAAGCCTTCGTTCTCCTGTTGACAATGTGGTTAACTAACTCACAATTGGGTGTAGCTTTTTTGGAAAGTTTGAGTCTTGCTTTTAGGCACTTCCCAAACCACCGCCAAGCCACTCATTTAAGCACTAGATCCCCTAATTTATCTTCTTAAATTACTGTAGAGGCTTAATTTCTGACCAGGAACACCGTGCACCTCACATAGCTCTCGCTTTCGGTACAAAGGGATCTCTCTTAGGGTCAGCCTAGGCGACATCGTATCCTCCATTGGTTAATGGTGTTGTATAAACGAGAACTAGATAAAATATCCTTGCTTAATTTATCTTAGGATTGACAACTTAACTATTTATTGATCAGGTAAATATAAGTTTGGTTTAGTGATCATGTGACTTAACAAACCCAACCTATAACCTCTCGAGATGAATGAGATCCTTAACAAAAGTGGAACATAATCCTAAAGGTGTGCAATCTGAAGATCACTGGTGCACCCATAGGGAATCCTCCCTTTGCCAAGAAAGTCACTCATACATCAGGTAAGAACCAAAAATGTGTCACTCAGATCTGGTCCACTTCAGAAGCCATTGCTTAGAACCCAGTTTGGATATTAGAAACCCGAAAGATCTGTCTCACTACCGGTTTCCTTGCCTTGGATCTAGCTCGGGACTCCCAGAAGTCGATCGAACCCCATGATAGTTTATTTTATTATTTAAGTTAGGGTTGATTTTAGAGGTTTATTAAGTTAATCACTAATTGAACATGTCACTAAAAATAAACTACTACTAAAAATAAAAGTATACAAATCAAAATGAGTACGGAGAATAATAGATGGATACAACCATAAACGGTGATCATCACAAGAACATGGATGCTTCCGACTCATAGACAAGCCTTCCACCTCTGAAATCCTATGTATCTAGTATGATCATCACGACCCTTGATGTTTTATTGCATGTAACTACTCTACGGTTCCATTCCCGTCCAAGATGATCAAAGTAGGACGATGTCTAACCTTGGTGGGATGTTAGGATGGACCTAAGTCCTCCCACTAGACGATCTCAAGAAGAATCTTGGAAGTCATCCTAATAAAGCTCTTGAAGGACCAAGAAGGAACACAAAATGATTAAGTGAAGCTTGCTATTTATAGACCTACCAGGGCGTGCACGGGTGTGCACAAGGAAGGGGCACGGGCGTGCACTGTTCCACGTACGTTCTGTTGTTGCAGATATGTCTTGTCTGTACTTCCTGTCGTGCACGGGCATGCCAGGTGATGTGCACGGGCGTGCAGGCAAACAATCTCCCAAGTTGGCTGCTTTGACTTCTAGTGTGCAGGGCATTCGTGCAATTGTGCATGGGCGTGCTGGATCAGTCTCGGGTCAATTTATCATTGTTTAAGTTCCGAGAAGGACTTTGCACATGCTTCGGGTCTCGTATTCTCAGGAATTTCCAGTTTTTAGTTGTTTTTGCCTTAAAATCGTTCTTTTTCGGGTTGGAGCTCCAATTTCCTGAAAAATACAAATAGGAACGATTTAGTAGCTATGATTATCAATTTAAGCTCAATTTTGCCCTATTTTTGAAACTATTTATGCATGTTTTTTATGTGAATTTTATGACATAACAGTTTGTTAACCCATTATAGAAGGACGAAACTTGTAACCAAATCTAAATTCCTTGGTGGGGACATTTTCTCATCATATTCTTGAATCGCTCCCAAGCCTCGTAAAGTGACTCTCCATCTTGTTGACAAAAGGTGATGATGTCATTTCTTAGGTTTGCGGTTTTGGCTGCGGGAAAGTATTTTGAGAGAAAGTTTTGGGCAAGGTCGGCCCACGTGGTAATGGAGCCTACGGGTTGCGAGTTCAGCCATGCTTTGGCATGATCCTTTAGTGAGAAAGGAAACATGCGAAGTCGGATAACGTCAGGTGTGACGTTTTGCAACTTGAAAGTATTGCAAATTTCGAGGAAATTTGCCATATGAGCATGGGGATCTTCACCTGGTAAGCCATGAAATGTGCAGTTTTGTTGTATCATGTGGATAACATGGGACTTAATTTCAAAGTGGTCGGCATCAACGACGGTTCTAGCGATGCTAAGGCCCAAAGCATTGATGGAAGGTCTAGCAAAATCAGAGATTGTTCTGTCAACTTGTGCCATTTTCAATTTTTTTTTCTTTTCTTCAACCTCAAAAATATCTTTCAGGTTCTTCAAGGGGAGGTACGAGTATGGGCGAGGGACACAAGTTCATACACTACCCAAGAACCTTTAAGATGAGATTTTAAACAAAAACATTAAGAAAAAGAAAAATGAATAATTTTTAAGAAAACCTTTCTCTAAAATAGTCGTGTCCCTGGCAACGGCGTCAAATACTTGATGTGCGTGGGGTTTTTAAAAGACTTAAACATCTTTTCTTTAAAAATGGGAAGTTCCCGGTGGAAGTGCCAAAAGTGGGTGAAAAAGGAAATTAAGTCGAAAAGTGTGAGACACTTTCAAGTTTTTGATTTATAGTCTAAAACGATAGTTGCTTAACGTTCTATACTCTGGAAAATAGGCAAGTGTACCTATCTAGATTAATATAGAAATGAGAAAGTACCGAGTATCGAATCCAAGGACACGATTTTTACTACTCAGCTTCCAAAAATTACTAGGAAAGTTTAAAATGCGAGAAGAAAAGTAGAAGAGAGATGTATCTATAAAAGAAATCAATAGCAAAACAAAGGTGTTACTTTGGGATTTGATGTTGCCCGGTATGAAATAATAGTGGACTCTTGTTAAAGTGGTGTGTTCAAGACGCGCATTAGCGCATAATTATAAAAACGATTTGTGTTCCTAATGTTATTATGAGGGTCTCCAAAACCGGTAAGCTCACCTCTCAATAGTGAGGGACACATCAACCAAGATTATGCGCACCCAACCCTAGAAAACCCACCTCCTAATGTTGCGATATATACATCTAACGGCTCTAAACTTTTATGAATAACTTGCCGGTGGCTAGAGAATGACCGAGCAAGCTACCACTTAACATCATAGAGGATTCTTGGCTACCCCGCTCACGCTCATCCCCTACTTGAATTAATTAAATTTTCAAAAAGTGATTGGCCTATTACTAATTGTGCGGTAATATAGTAATGAAAGAAAATAAAGACCGTTTTCATCCAACATGGTTCACCAATTCTTGGTTTGCGCCAAAGATATCACATAGACCATGATGCTAAGTCACACAACCAAGTCCTGGCTTATCACTAGGACCATGTATAAAGACCATACTAACTCTAAGTGAAATTTTGTTAGTAGAGGGTTAAGCCACAAAGTGTGAATGTTTCCAAACACAAATGGTCCAATCACTACACGTGAAATTAGATTAGCTTATGTTGATACACTATGTGTGGCTATCGCTTTGGATTCAATATATTAGGCGTTTTTGTTGTGAAGATTGCTGAATTGAAGACACATTCGACCTGTCGAGAGGTCGAATGAGATTATTAGTGGGTCGAACGAAGTTTTGAAGTTAATATATGTTTGGTTCGAGCTCAGTAAGGGATGAATGAGCTCATTCGACCAATACGGGGGTCGGACGTGCAGTCTATATATAGTTTAAGTATGTTTGACAAGTTATTAAGTTGTGTCATTTGTTTGTGAGTTTAGTGTGTGTTTCCAGGAAAGGTCTAGAACGTCTAGAGTGTCTGTTTTATCTTTGTATTAGGTCTTTAACATATAAACAACTTTGATTATTAATGATAATGATGATTAACATGGATTTCTTTGTGTCTGATTGCTTGATTATCATATTGCATACAATTTAGGGATTCTGCACCTGAATTGTTCTACTCGTGTGATACATTGTGTGTTTTTCATAAAAACGATCCTTTACAAAGTGGTATCAGAGCTATGCTCAATCACACGACTGCGATTTGATAGTGTTTCATCAGATTTTTACTCAAAATCATCAAAATTTTATCTGTTTTGCATGAGTTATGCATGATCATGGAGATTGATTGATTTCGGGGTGTTTTTTATGGATAAAATCAAAAATTCTTTCACAAAAGTTAATCTTATACAAATCCGAAGCAAAACTTGCTAAAGATCATTGAAATCCATCAATTTTGAAAAATTTGGACCAAAATAACCGATTTTTGAAAGATTAACCGTTTTTGAAATGGGTCAGGTCGAACCGGTTAGTGTTTGGTCAAATGCCATTTGGGCTATGCAATGCCCCCGCCACTTTCCAACGCTGCATGGTAGCTATCTTTCATGACATGATCGAAAATTTTATGGAAGTTTTTATGGATGACCTCTCGGTTTTTGGAAGCTCGATCGATCATTGTCTGGGTAATCTCAAGAAAATGTTGGCAAGATGTGAAGAAGTGAATTTGGCGCTCAATTGGGAAAAGTGCGACTTTATGGTAAAGGTAGGAATTGTGTTGGGGAACAAAATTTTAGGAAAAGGGATCGAGGTTGACAAGGCCAAAGTTGAAGCAATCTTATTGCTTCCCCCTCCTACCACGGTTACGGGAATTCATAGTTTTCTCGATCATGCTGGTTTCTATAGAAGATTCAACAAGGATTTCTCGAAGATCGCTCGTCTGCTCACTCAGCTTCTTGAAAAAGATCGCGAGTTCGTGTTTACTGAGGACTGTCTTGAGGCGTTCAATTGCCTAAAAAGAAAGTTGGTTGAAGCAACATAGCGATAGGAGCAGTTTTGGGAGTGTCTTGAATTCGTGGTTAAGAGAGATATCACTAAAATTCATCCAAAAACCCTCTTTAATCCTCAAAACAACCACTACTATGTGTTCTCCCAACACCCAACTTAGAGTGCAAGTTGTAAAGCCAATGTTTGGCTAGGCTAGTTGGGTGTTGCTAGGGTGAAGACTTTCTTGGCATGGATTATATAGTTTTTATTTGTTAAGTGGTGTTTGTGCTCTTGCTTAGTTCTTTTCACTTAAAACTTTGTTTCATGAATTAACTAACTAATTACTTAGTCTTTGGTCTTGTGGGTGTCTTGATAGGAAATGGGAGGACTTATTAGTGTACCCATGGTGTGTAACAACCCATGTACTCATAAGCTAACCTAATCCCGCGAGTAGTGATTAGCCCATTTGTGGGTAGAAATACATACACTTAGTGGCTTAATCCTCTACTATCAAAGATCCCATTTAGGGTCAGTACGGTCTTTATACTCGGTCCTGGTGATAAGCCAAGACTTGACTTCGTGACTTAGCTTCATGGTCTATGTGAAAGCTTTGGCGCGGGTCAAGGATTGGTGAACCCATGCTGAAATAAAACGGTCTTTATTTTCTTTCATTATTGTATTGCCACACAA
Source organism: Ambrosia trifida (assembly GCA_028751855.1). Taxonomy (NCBI): domain Eukaryota; kingdom Viridiplantae; phylum Streptophyta; class Magnoliopsida; order Asterales; family Asteraceae; genus Ambrosia; species Ambrosia trifida. The sequence goes on along the minus strand of CM054129.1, from coordinate 62,232,648 downwards.
TCAATAATATGCCAATCACTTTTTAAATGGTTAATAAGTTCAAGTAAGGGATGCACGTGTTCTGGTTAGTCACGTCTCTCCTATGATATCAAGTGGCAGCTTGTTCGGTCATGCTCCGGTCACCGGCATGTTGTCCACAAAAGTTTTAAGTTATTAGATGTCTAAATTGCAACATTCGGAGGTGGACTCTTTGGGGTTGGGTATACACAGTCTTGAGTAGTCTGTCCCTCATTGTTGAGAGGTGAGCTTACCGGTTTGGGAGACCTTCACTTTAATAACAAGAACACAGCTCGGAATATGCAGTACAAGACTGCTTGGCGAAACAAGAGCCTACACAGCCCAAAGACAAAATGGAAAAATGGTCCCTATACACTAACGAGGCCTCAAACAACGATGGGTTAGGCGCGGATTACACCTTATCAGCCCATATAACAAGGAATACAAATATGCCATTCGCCTCGATTTTCGAAGCATGAACAACAATGCAGAATATCAAGCTTTGCTGGCAGGCCTCCGCTGCGACAAGTCAACGTCATCCAAACCGGAAATGCGTCCTGGATGACCCCAATCAAAGCCTATCTGGATTCCGGCACACTGCCTGAGAACAAATCAGAGGCTCGGAAGCTCCAATGCAAGGCTTTACATTATCAGTTGACCGACAGTATATTCTACCGCCGATCTTACCTACGACCGCTACTCCGCTGCGTAGACTCTGCGGATGCCTCATTACTCATCCGAGATATTCATGAAGGCATTTGTGGATTTCACGCGGGGCCCCACATGGTAGTCTCCAAGCTGATGAACATAGGGTATTACTGGCCAGGGACATGCGCCAAACACCATGCGCCCGAAAAACGACCTGGTGCCTATTACCGCGTCATAGCCATTCAAGAAATGGGCAATTGATCTTGTCGTGACATTCCCCACAACGCCAGGAAATGTTAAGTTCCTGATCGTCGCCAAAGACTACTTCACCAAATGGGTTAAGGCAAAGCCCCTAGGAATACGGGGAATATGTTAAAAAATTCATTTGGGAGTTCATAATTTACATATTCGGCTTACCTTACCAACTTGTTAGCGATAATGGAACGCAGTTTGCAGACCAACACCTTCAAGAGTGGCTTGCGGAACTAGGCGTCCAACATATCTTCACATCTGTTACGCACCCGCAATGGAACGGGCAAGTCAAAAGAGTAAATCAAAGTATCATCGAAGGCATCAAAGCGCGGGTCGGAACCAAACGAACGGGATGGGTCGATGAGGTACCGCATGTTCTGTGGGCCCATCACACCATAACCAAGACGAGTAACGGTGAAACTCCGTTCAGCCTCACGTACGGTTTCGAGGCCGTTATACCCGCCGAAATTGGATGCCCTTCCGCAAGGGTCCTCATGGCGAACAAAGGAAAAAACGACATAGAGCTCCACTTAAGCCTTGATTTGTAAGAAGAACGGCGTGAACTCATCGTAATCAAAGAAGCCAAGTACAAGAAACAACTGGAGCGCTACTACAATCAACGGGTTAACTTGTGCAAATTCAATGTTGGTGACTATGTCTTCCGCAGCAACAAAGCCTCTAACGCCGAAAAATATGGAAAGTTTGGCTCCTAACTAGGAAGGACCTTACAAAATTCAGGAACTCTTGGGAAAGGGCGCCTCGGCGCTTGGAAAGGGGGATGGCACGCCTATCCCGCAATCTAGGAACGCTGCATAACTTCGTACTTGTTTTATTTAGAAATTTATTTGTACATCTATGGGCTACACATGCCTATCTCTTTTAATGTTCAAGGAAAGTCTCTATCTATTTACTACGTTCACTACTTAGCGCTTTAGTCTTTAAGGCGCGGGCAATCTCTGTGCCCAGCGCCAGACTACATACTCATTGATAAAAGACTAAGTCAAAGACAATATTCCAACAAGTTTTCAACTTACAAGGAAGAAAAGTGCGCACAAAACAAAGAAGAAGTAACATTCTTTTCATTTCAAAAATAGCGCTAAAGGCCATGATATTTACAAAGAAATAGAAAAAGGCTACAAATGCTAACTACTTGGAGCCTTCATAATCTATTTGCTCTACCTCTTCATCATCATGCATCGTTCCAGACGCCCCTACTCCGCTTGCCGCTAGGCGCTCCCTCTCTAGGCGTTACGCCTCTTCTTGCTAGGTCTTCTTTGCCTCCTCCGCACCCATACGGTCAGATTCTTCAATGAAGTAACGGAGGACAGCTGCTAGGTCCACATAACGATTGCAGTCTTCCTCCATCTTCGGGATGGGGAACTCAATCAGCTCGAACTTTGCAAATTCAGCTTCATACTCCTTCTGAAGAGGCTTCCCATTATGCTCTACCTCGTTGATATTTCGGTCGTCGAGCGCATGATGGTAGCCGGTGTCAAACCCATCCGCGTACCCGGCACCGCAAGCAGTAGCATCAATGGCGGCAACCTGGTCCCCGATCTTAGGCTTGTTCCAAAACCGCGTAAAGATCTGAAACAAAGGATCAAAGTGTTAGAAAATTTATAAACAACTATCTGAAGAAAAATAAGCGTCGAAAAGAAACTTACCCCGAGGACGCCTGCGGTCATAACCCAGCGCAGAGACTCATGGGTCTTCTCCTGTACACTGGAGGCTTGGTCCGCCTCCAGCTGCGCCACAGTCTGAGCCTCCGCTAGGGAGTTCCTCTCCTACACTAAGTCTGCCTTCTCCTTCTGCCAGGCGGCCTTCTCGCTCTCCAAAATCGACAGGAAGCAGGTCACGGTCATTAGCTCCATGTTTTTGTTTTGGAGATTTGACCTCGCGTCCGCCACCTTGGAGTCCTTCACCTCCAAAGCCTGGGAATGATTTTCGACGACAACACGTAGTTGGGAATTGTCATTTTGCAAAACTTGTACCTGCTCCCTTAACTTCAGCATTTCAGCATTGGTGGCCATTGCAAGAGTCAGTCCACCTCTTGTTGGCCACCGCAAGCTCTGCCTTCAAGGTCTCCAAAATCGACAAGAGCGAGGTCACGGTCACCGCATGCTCGGTCGCGGTACCTCTCAACCTCGGAGCGCAACTTCTTCTCAGTTTCACGCATCCGCTCCTCCCTCCTGGTCACCGTGGCCTTCGCCTCCCTAATCGCCACAATGCTGCGTTGAGCCTCTTCATCTCTTCGTTTTAGTGAGTTCAGTGCCGCAAGATTTACTGTGGCGTTAACACATAGCTCGAACATAAGCTCTGGCCGTTCCAACCAATCTTGATATTTCATTTCTTCTTGGGGGGGGGGGGGCAGCCGCTTCCACAAACTCCTCCACAAGGAGGGGGTTAGCAAAGCGAGAATACTTTATCGCCCTCGGAGTAGGTAAGAATAGGCTTCACTACCTTTTTCAACCCTCCCTTCGGAGAGGGGTCCTTCAAACCCTTAGGCCCACCGGCCTCCTTCTCGAATGGACCAAACACCATGTCGCTTGTCTGGCCCTCACCACCATCACTTTCCCCAGAGCGTCCCGCTGGGGTGGCCTTGGGCCACTTGCCCTTATCCTTCAATAGAGCAGCGTTGGCCTCGGCCTTAGCAGCCGCCTCCTTATCGGCCAGAGACTTGGCCACAACTTCTTTATCAGCCAAAGCCTTGGCCGCCACCTCTTTTTCAGCGACGACCTTTGCTCGGGCCTCTTCCTCCGCACGAAGGCGGTCTTCCTCAGCCTTCTTGACGGCGGCCTTAGCCTTGGCCTTCTCGGCCTTAATCTATACGATTTGGAGTCCTCATTCGACAATGGTGCGATAATGATAATATCAAGCGTTCATAAAGTGATTGAAGCTATAGTCGATGATGAAATTGAAGGGACTTTCGAACCCAAACAGAGAAAATATATACTTCGTGAACGAGAAGTCGCAAATTATTTATTGGTACATGATTACTTCTCACCCGAACCAACATATGATGAAAAAAGTTTTAGCCGGCGTTTTCGTATGAGTCGTAATTTATTTTTAAGAATATCAAACACTTAGAAAATAAATACGAATATTTCCAACAAAGACCCGAGGCGCGTGGTAGCATGGGATTTAGCCCGTTGCAAAAGGTCACAGCCACGCTTAGACAATTGGGTTATGGACAAAGTTCAGACATAATAGACGACTATCTAAAGATGTCGGCACAAACAACTAAGGAAAGTCTTCACTATTTTTGTGTGGATGCCATTAAACTATATTTAAAAAAGTATTTGAGAAAACCTAAATTTAGTGACGTAGAACAAATTTTGGAGTTTCATAAAGAAAAACATGGTTTTCCCGCGATGCTCAGTAGCTTAGATTGTATGAAATGGCAAGGCCAACACACGAGTGGATATCATAAAAAGCCATTTATGATGCTTGAAGCGGTTGCATCACAAGATCTTTGAATTTGGCATGCATTTTTTGGTGTGCCCGGTTCATTGAATGATATAAATATTCTTAATAAATCACCAATTTTCAACGATCTCATAAATGATGTTGCACCAAAAGGAAGTTTTTTCGTAAACGGGGTAGAATACAAGTACGGGTATGTTTTAACGGATGGAATTCACCCAGAGTGGGCTCTGTTCGTTAAATGTTTTACATGGAATGGTACGTTAGACGATAAGAGAGCAAAGTTTAACAAAGCTCAAATGGCTGCACGGAAAGACATCGAGCGAGCTATTGGTTTTTTGCAAAAAAAGTTGGCGCATTTTGGCCATGCCATGTCAACTGTATGAAAAACCCCAAATAAGAAATGTGATGTACGAATGCGTTGTTTTAAAAAAACATGATTTTGGAAGACGAAGGACGTGCAATATGCGAGTACTTTGGTGTGGAAATGCAATAAAGTCAAGGAGACATTACTGATGAAGAAAGACAATTAAACAAATTTGAAATCAAGAATAGCCAAACACATCACAACATTCGAGCGGATTTGGTTGAACATATTTAGAGTCTACCGAGATATAACGAATCCTACGATGACGAGAGTGACGATAATTAAAAACATATTTTGGTAGCCGTTTTATTTTAAAATTTCGTTGATGTATTTTTTTTAGTTCACGTATTTTTTTTTATTTGATGATTTTTTTTAATTTTTTAGGTTTTTTATGTAATTTTATTATTAATTATTATGCTTTTAATTATCTTTTTAATCAAATAATGTGTTTTTAATTAGTTTATTAAAAAAAATACAATTTGACACGTGTCAAATAATGCCCACCCCACTCTCCACTTCCCACCTTTTTAGGGGGTGAAAAGTGGAGCCCACAAATAAAGTCAAGGGGACATTACTGATGAAGAAAGACAATTAAACAGATTTGAAATCAAGAATAGCCAAACACAACACAACATCGAGCGGATTTGGTTAAACATATTTAGAGTCTACCGAGATATAACGAATCCGACGATGTCGAGAGTGACGATAATTAAAAACATATTTTGGTAGCCGTTTTATTTTTTTTTTAGTTCATGTATTTTTTTTTTAGTTCATGTATTTTTTTTTATTTGATGATTTTTTTTTAATTTTTTAGGTTTTTTATGTAATTTTATTATTAATTATTATGCTTTTAATTATCTTTTTAATCAAATAATGTGTTTTTAATTAGTTTATTAAAAAAAATACAATTTGACACGTGTCAAATAATGCCCAACCCCCCCTTCTCCACTTCCCACCTTTTTAGGGGGTGAAAAGTGGAGCCCACAAATAAAGTCAAGGGGACATTACTGATGAAGAAAGAATATTAAACAAATTTGAAATCAAGAATAGCCAAACATATCACAACATTCGGGCGGATTTGGTTGAACATATTTAGAGTCTACCGAGATATAACGTATCCAACGATGACGAGAGTGAAGATAATTAAAAACATATTTGGTAACAGTTTTATTTTAAATTTTCGTTGATGTATTTTTTTAGTTCATGCATTTTTTTATTTGATGATTTTTTTTTAATTTTTAGGTTTTTATGTAATTTTATTATTAATTATTATGCTTTTAATTATCTTTTTAATCAAATAATGTGTTTTTAATTAGTTTATCAAAAAATTAAAAAAAATACAAATTGACATGTGTCGAATAATGTCCATCCCGCCCCCTCCCCCTCCACTTCTCACCTTTTTAGGGGGTGAAAAGTGGAGCCCACAAATGCCACATGGCATTTCAAGCCTACTGCCCCCCTCCCCATAGTTTTTAATTATTAGGTTTTTAATTTTTTTTATTTGATGATTTGTTTTAATTTTTAGGTTTTTATGTAATTTTATTATTAATTATTATGCTTTTAATTATCTTTTTAATCAAATAATGTGTTTTTAATTAGTTTATCAAAAAAATAAAAAAAAAATACAAATAGACACGTGTCGAATAATGTCCATCCCGCCCCCTCCCCCTCCCCCTCCACTTCTCACCTTTTTAGGGGGTGAAAAGTGGAGCCCACAAATGCCACAACCCCCCCCCCCCCCTTTTCCCCATAGTCTTAAGGGATAAACAAAGAAGAAACCGATTGTTAATTTGATCTTGCTATTAGCTAACATATATATGATTCGCTTCCCTAAAGGTTTTGCATTTATCAATGTGTTACCAACCTCATTGGTTGAGACGTCGATTTATAATGGGATATATGAAAAGAAACAAGTTATGTAAGGATTTTTTATATCAATTTGATCTTTTGTTTGCTATTAGCTAACTTGTATAAGATTCACTTCACCTTGAAAAGCAATATGGCTAGTACCGTGACCTTATAATAATTTGGTTGGTAAATCACATGGTGATCATAAAGGCCATATGAAATTTGTGGCATTGACTCGATTCATAGTTAATGCACAATCTACAGATGGTCAATGTATCTCCCTTTACATCTAATCTCCTGCATGTGATCCCTAAGTTAGCTTTAAGTTGAGACGTTGATAGCGTATCTTGTATCAACAATATATAGTCATACATTTTTAATTTTGTAATAATTCCATTAAAAGTACTGTTAATTATGACCTCATCTTCTATAATATATAAATGAAAGTAATTGTGGGACACATGACACTTTATGGGGGCTTTTAAGTTTTTTTTCTCGCTCATTCCCAATAAGCAGTTTTGAGAAAAAAAAGTGGATCTTTTATGACTATAATTATGGTCGATCCCCATTTTTTAGAAACAAACTAATTTGTGAACCTTAATTCCCACTTCTTCTTATAACAAGATTTCAAAACAAATATAGAGAGACAAAGAGATGGGAGAAAGGGTGAGATTGGGATCAACAGTGCAGCAGGAAAAAAGAAAAGGGACGCTAACTTCAATCATCTACTTACTGAATCAAAATTCAAGTAAACTTTATGTGTTACGATTCTTATAGTTACTAAACAAAACATGGACTTCCTTTAAACGCTTTATTTAATTTTTTCCTGATTATGCTCACAAAACCTAACAAAAAACAAATCCTTTCTATAAATCGAGGCTGATCTTCCATTTTGAAGATACCCTAATCAGTCGTCCTCTCCTTAGAGCATTCATATTTGGGGAACCAAATTTATGTGAGTGTGTCCACCAAATTATATGGGGTGGGTGTAAGTGGTTGTGAATGGAGGAGAGAGAAAAGATTTGGTGAAACACCGTTCACCCCTATATTTGAAAAGCTACTGTTCGCCCCTAAAAATATTTTAATATTTTTGGAAGTGGTTGTGAGTGAGGAGAGAGAAAATATAATGAAAAAATATTATTATTTTTAACAGAGGAGAGAAAATTTTAGGGTGAAATAGTGATTTTTAATGTAATTTGATGGAGGAAAATTTGGTGGAGGAGATGTGAATGCTTTTAAAGATGATTCTTGATCTTCCATTTATCTTTTTCGATTTATGTATTTTAATAATATTAAATTGAAGCTAATATTTAAATTGCTAGATTTTGTACCCAAAACTCTTGCACTAATCATCTTCACTTTTTATATCAAACTCAACAGTGCAATGTCGTCATTGCGGTAGTGGCTCCGGGCAAGATCGTTATCTCCAACCACAAAGAGATTCGTGTGTAGTACGTTGCAGGAACGTTGGTATTATTGATATCTCAATAGATCCTAAGGTCTATCACTTTGAATAGCGTTCTATTTGATTTGCGATTTATGTTTTGATTAGGATTTTTAGAAGTTACTTTTCTCCATCGTAGAAACCCATATGTTAGTTATTTGGGGAAGAAATCATTTTGCATAACCTTTTATTAGGTATCATTTTTTTTCGTTTTTTTAATTAGGGTTTCAATCGAGTGAAAATAATTTGTGATATTGTGTTATTGTTCAAGATTTTTTTATGATTTTGTTTGAAATAAAGGAAGCTTGCTTAATCTGTAACAAAATTTGGAATTTTATCCCATTAACGGTTTATCTTCATTAATGGTCACTGTAGGTTTCATGTTTTGTTAATTAATAATTTTATTGGGATAGTGTATTTGTTTGAAAAGATTCATGTTCATTCCAAAGTTGAAGGTTAAGTGATGTAAACTGTAGTTCACTTCTTAATAAAACTACCCTAAGGAAACAGGTAGTCATTGTTATTAAATTATATTTAAGGATGTGTGTGGTTACATAGTTGATGTTACTCAAGCTACTTAAATTTTGTATTAAAACGATGTCATCTGCACATATTTAGGGGTATTTTGATTGAGGGTTAGATAGCAGACGGTACTAATCACATGCCTCCTTTATGTTTCTATGCTCAAATGAGATGATAGTTTTATGTGCTAAACACATCCTCAAGGTCAGTCTGATGACCGTATATCAAGAACCAGAGGAGGTGGCAAAAACCGGGAATGTCGGGGTAGAAAAGGTTTGTAGAATTCATCATCATAACATGGCCATCAATTATCATCAATTGTTTTTAAGGAAAATAGCAAAAATAGGATGATATGATATCTACAAATGTTAGATTACATGAATGATTATTTGTTGTATAATTTGTTATCAATGATTATTTGTTGTATAATTGCAAGGAATGCTTAATGAAAAGAAAATAATTGCACGAAGAGCAGGCCAAAAATTTCCATGTCTGACATGGCGTAGCATGCCCAACGAGCAGGCCAAAGCCTTGCAAGGATAGCCTAGCCGGTCCACCATAATAAAAAGGTCAAATTGCACGTTAAAGGAAGGTACTGAACTTTCTAATTTACCCATTTAGGTTGAACCCTTTCTTTATGTTTTGACCTGGCACTCTACCCATTTGACCCACAGATTAACTTAATATTTGTGATTGGGATCATTTGTTCAATCATTTGTGACTAAATATTTGGGGCCTAACCTTGGGTGTCCAAAAACAGTTTAAAATTAATGTTTATTGTTTAATTACTAAATATTGCTCTTTTGTTTACCAAAATAGGTGTACTAGGCTGACTTTGACGACATTCTCTTGCCTTTTTACAATTCTTGGTATCATTTACAACCCTTTGATCTTTTTTTAGGCAACACATATCTATTATGCTGACTTTGATGGCCTTTTCCGGACTTCTCATAATTCATAGCATGCTAAAATGAATCTATTTGGATGTCTGCATTGCTTTACTTTTGTTTATGGATGACATCAGTGACAAAGAATTTGATACCCGGGCTAAAAAATTCGGCAAAGAAACCTAATGCTTTTGAACTAAACTAGGCATGTACCATCTGATCATATACTTTGTTGCATTATCAATGTCATTTTTCTTATTGGAGATGGAAAATATGTATATTTTTTTAAGGTTATGTATGTCAAATATTGTTGTAATTGGAAACCGAATTTCTTCTTTTCAGTCGCATTGGATCGGTCCAGAGTACTTTAAGAGAGGTCCAGATGGAAATGTTATCCACAAGACTAACGTGCCACATATCTGTCTTGGACTCCGTGGCATGGTATGTATCTTAAATTAACATAAATTTTTCTATGTTTTTGTTATCTAATATTTAAAGTGAAAAATGACTGATCCTAGATGGCAAATAATGAGTATTTGTTTATTAGGCCCTTCAAACTCAAATGTATGAATATGTTTCTTCAGCTAGATTATCGCGCTCCAATTATGTCGAATTGCTAAGTTCAATACCTTTTCTCATGACTAATATTTTATTAATTTCAGAAAGTAACATATGATGCTTTTGATTAATTTGGTTAAGGATTTTTATTTCTTTGAAGTTGGATACATTACTTACCGTGCATTAGTTCTTTTTTATTACTATTATTATTATTATTGTAGATGCAAAAGTGCGACTAAAGCTTTGGATTGTACAACATAATATGTTTTGGTATTATCGAAGGTGTGAAGGAGACTTTCAGATGGTGCGAAGGAAGTATGAAAGGTGCGAAGGAAGACAGCATGGACGAATGAAGACTTAGATTATAGTAGAACTTGGTTCGACCGATTGTTTTGGGCGAACCTGCACATTCGCACAAACAGTTTGGGCGAATGTGCAGTCTATAAATAGATAATTTTGATTTTTGAATGTAACTTTTGATCATTATTATTCCCTACAGATCCGGGTGAGGGGCTTGTAAGGAATGTAAACAGTGATTCTGATCAGGATAATCCTTTACATCATGTTGATCCTGACGCTAAGCGCAAGAGATAAGTTGTGAATGTAGGCGCGAAGAGTTGTAAGACAAAAAAACAGAGATAAGAATAGAGGTTTCTGAACCAGAGAAGAAGAAAAGTACTCAGAGAAGAAATAAGAGAATGGCGAAAAAGGGATTGAATCTAGTTGATGAAGCGTCTATTGATTCAGAAGAGACGATAGAGGAAGAACAATGGAATTTTGATGCTGAAACGGTAGAGACAACCATGCCCAAGGCCACTGAGGCTGGTGCGTCTGCTAGCCAAAATGTTGAGGATCAAGGGAACAAAAGTCCTATTCCCGTTGATGAAGAAGAGCTGGGTTTTAATGTTGAAGAGACGTTTGTTGGTTCTCCTGTGCAAGCTGCTAGGAAAGAAAAGAAGAAACAGGAGAAGCCAAGTATAAAGAGGAAGAAAGAGATAGAATCTTTGATAGCTGGTAAGAAACTGCCACCAGCTACAAGTTCTAAATCACCGGTTATTGCACCAGTTCATAAGAAGCAGAAGACTGCAACAACATCTAGCACACCACAAACTGAAGAAATACCGATGGATGATGTTAATGAAGCATTGGATAATGTGCTAAAGAAGATCAGAAAAGGTAAATTGCCTGATGCTGTTGAACCACCAAAGAAGACAAGAGTTTCGGTGGACAGTGATGTTATGACTTCTGTGAATCAGAGACTGTCTGAAATGATGAATCTGATTAACAAACAACAAACGGAGATTGAGCAGTTAAAGTCTAATGACAAGAAGATGTTGGAAGTTGTAGTCACATCAGCAGATGATAATGAGACTTTGAAGAAGACAATCAAGAGATTGAAGAGAGAAAATAAGAAGTTGCTGAAACATGAGTAACGAAACACCAGGAGGATCATAGTTTTGAAGGAGGAGAATAAACAGCTGAAAAAGAGTAACAAGCATATGGATGATCTGATCAAGAACTTGTACTCTCAAGCTCCTCAACTTCAAGCTGGTGAAGTAGAAAAAGAAAGAGAAGAAGAATAAGTTGATTACGAACTGTCTGATGAAGAAGAAGATGATGAACTTGATGAAGATACTGGAAATGATACAAAGAAAAAGAAGAAGGATGATAAGGATGATGGAGGATCGGATGATGGTTCGAGTGATGGAGACGGCTCTGCATTTGATGATAGTAGTGATGATGATGATGATGACGCTGACAAATTTTCATACGAGAAGCGTGACTCAGATAAGGGTGGTGAATCGAGCTCTAAGGCTCCTGGTGAGAATGTTGATGATGATATATTCTGGAACGAGAAATTGCAGTCACTGTCTGAAGAGGATAAGAACATGTATCGCCAGATGCTCACTGATCGAGTCTGGACGATCGATATGACTAGCAGGTTTCCAGAAATATTTGAATCAAACAATAAACTATTCGAGTTGGAGTTTGATGACCCTGATCTTGAGGATGGGGAAGTTTCGGCGGCTATTTCGAAAGAGATTCTTGAAGGTTTAGCAAAGCAAGTAGGAAAGACTTTAGAAGAATTACTTGCAGACAACTTCATTCCTAAAATACCTGAGAAGGAAGCCGGGAATCATTCTGATGACCGTGATGTTCCTGCATTCGAGGAAGTTGAAATGGAAGACATTACCAGCGAAGAATATCCACAATATTTCAGGACAAATCAAGATTGTGGATTCTCTTTCTCAGATGAACTGCTAAATCATGCCGAGAAGCTAGCGAAAGAAAAAAGCAAAGTCTTTGAAGACGAAATCTTTAAAGGGCATAACAAGCCACGGTTCGAGCAGTCAGAAAGCTTGAAAGAGTTGTTGAAGAAGTTGAAAGAAAAGGAAAACAATCGTCCGAAACCTGATATTCAAGGAAGCTTTTACAAACTTCACAATAGGATTTTCAAAGGTCGTGCATTGGCCTGGAAGTTTGTTAAAGAGTTGAGATGTTTCGCAGTAAAGTGGGAGAAGGGGATCTTGTATTTTGACAAGTTTCATCACTTGAAGACCCTTCCTTATTGGGCAATCCGTGATATTTGTCGTCACCGTTTAACGGGAGCGTCAAATAGTCAGATTACGTATTTTGCTGAGAAGATGACTAGAGAAAGCCGAACCAAGTGGGACTTGTTTACACCACAATATCCAAAGCGAATTGTTCATAAGAAGGATATTGATTTGATAACTGGTATGCCCAAGGTGACTTTAAAATACAAACCACCGTGAGTGTTGAAAAAGATTCCTTTGATGCCTATCCCACAACACTTCGCCAAAGACTTCATCTGGTGGTATTATGATTGGAAGATTGCAGAGGCCGTGATTGTGTTGAAAGACGGAGAGACGAATTACAAGAAAGTGCATATCTTTGATCCCATGTGGTTGATAAACTGTTCACATGAGGATATTATCATGCTGTTCTATAATCCGATCTATTCAGATGCAAAAGATGCTGAGCAAGCAGGAAAGTACCAACGCGTGGTATTTCTATGCTTTGCGTTTGATATAAATGTTGGATGTGATTATGATGAGAAGTTGGGAAAGTTTGTGGAGAAGCAAAAGGTGCCTGAGCTGAAAACGAAGAAGCAAAAGCAATTTCATGAACCGGTGTTGACAAGAGAACAAAGGATTCAAAGACACATCAGACTGATGAACATAAGGATGGACGAACAACGACGAACACAATCCAAGCAATAGTCGAGGGGGAGTTTGTAGAAGCAAAAGTGCGACTAAAGCTTTGGATTGTACAACATAATATGTTTTGGTATTATCGAAGGTGCGAAGGAGACTTTCAGATGGTGCGAAGGAAGTATGAAAGGTGCGAAGGAAGACAGCATGGACGAATGAAGACTTAGATTATAGTAGAACTTGGTTCGACCGATTGTTTTGGGCGAACCTGCACATTCGCACAAACAGTTTGGGCGAATGTGCAGTCTATAAATAGACAAGTTTGATTTTTGAATGTAACTTTTGATCATTATTATTCCCTCCACTTTCAGAAACTCTCTCTAGTGTTTTGTTAAACTTGTTTTTCGTTCATACCTTGATTGTATCTATATTTCAACGTGTAAACAAGTGTTTTATTAATGAAAACGTTTGAAAATGATGATTTGTGTGTTTGAATCTGTTTGATTATTATTTTGTGATAGTTTCAGGGTTTCCGCACCTGAAACTAACTTGTTTGATCAATCTTTGTTTGTTATCGATCCTTTCACGCACATACAATTATTATTATTATTATTTTAATTGTATGTATTAATACAACTTAATTCTTCAATCCGTGTATCACACGGGACGATAAACTAGTAGGTAATAAAGTTGAAACCCTGTGGGTGTTAATAGGATAGCGGGAATTACCGGCTATATCCCAAAATCGTGCTAGAAACATCAATTTGAAAATAAATTGATTTTTTTAGGTAGACACGAAAATGAGCCGTTTAGCTTGATATTTTATACTTTTAAGTAAAATCTATTTGTATTTTTTTTTTTTTTTTTTTTTTGCATATTAGTTACTAGCTTTTATCCTGGGAGCATCACGGGGTTGAAAAATATAACTATTCAAATAATACTAATACTATTAGTAATAATTATTACTCTTATAATTAAATAAATAAAAAAATAACCTTGCTATAAGGTGACACCATGTGTTGCAGTGTTGCGTGATTCTTTCTTCTAGCTTCTCTTGATAAAGTATACATATCCAGCTTTAGGCTGAATTTCAACATCGTAGATAAGAACCTAGTTTAAAAGAAAAAACATGATTAATGAATAACCTGAAAACTTTGTGTTTTTTTTTCTGTATGAACGAAACCCCACAAAAAATAGTTGATTTTTTCTCCGTTTTTTATATAGCACTATGGTACTTGTTGGAAAGATAATAAAACACTTGTTAATTTGGTGTAATTTTTTTATTTAAAAAATCTCGTATATAAAAGATATAAACGTTTAAAAATTATGGGAGGATACATGGGAGAGAAAAATTTAAATTTATTTTTAAATTCTTTTTTTTTTTCTAAAATAACTCAATTTTTTTTTGTTTTTTATTGGTCCTCTTGTCATCCTACGTGGCACTGTCTAAGAAGAGAATACATGAGAGAAGGCAATGGCGAACCGTCGGAAACCAATTCCGGCGAAAGTTCAGGCAAGGTTAACTAAGTTTTTTTTGTTATAAATCTACCGGATCGGTGTATGTGGGGCTAATGTTGCAAGTGCAATTCGAGGTATGGGCACTATTTTTGATATATATATTGCACGGAAAAGAGATAAGAAAGGGAAGAGATTTGGGTTTGTTTCGTTGATGGATGTCAAGGATCGAATGGAGACGGTAAAGAATTTGAGCTCCATTAAAATGGGTGATTTCAAGTTGAAGTTTAACGTGGCTAGATTTGTTCTTGAAGATGGAGAGATTCCGCGGATGAGAAAGGTTTCTGAGCATAAAGAGCCAAAGGTTTCAGGGAGGCAGGACAGCGGTAATGAGGATTTTGCTTACAAGGAAGGTTTTTCTAATAATATGTCGTATAAAGAAGCGTTTGCCGGGGCTTCGAGGGGTAAACTGGTTGTTGTGGATGATAAGGTTGTAGCCCTTGAAGGTCTGCATGGAAGAACGATTGTGGTTCAGTTGAAATCGCTGTCCGTTTTGCAGAATATTAGATCCATTTTGAAGAATATGAAACTACCGGAAGTGATAGTTCAGTGCTTGGGAGGTCTTGTTATTTTGGTGGAGTTCAAAACCAAGGAACATGCTGTGATGGCCATGGACGAACTTGTCGGTAGGAATGAATTCTTCTATTCATCGGAAATATTGGTTGGACAATCTTTGAAGTTTGAACGTACTGCCTGGCTGAGAGTTTTTGGTATTCCGCTATGCATTACTGATAGTAAGGTGGTCGACGATGTTGGTAGCTTATTTGGAGAAGTCGTAAAGCATGCAAGTGTGGAACGTCTTGGCCTGGACGTTTCCTTCCAGTTTATTGGGGTAGTTGTACAACATGGTAATCAGATCAAAGATGAAGCGTTTCTGAGATGGAGGGGTAATTCAATTAAAGTATGGGTGATTGAGGATTCGAATGATTGGCTTGAAGACTTCATTCTTGGGGTTGATGATGATCCGCTGAATGGAGGTGTGGATGGGCAGGATAAACAGAAGGATAGTAACCTGTCGTCGGAGGATCAGTCAGGTTCACCGGAAGTTCAGTCGGAATGTTCTCCGGAAAAGAGTGGTTCCGATCAAGATTTGTTTATGGAAAGTGATATTAATGATAATAATGAGGTATTAATTTCCAAGATTGATGGAGATGACCATGGTTTGAATTTGGAAAAGTCAACTACTATTTTTAAAGAGTATTTATTGCAGGATAGTGGTATTCCGGGTAAAATTTGGGGGCTGCTAAACGTACCCCCTTTAATATTATTTTTACTAAATATACTCCCCCTTCAAGTTTTTGTATAATACAAACTTAATATTTTACTTTCTTTTTTGCTAATCTTTATTACATAATCTTTTAAATTTATATTTATATAATTTTATAAAGATTATCAAGATCATTTTTTCATAATTTCAGATATAGAATCTAAATTTATATATATTATTTCAGATATATAATCTAAATTTATATATATTACTGTACAAATTTACAAAGTCAACCGAGATCTATACGTGTACGTGTGATTTATAATATTTATCTTTGTGATATAATATTAATATATTATATAAATTTAGAAAATCAATTCAACTACCTGCATGTATGACATATAATTAATATTAATACACATAGAGAACAGAAGAAAACCTTGAAAGGTAATTTGCTTAGGGAAGTAGTTTATAGGTTATATTTTCACATCGTAGTTTACAATCAATGGAATTATTATATTTTTCGATGACTATCTGTTGAAATTATTATATGTTCATCAATATAAATATTAGAATTGTTTTGATGGATCATGAGAACACAAGATTTGAATTGATAAGTTCGTTAAATTGATATTCATGTGTGTGCTAAATGATTTGATAAATGTGAAAAATTATAGGGGGGAATTGACAAATTTTAAAGTGGTTTTTCAGGGAGCGGGTATGACAAGTAACAAGGAGGGGTGCGTTTAGCCCACCCTAAAATTTTAAAAAGAAAAAAGGTTAAAAAAAACTTGGTGGACTTGGGCCAGACATGTGCAGGAGTATTCAAGTAGTAATGAGAGGCCTGTGAAGGAGCCCAAATTGGTTAATGAAGATCTATTTGAATTGGACCCTATCATTATGGGCTTGGACTCAAATGTTGTAAAATCTAGAGGCTCTTTTCCATTACCAGTGGATAACTCTTTTCATTCGCTGATGGAGAATAATGAAGACCTGGATTCAGATTCTGAGGATGAAGGCCTAGATAATTCGGTTGACTTGGTGAAGAAGGGGGATGTCGTGATCCAGGTCCCAGAGTCGGATTTGGAGGGTGGGGCTGATACTGGTGTGAATAATGATCTAAAAATCAACCGAATAAAAAATATGGGGCATAAATTGGGAATCAATTTGGATGGTTTTGATAACCTGACTAAGGGTGTAGTTCTCGGTTCAGGTGTACAATCAGGTTTGTCATGAATTGTTTAACTTTAAACATTCAGGGGTTAGGGAAGGATGGGAACGTATCCTGGGTTGATGGTTTGATTCGGAAATACGGGGTTGATTTTTTAGCATTACAAGAGTCGATGGTTAGGGATTATCAGTAGGATGATTTTGATAAAGTTTGAAACAGTGGGGGTTATGGTCTAGACTTGGTTGAGTCCATAGGTAAATCGGGAGGTTTGGTGAATTTATGGAATGTTAGAAAATTTCAGAAGATTAGTTTAGTGAAGGAGCAGAATTACCTTCTTACGTCAGGAATTTTAATAGAGGATGGGACAGTTCTTAATATGGTTAATGTGTATGCACCCCAAAAGGCAAAGGATAAGAGATTGTTATGGGATCGTTTGCTAGGTTTAATGCAGGGAGATACTGGGATGTGGGTTTTGCTTGGTGATTTTAATTCAGTTAGGTGGAAGGAGGAGAGGAAGAATTCCAAATTTAATTATGGGATGGCTGTGGATTTTAATTTGTTCATTGATGATGCGAATTTGCAGGAGTATATTATGAGTGGGAATAAGTTTACCTATATGACAGGGTTAGGCGATGGAATTAAATTCAGTAAGATTGATCGTGTTTTAGTTTGTCAGGAGTTCTTTAATAAGTGACGTGGAGCTTCATTAAGGGCTCTTCCCCGGGAGATGTCAGATCATTGTCCTCTGTTGCTTTCGGTGGCAGATTATAATTATGGGGCTAAACCGCTCAAATGGTTTAACTCTTCGTTGGATCGGGAGGGGTGTGAGAAGGTGGTTTTTTAAGCTATGGAGAGTTGTGACGTTGTGTGTCCGGCGTATCTTAAGCTTCACAAGAAGTTTGATACGGTCAAGATTGCGTTAAAAAATTAGTGGAAAGAGGTCTGGAATAAAGAAGATAACAATCTGTACTTGATTAGAGAAGAATTAGCGGTTTTAGAAAAGCAGATGGAGGAGCGGGATTTAGATGAATCAGAAGTGTGGATATGGGAAGAGAGCAAAAAAGAAGTGGAAAAATTAAATTTTTTCAAGAACCGGGATTTGCAACAGAAGTGTAGAGTTAAATGGGCGACGAGTGGTGATGAGAACCGGGATATTTTCATCGGTGTATCAAAGGGAGGATGGCGGCGAATGCCATTCGGAGTTTGATGGTGGATGGGGTTTGGGTTTCAAAACCTTCTCTCATTAAAAGAGAGGTTTTGAGATATTATAGAAATCTGTTTAAAGAAGATTGTTCTTTTAGAACCACTTTATTTTGTGATAATCTGAAACAGGTCCCGGAGGATTGTATTGTGGATTTGATTGCTCCTTTTACAAAGGATGAAATCAAGGCGGTAGCTTTTGATTGTGGTGCTGACAAAGCGCCAGGGCCTGATGGTTTTAATTTTAGGTTTATTATGCATTTTTGGAGTTTCTTGGACGAAGACTTTATGAAGATTTTTGAAGAATTCTTTGATTCTGGGAGGATCAGTGAAGAATGTAGTATCTCCTTTATCACGCTTATTGCTAAATCAAAAACCCCAGTGGGACTTAAAGACTACAGACCTATCAATTTAATAGGTGTGATTAGTAAGATTATTTCCAAGGTGGTGGTAACTAGATTTAAGAAAGTTATTGGAAAGGTGATTTCGAATTCTCAATCGGCGTTTCTCAAGGATAGATATATTCTAGATGGTCCGTTAGTGCTTAATGAGATTATTGGGTGGATTAAGAGGAACAAAGAACAGGCATTTATGTTGAAGATTGACTTCGAAAAGGCATATGATAATGTGAACTGGGAGTTTCTTTTGTCTATTATGAGTCAAATGGGTTTTCCGCCGAGATGGTGTGTTTGGGTGAAAGGGATTCTTAAGTCGGCTCGGTCTGCAGTGTTTGTGAATGGGTCCCCCACGTTTAAGTTTGAGGCAAGGAGACCCGATTTATCCTTTTCTTTTTTCGATTGTTATGGAGGCGTTGGCGTGTCTGATTTCTAAAGCGAGTGGGATTGGGTTATTAGAAGGGGTTCGGTTAGCGTTGGAGGGTCCAGTTGTCTCGCATATGTTTTATGCTGATGATGCTTTGATAATGGGGAGATGGAACAAGGAAAGTGTGGGAAACACTAATCGGATTCTTAGGCTTTTCTATATTTGTTCGGGGCTGAAAATTAATCTCCAAAAATCGGTGCTTTTTGGGTTGGGTGTTGCTGATTCAGACGTAAATAGTATGACGAATGTTTTTGGTTGTAAAGTGGGGAAATTTCCATTCACTTATCTCGGTATTAAGGTGGGGGCTAATATGAATCGAGTTGCAAATTGGGATCCGATAGTGGAAACAATTCGGAGTAGGTTGAACTCGTGGAAAGCTAAATTATTATCTATCGGGGATCGTCTTACCTTAATAAAATCGGTGCTCTCTAGCCTCCCGGTGTATTATCTTTCGTTATTTAAAGCGCCGACGTTGGTTGTAGAGAACATTGAGAAGATAATAAGGAAGTTTTTGTGGTCCGGGTGTAAGGATGGTAGAGCTTTACATTGGGTGTCGTGGGAGGTGGTTACTAGACCTATAAAGAAAGGGGGTTGGGAATTTCGTGTTTAGCGGATGTTAATACGACACGATTAGTGAAATGGGCTTACAGATTTTTTAATGACAATGAGGGGATGTGGCGGAAAGTTATTGAGTGTTTTCATGGTGGGAAAGGTCGATGGACGTTCCTTCCGTTAAAGAATGCATATACGGGCTGTTGGAAGAACATAGTCCGGTTGTTAGATAGGTTGGTGGTAAATGGTATAAGTTTCAAATCCAGTATCAGGGCAATTTTAGGAAACGGCGAGTGTATTTTGTTCTGGAAAGTGATCTGGTATGGGACTGTTCTTTTTTTTTCTGCAGGTGGCCGAGTCTTTTTAGACAGGAACGATTAAAAAATGTTGTTATTAAAGACCGAGTTAATCAGGCAGGTAATGTGGTTTTACTAGCTGATTCGTGGGATATGCAAACGGATACAATGGAGTCCATTTCAGAAGCACAAGATGTTAATTGAATTCTATCGCAGATTAAGTTCACAGGTAATGTAAACAAATGGGTTTGGGAGCTGGGAAGCGATGGGGTATTCTCTCTTGCAGAAGTTAAAAAGTGGTTAAGAAAGGGGCGTTATCCTCCAACGGCTCAATATATGGTTTGGGAATCTTGGGTGCCGTTGAAAGTAAATATTTTCTTTTGGAGATTGGGCCTGCAGCGTATACCGACGAAGCTTGCGCTGCTGGATAGGAAGGTATACATTCCGGATTTATTATCCCCCTTGTGCGAAGCGGTCAACGAATCGGCTACTCATCTCATGATTGAATGTAGGTTTACATTTGGTGTGTGGTCCAAGATTTGGAAGTGGTGTAAGATAAGCGATTTGTGGGTGGATTTGATTACATGCTTACTGCAAATGCAGTTTTTGTCGAACAAGACCAAATGGGAAAGAAAGCTTTTGAGAGGGATTATGATCGTGACTAGTTGGTTTATATGGAAAGAGCGTAACAACAAAATTTTCAAGAACTCGAGGCCTTCTGTAGTTGTGATAGAGGCGAGCGTTAAGGCTTCGTCATATTTTTGGTTTAAACATCGTTCTAGAATTAAGGATGTTGATTGGAATGAGTGGGCAAAATACCCTTGTATATGATGTAAAGCGTTTGTGGTGGTCCTCTGTTTGAGGATTTGCCGGTTGTTAATGAAGTTTTTTGTTCAAAAAAAAAAAGAATACATGAGAGAATGCCATGTAGGACACCCCCTTTTCAAATATACTAGTAGGGTGCCCGCGCGTTGTGCGCGGGAAACAACATTTATAATGGTTCCGTTAGGCCATGATCAATTAACCAAAATATTTTATTTTGTGTGTTGCATAATAATTAGCAGAGCTTGAACTGCATTAACCACAATCGAAACATTCGAATCCTATGTGCTAGAGGAAGTGCAAGCACATGAATATATACATAGCAATATGATGTGTCGTAAAATACATCTATTCTCCTATGTATTTTGAGTTATAATTGAGTCTTTTGTATATAGTTTTTAGTAGTTTTAGGCGTGTATTCGTTTGTTTGTCTATTTTTGTCATTGTATAGTTTTTATTAGTGTTTGGTACTCTTAGTACTCGTTTTTATATTTATGTAGGTGTTCGTGGAGAATGAGCTCAAAAAGAAAGAATTTTACTTGAGACACGAACACTTGAGAGCATGTGTTTATAAACGTTGGAGCGTAAACAAGCAACTTTGGTCGAGCCAAGAACACCTAATACGAGAGCATGGAGTAATAATAGTATATAATAATAATACTAAAAAAAAGAAAAAAAAACAAATAGCTTGGGCCGTAGCCCAAGCCCAAGCCAAACACAACAATTCAAAAACAAGTCGGTCGAAGATATGGAAATATAGATATGTCTGTTTTGGACGGCAGAATTAATTGAGAGAATTAATATTCTTTCGAAAGACATCAACATTCATTTGACGTCGACAGAGAAGCTTTGGACGAGCAGAATAGCTTTGGAGAAGAGAAGGTCCCGAGCACATTAAAGATTAATATTCAAGGAGCCTCGGGTTTGGTTTAGTTTTCGCTCTATATTTTTATAACCATGATCAACACTATTTTTATTTATTTTGTGATGATGTTTCTAAATATTATGAGTAGCTAGACTTTTATGGTTGCTTAGGTTTATGAACTAAACACGTAATTTGCAGTATTTAATGATTTTTAGTTTTTAATTTTGATGTGTAGAATTACATGATTTTAATTTTATTGTTGGGTTTGATATATGTGTGTGTTGGTGTTGATTTTATTTGAAGTTTGTTTATTGGTTTTGTGGAACTAGGCATGTAGAGACACTCCTAGGTCTTGAAATCAATCTACTTCGTCAACCTAGGTTAGCGTGCTAGTATTTGGAGTTGGCAGTACGACACAAGTATAACAAACTAATATAATAAATTAACTAAGACATGCAGTCCATTCTTGAGGGTGAGAAATCTAACTCGGGTTTGCTAGGTAACTAACTAGGCATTGTTCGGTAGTTGACAAGCGCTAGGGCGGGAGTCGCTACTTGTCCGTGTTTAGAGATTTCCTAGGTTTTCTTCAGTAGAGTTTAAGTTTGCTTCATAGTTTAAGGGTTTTAATCCAGGAGAGATTGTAATCTGATTTCTGTGGGATTTTGGTACGCTAGGGCGATCCGGATCCATTTTAGCATTTCTTCACTTGTCCCGCCTTGAGTCTGGTTAGCTATCCTTAACAGGAGGTTTATTAGAAAAGAATAGGGTCTCAAGTTAATTACCATATTCATGATTTATTGCTAGTGTCTAGGGATTTTACTTAAGTAACCAGCTTTCTTCCTATCTGATTTCTCTATTTCCTTAAGTTCGTATTAGTTGTTGAGTTAAGTTAAGTTTAATCTATTTAGTTTATAATTAATAGTTTAAAGTACCCCCTATAAGTATCTATTTATTTAGGCTAGTATTTCGGTAGAGGTTGTGATCTAGAGTTGCATTCGGGTCTTTGGGTTTGATACTCGGTCTTATCTGTTTACTGCTTAGCGACCGGTACACTTGCCGTGCATGTGTAGTTTTTAGGTGAGTCATTTTAAATAAAGCTTGTGTTATTTTTATATATACATTTACACACATCACAATAATTGTGAGAAACGCTAAACAAAAAATTAGGGTGATCATGAGGAACTGGGAAGTTACACACATAACGACAAACCCTAATTGTAAACACATTGGTGATTGTCCGGAAATACATAATCTAACCTGAAATTCTGAAACAATGTTAATTCGACGTTTATAAAAGACAGATACGTTGGTTGATTTAAGGTCGTTTTCGTTTCAGTTATTACTTAACCCTAACATATTTTTTAATTGAAAACACTATAACAATGTTATATTCAAATTAAAGAGACTGCAATGCTCGTTTATACAAAATATTAACGAATGAAAAAATTATGGACGTTTAAAAATCGTGGGGGTAGTTAATTAAAATAAGAGTGCAAAAATGTAATTACTATTTAAATAAATTAAATCTGAGTAAAGTTGATGGGACAAATGTGTATGTCTTGTATGAAAGACATATGATGTGTTGTACCTTAAGCAATTATAAATGTAAAACTTAGATATTAAGAGGTCATTAGGAAATGTATTATAATATAGTATAGATAGTATAGATTGATTATTACTTAACCCCAACTTATCATTTTATAAATTAAAAAAAAAACCATAGCAATACTATACTCAAATTAAAAAGAAAAAAAATGCTCGTTTATACAATGTAATAATATTAAGAAAATACTAATGTGTGAAAAAGTTATGGACATTTAAAAATCGTGGAGTAGTTGGTTACAATAACGGTTAAAAGTTTAATTATTATTTAAATAAAAGGAATTGAGTATAGTTGAGGGGACAAATGTGTAAGTATTGTGTAAGTAGTTAACAGGTGCATTGTGTGTTGTACATTAAGTAATTATACATGTACAAATTGAATTTTCAGACATCGATAATAAATGTATTATAATAAAGTTTAGATGATTCCAGTTCATTTTCGTTTTTTTCTTTTGTTTTTGTTTCGGTTATTGCTTAATCCTAACATATAATTTTTTAAAATTAAAAAACTATAGCAATACTATTCTCAAATTAAAGAGAATAAAATGTTCTTTTATACAGTGTAATAATATTAAGAAAATATTATCGTCTAAAAAACTTATGAGCGTTTAAAAATCGTGAGGTAGTTGGTTAAAATAAATATGCAAAAGTGTAGTTAGTATTTAGTATCGATAGATTAGGGGGAAACTGTAACTAATAAGGGGTATTTGTGCAAGTTATATTTGAAAAGACATAAATGCCCTTAAATAGTAGTTACTACATACATTATGTGTTGTACTTTAAGCATTTATAATTATATTACTTAAATATTAAGTATAGATATAGATATAGATATAGATAGATATAGATTTTAAAGGTTGTCGAATATAGTCCAACACTTACTACATGCATTATGTGTCGAATATAGTCCAACACTATGGTACTCGTTGGAAAGATAATAAAACGCTCGTTAATTTAGTGTAATTTTTTTCTTTAAAAAATCTCGTATATAAAAGATATTAATGTTTAAAAATTATGGGAGGAAACATGAAATTGAAAAATCCAATTTTGTTTTTAAATTTTTTTTCCTAAAATATCTCAATGCTATATGTGATGACACATGACACGCTTAAAGGGGAGAATGTCTCTTTAGGTGTCATGTCATTAAAATGACTTTGGTTTATTATATACTAGCTTTTATCCCGGGAGCGTCCTGGGGTTGAAAAATATAACAATTCTAATAATACTAATACTAATAGTAATAATTATTACTCTTGTAATTAAATAAATAAATAAAATAAGCAAGGTTACGTCATGTGTTGCAGTGTTGCGCGATTCTTTCTCCTAGCTTCTCTTGATGAAGTATACCTATGCATCTTTAGAAGAGTAAAATTCCAATGAAAGCATGACGAT
This sequence comes from Ambrosia trifida, assembly GCA_028751855.1. Taxonomy (NCBI): domain Eukaryota; kingdom Viridiplantae; phylum Streptophyta; class Magnoliopsida; order Asterales; family Asteraceae; genus Ambrosia; species Ambrosia trifida. Next base: position 62,208,085 of record CM054129.1, on the reverse strand, counting down.
TGGGCTGAATTTCTACATGGTAGATAAGAACCTGGTTTAAAAGAAAAAACATGATTAATGATTAACTTGAATACTTTGTGTTTTTCCCTGTATGAACGAAACCACATAAAAAATAGTCGTTTTTTCTCCGTTTTTTATATAGAACTATGGTATTCGTTGGAAAGATAGTAAAACGCTCGTTAATTTGGTGTAATTTTTTTTCTTTAAAAAATCTCGTATATAAAAGATATTAACGTTTAAAAATTATGGGAGGAAACATTATAGAAAAATTTAATTTTTTTTAAATTCTTTTTTCGTAAAATAAAACAATTTAAATTTAGTAGATTAGGTTTTATATTATTATTTGTTTTTTTTTTAATTTGTCACATGGCATGACATGTGGCACACTTAAAGGGGACAATGCCTCCTTCAGTGTCATGTCATAAAAATTGCTTTCTTATATTATATACTAGGTGAGATCCCGTGTGGAAACACTAGGGACGAGTAAGCCAACCCTTATCCGATGTACGGTAATCACCGACGCATCAACAGACCAAACGTCTACTGAGAGGAACCGTTGTTTCGCAACGTCTGTTTATATTTTTATACACTGATCAGATATTTAATAACTGAAAGGTTACAACCAAGGAACAAAAACTCTACAGACGGATTAAAAAGCTGTAGTCAGTATGTAGCCTTATATAAAAAACCATATATAATCAACGTTAAACAAAACAAACAAAATCAACTTTAAACAACAATATACATCAATATACATAGCTAGTTAAAGGAATTAATAAACTTAAGCTTCAATTCCATTGATGCATCAAGCTGTGCATGCGGATCTTTCAATCTTGCCAAAAATTCTACGTCCTTAATCCCGGAATCTGAATTGCATAGCACGGACAAATCACGAACAGCGGTCGAAGGCATTGACTTCAAAGTACGTTGCACATCGTCTCGGTCAAAGGTGCCCAAGTGCAAACGGTCAAATCAAAGCTTCAAGACTCTTGTAGTCTTCAGATCTTGATAGTATTGTGCTGTAATTTGATTAAGAACAAATTCCTTCATTTCATCTTGACGGTTATCACTTGGGGCTGCCATTGATGCAATTGGTGAAGAATGAAATTCAAATGTTAATATTAAAATTAAAATGGTTTATGATGAACTTCCGGATGTCTTTACTATTTTATACACTGATAATGCGTGAAAAATGAAAGGTCATACGATAGAATAGTTATTATACTTTCTTATAATGATTATTTAATTTCAAAACGTTTATAGTATCTAAAAAGTTGACACTGTCACACCCTCAAATCTGTCACACCCTCAAATTTCCACTTGCGGAGTTTTACCGCGAGGCGCATGACAAACCAGGATCCAAGTCAACAGTCACAATAAACAACACTATATGAAATACGTAAACATAAAACATAGTTCTCAATTTATAAAACCATAGCGGAAGCATTTAACCAGTTACAAAACCATGTACGACAATGTTCAAAAACTTTATTCAAAACATGAAACTAAGCCTAGACGCCATGCAGACTCGTGCGCCTAGTCCTCTGTTGCTACCTTAGCGACTTGAGAAAAACATGCCAAAAAGACGTCAACATATAATGCTGGTGAGTTCACAGGTTTGTTCAATAAGTTACCAAAGTTACCAAAACGTTACCATGTCCATACTATACCAATGTCACCAAGTACGCTAGCTAGGCGTATGTTTTATTACTACTATGATTGGAAACCATTACTGGACACGTTTAGCAATGTTTAGCATATGTTTAAGCAGCCCGAATATGTTCAGCATGTTTAGCAAAGTTCGAGACAACGTGCACCCGCCCGGCCCTCCAAGCCGTCGAGTGGGGCAGGTCACGCCCAATAGATCTATCCACATTTTCCCCATTGTGCATCCCCGCACATTCATGGTTTCCCCCGGGACTTTCAAAGATCGTATAGCAATACAAGTTAAAACCATAGTATGACATATGTTACCAAAATAGTTTAGCGCATGTTTTCTCCCCCAAAAGTTAAAGCTGTAAAAGTGGGGCCGTGAACTCACCTTAGATAGCGTTCTTCGGTTACTAGTAAAAATGCTAAGCCCTTGATAATCCCTCTATCGGAGATCTATCAAAATGTTCACATAAGTGTTCCGACTAATAACCATAAGGTTATCTAGTCCCCGATTGTCCAGATCGTAACCAAGTATGTTTAAAGCGTGTTTAAATGTTTAACCGACACACTAGACCGACCCGACATCCCGTTGGTGACTCATTACCCTAACTAATCAAGTACACATAGATTACACACAAGGTTCAAGCATAAAACACTTAGTTTGTATCAAAAATCTCATTTCTGCATCAGAACGGTCGAACCAGTCAGATACAATCTCCTTCGCCCATTTTAAGTCTCCTTCGCCCGTTTTTAAGTTTTCGTTCGCCCGTTTTTCTACGTTCGACCGTTTGATCAGGTTCGCCCAACATTTTCCAGGTTCGACCCTGGATTCTCTCCTTCGACCATTCGAATGGTCGAATGAGTCCAGGTTCGCCCCTGTTTTAATAATTTTCCTAAAAACGCTTCAAACACGTTTGAAACATCCCGAAACATCATCAAACACAGCAGTCAAGTATGATTAACATATCCCCACATAACCCCACCAATTTTGCCCCAAAACCAGCTTGTTTTAATACTTTCCCAAAATGGCAAAATTATGGAAATGTCACATCATGCATGAAATCTTTACCCAATTAGGAAACTTTTTAATACCAACCCATAATCATCTACAAATGCTCAGTTTATCTTGTAATCGAAAACCCCCAATCATTTTATTAATAATACTCAACATGCACAAGCCCTAGATTTCATAAAATCCCCAAAATACCCATAATATCATCATCTATCTAATAATAACCTTTACAATCCTAAACTATCATTCATAGCAGCCCTAGATCTTGTTTCTAACATTAGAACAGCAGCAAATCATTAAACAACACATAACATCACATAACACATAATTAACATATGTTTATTGATACAAAACCTATTTTTAATGATAGGGTTTAGGTTTAGAAAGATGTTTAAAAGGTTTTTATTGATAAAATCTTCCTTAGAACAGATCTGGACATTTAGGCTTAGATAAAAGCGGATTAAAATGCCTTAAAAAGATTTTAGGATTAGGGACACACCTTGGATTCTTGTTTAGATGTTGTTGATAGGTTAGATTATGAAAAAGAAGAGCAAAAACTCCTTCCTTAGTGATTAAAATCATTTGAGAGTGTTTTGAGACAGTTAGGGTTTGTGAAATGGTGAAAAATGACAAAGTTTGGTATTTATACTATTCCACCTTCGACCCCTTTCAATGGTCGAATGTGGCCTCCTTCGACCCTTTCACAGGGTCGAATGAACCCTGACTTGGTCGAATGAAATTCTTCAAATTCCATATCCCAGGTTCGCCCCTTTTCAAAGGGTCGAACCAGTACATAATTTCCCCTTCGACCACTCGAAGTGGTCGAACCAGACCTATGTTTATCTAGTTTTCAAGTTTGTCGTGGTTAACGGATTTTAACGCACCTTAACATATGAGCATGCAACCTTAGTCTATGTTTAACATATTTAAGCACATATAATCATCTTCACATCATTTAAACACATCTATGTATATAATCCACCACACGACCCATAATCTGCACATACACTTAATTAGTTCATGTAATGTCACCAACAACGGGACCCGGTACTAGTGTATTCCCAAAATGACTCCCAATGATCCTCCAGATCATTGAACCCTGGACAATCCTAACTTGACCCGACTCAACCAACCTAGTTAAGTCCGTTTATAAACGTTTCCCGCTAAGGTAGACTTAGATGTTACTATAAGGTTTAAGCCAAATATGCCGGGTGTCACAGACACAACTTGTGAAATATAAATGAACGAATGCTTTGGAAAACGAATAGATGAAATAATCAAGTATGAATTTAACAAATGAACACGCTTAAATAATTACACCAAATATCGCGTGAAATTAATTATATTTCGATATTATTACTATAAATATGTTAACATCCAACCTAAAATTTATCTATAAATTACACAAACTACATATATAACATTCATCTATAAAAATGGCAAACAGATCATACTATCATTTTGCTGATACATCAGATGTTAAGTCTTTGTCCAGCGCTTGGTCGCTAAAAGAAAAGAGAAAAGATGAAGATATTTGCAATGAAGTTGAGAGCATGGCAGAAACAGTTAAGGAACAATCATGGGCAAACATTGCCCTGCTAGATATGGTGTTGCACACACCAGCAAGTGGTCTAAGAGACAAGATAGAAGACTATTTGATTCAACAACTAAGAATCAACAACAACATCCATGAAGGATTGACGGAATTAAAAAAGGATCTTTCAAGTGAGATCCTGAAAAAGAAGCAAAGGATTTTTGAAATTTTAATTAAGTAGTTTGTAAAGTAGATATGCTTTTTATTATGTACAGTTTAATTTTAAATGTTAAGCTCTGTTTAGTAAAAATGACATTATGAACCCCATCGTCTGTTGTATGACAACATCTGTTTACTACGATCTGTTTGATTCTTTAAAACAATTATTTAAGGTCTGTTTACGTATACCAACATTATGAAGCCAATCGTTTGCTGTAAAGTAACTAAACCTGTTTAGTAACATCTGTTTCTTTCTAAAACAATTACTAACAAATATATAAAAAAATAGACACACCAACTATTATGCTATGTTTGGTAAAAACCAAATTAAAGAGTTAACCTACTGTTAAAATAAAAACTGTATTTTGTAAGCTCTGTTACATTCACAATATCAGTTAAATGTACACACAAATTAAAGCTCTGTTGAAATAACATATATCACAACAAAAAAGAGCAAGATATGCTTAAAATGTAAATGTAAAGTTAGAAGAAAAACCTTATTTGATAATATCTTTAAAAACAAGCCGTCAACATAGAAGAATTTTTTTAAAAACTGTGTTTAAAAGATTGTTGATTAAAACAAATGTAAATTCAATTGTTTGCTCCAAACAGTTGTTGACTTAAACAGTTGCTAGTAACAACTATAACACATTTATATTTTTAATGTTTGTTTACTAAAGATCAATCATCTGTTGAGAATTTGTCTCCTTTTGGGATTTTTTATTTACTTTTTATATAATGAAAGACAAATGTTTCACAACAATAAATAATAAAATAATAATGTTAATAAAGTAACTGCAAAATCGTAATCATTATTTTAGGGCTTTTTTATAACATCTAAAAACAGTTGTTGTCACAAGAAAGTTAAACAGTATTTTTGCAACCAGATTACGCAACATGTGGAAGGAAAAACACCGGTAAAACACTTATTGTAACACATCATTTATTAGACGATTATTATTAAACTCGTTATTCAACTATCACGATAAAGTTAAATTTCATAAACCTTTACAAATTACAACTTCACAAGTAAAAAGTTTATAAATGATGAAGCAAAAGTTTTACATATAATAAAATTTAACATTAAAATAATATTCATATTTGAAAATGCAAGTTTATAAAAACTCTTAAAATTGAAATGAACATATACGTTTAAGGTTTTTTACATTATAATATTTAAAGTCTGTGTTATAAAAACATAGAATATTGGAAATCTCTCCATTTTTTATAGAATGAATAAACTAATAACTCCTAAAGTTGGTTTTTTAACGTTATCAGTTGATATTCAACTTTGAATAATATTAGTTTTTTAAATTTATAATTATGAAAATAGTTGAGAAGTTATAACTTTACCATGACAAGGGTACAGAGAAATCAAGTAGATAGAAACTTGCAAAATACGACAGTAGTTAATGATAGATGTACTTTATTTTTACTATTATTACACAAGTACAAAATATGACAACAAGTTTAAATATTGTCATTATTATTTATTATTTTTATAAAGAGAAAAATAGTATTTATTTTATATTCATTCGAATCGGTAAATGATTTAAATTCTTTTTTTATATAATAACTTAAAAAACGAAAATGTATTTTATAACAATAATTTAACTGAAAATATACAAGTTATACAAATATATAAGAAACAAACTACAGGCAACACATCATAACAAAAACTGTTAACAAAACATGCAAGATAATGTACTCTGATAAAAAAAAACAATATAGCTACAAAACTGAACTAATACCAACAAACACATTTCTTCTATCAAACCACAAAATACATAAAAAACACAAAGCAAAGAAAAGAAAACTAATTTAAGACAGAACTGAAAAAACAAAACAAAAAACAGAGCATAATATGTCAGTAACGTCAAGAAGAGAGGGAGACATATTATTTTGTATACACCCATCTTTCTCAAGACAAGCTCTAGTTGTGGTAATGACACAAATAATATTTTCCTTCGATTGTAAGAATCTTCAGAACACACCAATTCCAACTTAATTTGAAAGCTTTATTCCAAAGATATTTTTCTTTCATTGGAATGATTTTGAAGAAGAATGATGATAAGAAGTTTTAAAGGATATAAGATTATGTTGTAAGTATTGAAATATATTTTGTTTTACAAATGCTTGAAGGGATATAAAGTTGCAAATTAAATTGACCATTTCCTCCCCTTTTATAGACTGTATAGATAGTTAGATACCTATATCTATAAGTTCTATAATTATAATTAATAAAAATTATATTAAAGCAATATAAATTTAATAAAGTAAGTGTAAAAATAAAATGAATAAAGTAATTTTAAATTGTAATGATTAACTTGGGTATTCGATTCTCTATTGAATTGAAAACTAAATAGTATCTTTTGACTTATCAACAGATGTTATAAAACAACTGTCATCTATTATAGTTGAAATTTATTGTTTAATAATATTAAATGAATATTAAAGTAACAAAAATGTGGAACGAAAATAAATTTAAAGTATCTTTCATAACAAATGTTATTAAAAAACTGTCATCTTAATCACTGATATTGGCTGTCTATTAATATTAATATAAATAAATAAAATTTAAATTCAATCAGTTTTTCAAAATTGATAATTACAAACAGATTAGACCACTAAAAGTCTATAATGCCGACTGTAGAATATCTATGGACTTATCAAGAGATTTTATCATTATCACAAAGAGGTGACATTCCTAAAACTTTATGAAGCAAATGTACAAACGAAGGATATAGATTGAAACTTACACAATATGACGATCATCAATGCTAGATGTACTTATTTTTACTATTGTTAATTAAACAATTAAAAAATGTTACTATAAATTTATATATTATTGTTTTTTTTATTAAACAACTAAAATTACTTAATTTAAGAAAATGATTTTATAAAAATAGGTTTTAGTACAAAGAGTTGTTGCTATAAACAGTTGTTATCTCAACAGTTTCAAAGAAATAGGCACTGCCTTTCCAGAACATAAACGGCCTTTACAAGGACCTGTTTACAAAAAAACACAAATAAAGAAATATAGAAAAGAAACAGAGAATCATTACACATCAAATGTTAAAAAAGAAATTTAAATTCATTAAAGAACATAAACAATTAAAATTACAAAATAAAAAAGAAATAACACAGTTATTTAAAGAAGTTGAAGAACTTCTTTGAAAACTAAATTAGTAGTAACTGTAGAAACTTTTTTCACTGAATCACAAATCAAAATCTTTAGACCCTTCCTACTTTTGACCCTGGAAATGGCAACATAGAGCTGGCCATGACTGAAAACCGGACGTGGAAGATATAAACCAACACGTTCAAGCGACTATCCTTGACTTTTATTTATTGTCATTGCAAAACACAGACAAATGGGAAATTGTCTACGAGAAATTTTGACAGGTATTCTCTTGTCCACAGGTATCATCTTCAATCTAGAAATCAACGTAGTATAACCAATATTACTTCCTGTGATAATTTTTGCCTCAATAACAACTTTTCCAAGTCTAGTAACCTGTAAACGTGTTCCATTACACAATCCATTCGCCTAGTCAATATTTCTAAGTAACATTACTGGAGCTCCCACTTTCAATACTAACTTATGGTTAGGTAAACCAGATAAATGAAAACTGTTTAGCACATCAGGAGAAAATAAGGTTGCATTATTATCTTATTCTTGTTCACATTCAAGTAAATTATCTGAACTAAAATAAACTTTTTCTTCACCAGGCGGAGCTTTTAAAAACTCATCATTTATTGAATCAACAACATCATTCGTCGAAGAAAGAATGGCTCCTTGTTGGAAATAATTTGAATCCCATAATGACTTATTCATATCCGGATACGTGAATGAAATCAAAGAAGAAATGGGATTAATTTGATCGTGAATTAGTAAATCATCTGGTATGTCAATATCTATCTCACCATCATTTTGATCACCAAGTACGCCATCCCCAAGTTTTAAAATCCACTCTGCAAATTGTTTAGTCTCTTCAAAATCCTTTTCTTTGCATCCAACCCTTAACCTCATATTTTCAGTTAGTTTTAATACCTTACAATGTCTCCATATATAAGAAGAATTCAGAGAAGCATTAACTATCATACCCCTGGTACCTTTAATAATAACCGGAAGAATCTGTCTAAAATCACCACAAAAAAGAACAACGTTTCCTCTAAAAGACTTGCTTTGCATAGTTGATTGACTGGAACATAATACATCTCTCATTGTTCTATCCAGAGCTTCGAAACAATGTTTATGCATCATAGGTGCTTTATCCCAAATAATCAATTTTGTCATTCTGATTAACTCACCTAATTCACTGTTAGGTTCTATTGAACAAATAGAATCTTCATTAATGTTTATTGGAATTACAAACCTTGAATGAGCTGTTCTACCACCATCTAGTAAAAGGGATGCAATTCCACCGGAAGCAACGTTCAAAACTACTTCCCCTTTTGACCTTAAAGCGGCTGAAAAAGTCTTCCAAAGATAAGTTTTCCCAGTGCCACTATATCCATAAACAAAAAACACACCGCCTTCACCTTTTGCAACCGCATCCATAACAGTTTCGTAAACTCTGTGCTGTTCAGCAGTTAAACAGTTTAAATACCCAGAATGTTCAATCCGTAGAGATGATCTATCATAAGAAAGTTCTTTCAACACTAAAAAAGAATATTAAAAAGTATTAGTAACATTGAATTTAAAATTTATTTAATATTTTTTTATTTTAAACTAATTACTTTGAGAAACTAATGAAATTACCTTCTATATTAGTTATCTCCCTTTCCTTCTTTATAATGTCTTGACATAATACAGCTTTGGTTTGACTCCGAAAGTAACCAGGACGAGAGATTGAATTTGACAATAGTAACATTACAAAAAACGATCGCAAGAACTCTCCAGTTGACCAATCATTTGCTTCTTTAATAGCAATAACATATTCTTTATCATCATCTAACAAACCTCGTGCAAAACAGGCATCTTTGAATGTTTCAAAAACTTCACCATCAACTGTTTTTATATCATTGAAATAGGTAGCTCCAGTAATATGATTTAATAAAATTCTTAGGTAGTAACAATCACCAAGAGATGGAGGCACATAATGTATTCTGCAAATAGACTGCAAAGTCTTTATTCGTGGAGTCCACTTTCGATCTTTACGTGACCAAACATAGTATTTCAGAAAATCTATATATTTCAATTTCGTGGCAAAATCATCGCTTTTATTAGTTTCCATCCACTCTGTGAACATTGACATTTTCAATGTTGGATTATTGACAACATCACATAAATTAGAATCATCATCATAAACAATAGTCTGACCATCTTCATAATGGAAAGGCAACACTTCAACAGCTGGAAATCTATAACGTATGTCATATTTGAAATTCTCCAAGCAGCCTCACAGGCAGAAATATACCTACAATCAAGGTATGTCTTTACCTCATTTACGTCATTGTTTTGCTCGGTATCATTGTTATCAGACTTGGATTGGAAAACAGAAGCCGTAACTCTATCAGGTCCCTTATTAATATACTTAAATAAATATTTAATAGAACCTGACTGATTTCAACATTCAACATTCCCGTGACATTGGTATCTTCGGAACAAAACAGGATTGTAAGGAACTACATACCTATTATCAAGATGGGCGCCCTTCTTTTCAACTCTACTACTTGTTTCACGACGACGGTAGACTGGATAACCATCAGAATCAACACAAGTCTCATCCACATATTTTTTAGGGAACTTTTTAGAACATTTAAAGTTAACCATGCATGGACATTTCGGGTTGTCTGTACTGCAAGGTCCATGAATCATGAATTGCTTGACAAGTTCATACAACTCAAGATCATTAACTTTATCAGGGATCTCTTGTCATGTGATACCCCGCAATTTTAGGTTCTCACTTTAACTAAACTCTATTTACATTCCTTGCATTCTACTTAACTAGGGTTAGCTAGATAGGACACACGTTGCACAGTTATAGGTTAATAACTGCATGAAGTGGTAATTCGGGGAATTACCATACTGTATACATGATTAGTGAACCTCGGACGTTGGTGAACAATGAAGTTAAATAATTGTGAATTAATTGATTGCGATTATGTGGTTTTATGATACTCTGTGAAACTATGTGCAAACTGTATGTGATTACGTGAACTTAAACTAAATACGTTAATAAAAACCATAATGGATGGACCCTTAGGATGGTTGGGGTCTTAACACATGGGGTTACACTTGTTATGGTCCAAAATAGTGAAAACATCGAAGGAAACAGGCTGGGCAATGAAGCAGGTCACCCAGAGCGAGCCGGGGAGCTGAGAGCGGCCCCTCACAGGCTCCGCGCGGCCGCTCACGGAGGCCTGGCGAGCCCAAACCGCCTTAAACTATTATTTAAGCAACCTTAAGCCTCTTGTACCTCCTAAAATCAAACCCTAATCGCCCCCACTACCCAATTACAAAATATTAACCCCTAAACACCTGCTAAGGCGCAAGAACATCGATCGGGAAGCTTCAAGAGCATTCGGTTGATTGTTTCGAAGAGCTTGCGGTATAATCCTTAATCTATTGTGTTTTAATCTTCTTTAATATGTTATAAAACCTTATAACTAAGTTTGTCCAGGTCTGAAACATTTACATAAAGATTAAAACTTGAGTTTTATAAAGATTGAATGGGTTAAGCATAATCTTATGCGATTAGTAATTAATAGGTGGCAGGGTTATGCATGTTCTTGATGTTTAGACTTCTAGGGTTTGTGAATGATGATGTTTATGATGTATCATTAGGGTTTTGATCAGATGTGGTTCTTATTAATGTTGTATGATGATTATTAGGTGTTATTGATTGATAATATGCAACTAGGGTTTGATATAATTGATAATATTGCATGATTAGAATCTGGACAGAATCTGAATGTCGATTTGTAGGGTCTGTTACGTGACCTTAAAGTATTGATTTTGATCAATTCTTTTCATGAATGGATTGTACATGGTCTTAGATTTTAGAATGGGCAAAATCATCTGATTTGGATGTCGTTTGATATGTTTTTGGAATTTTCTTTGATTAAAGGTCATGTCAGATTTTCGGATTAACAAACTGAGTCAACTTTAAACAATCATAACTCGAGTTTTAAAAGGAATTAAGTTATGAAATTTTTACAGTAGATTAACATTGGAATAATTTAGCTTATCCAAGTAGATTCATCCCGTTCAGATAAATACACAATTTTTGGGAATTTTTCTACTAACCTGACCTGCTGTAGAAACTTTCTAGACTTACCTGTGATGTATAATTTTTCATAATTTTTGTCTTTAGTTTTTAGACAAATAAAATATGGGTAAACAAATGAACCCCAAAGAATATTCAGTAAAACTTTTAGAGTTTAATTCGTTGGTTAAGTATTTTAAATAAATTAGTTTTCGTGGTGCATAATCTGTCCTAAAAACACAGATTGTGTATTATGTGTTTATGTGATTAATTGGAGTCCTATGTGGTATGTATTTGACATGTACTTGAATGGGCTCTTATATGAGACGCATATGAAGTTTAGAACTAATGGTAACCAACATATTCACCAATGGGTCTGTAGGGTTTACTTATGCATGTAGAATCACTAGGTGTCACTTACACGATTTTGAACATTTAAACGTCTTGGACAAACGGGTTATATGGTGTAATGGTATTACACATATACTTACTTAGTGACACATATACTAGGGAGTCGGTAGCACACCCTACTTTGAAGTTTGGATTTAATTGCTTGCATACTAAGGTGAGTTTCACTATTCTTTTCTAAAAAGCATGCGTCTCGGGTTTGAGACAACGTACTTAACTTTTTCTAGTCCGGTTTGGGACTACTTACACATCCTGGGTTGGGATGCTATGACTCCTTATGTGGGTCGGGTTTTGACTCCTTGTGTCGGTCGGGGTTTTTGCTAATTCGCAAGCTGTGTCCTTGATGAACTAAACCAACAATATCACTGTAAGTCCTTCACATACCGAATGAGTTGCCAGGTTATGGCAAGTGGGTTATTAGTTGATAGCGCTATTAGGTCTGACAAACCTCACACCGGCTCGGGGGAGTGCGGGAGTGAACTATAACTTAACAGATTATCATTGTTGATAGGCAATGATGCAAGGCAAACTGCTCACTTTTGTGACAACACGTACATTAGCAATTCAGTATATCGGTGTTAGTTATCATGAATGGGTTAGCTACCCTTGGCATGCGATGAACTAGTGGTTACACGGTTTTTTGGAACCTACTCAATTACTAACGCATTTACTTGCTGTTACGTGGTCTTGGAGACCCACACTTTTACTTGCTAACGTGGTTTTGGAAACCAACGCATTTACTTACTCATCTTCTTTACTTAGTGAACTCACCAACATTGTTTGTTGACCCACGATATACATGCTTTTGCAGGTAGTTAGATTTCGGTGCCACGATTAGAAAGCACTGCACACTTCACTACATTTGAGTCTTGGGCATACACCTAAATTACATATCATGCTTTTACGTTTTCTTTCATATGGTTTTAATTTGGGCACATTCTTTTGCGCATGGTTTAAGAAGGTTTAAATTTGGTTTACGCTTACGTAGCTTAACTAAACTTGGTTTTTGAATACAAACTAAATGGTTTGGGCATTTAGAGTTCGTTCATATGACTTATGGCTATGGGATCCTGGTATGTCATGCGCCTAGCGGTATAAACTTCGCAGTGGAAATTTGAGAGTGTGACAGATTGGTATCAAAGCCATTGGTTATAGTGAACTAGGACTACATGTTGAGTCTAGTCTATAATCATCATAGCATAAGTACACTCACAACTTATGTGCACAACTAGCTTTTAGCTACATATATCTACAACACATGATTTCGGGAGATATGTTATCTTCTAGTTCTAGACCTAATTACGAACACGTCAATGGTGGGAACCCATGGTTACACCAGGTGGCGCATTACTGGGAGTAGTATCCTAACAAACCTCGTGGATGAGGAATCAACAATTGTACAGGGGAGAAAGCCCTTGCGAGCGTTGTGGCGTGCATACACAGGAAAGCTGCATGATGCGCATGACGTGGTACCATTAAACCGAATCAAATTCGAAGAAAGTCAAATACTGAGACTTATCCTTTTTCACTGAGCAAAGAGACAGATAGTTTTTGTTCCTTGTTATTTGACCTTTCTTACTCTCATTTGGAACTCAGACGAGACTGGATTACTCATATAGAATTTTATCCTTACTCTAACACATTTGCGCCTTGTACGAGCAAGCGATACATGACATTCGTGTCACTGTTCCTTGTGAGTATATAGTAGATTCAAGGAAACACATTAGATCGGGGCTGGTTACACACACTCTTGGGGAGTTATGTAAGGCCTGCGATGTAGTGCAATATCTCAAAGGAAGACGAAACCTACCAGTGACTGTCAGTCAGTCACGATAGGAGGAACGAGTAGTGCTGACCACTATACTGACTTTCACAGGACTGGAGAAGGAAACTGTACGTGATGAGATCCATATAACACTGACACCACGAAAGAGGAAGAAGAAGGGATGGAAGGGGAACCTGAGCAGGACGAGCACATGGAAAGTGAGGATGAAGGCGCTACTATCTAGACAGAGCGCGGTGACGATTGGCTCTTACTTTTTTTCTTACCTGTCTTTTCTTTCCTTTCCTTTTGTTACTTAGATAAGACTGAGTTCGTATGATCAACGATAGGGTGGTTGAAGCCCTCGCATCTTTCCAACCTAGTAAAGATCCATTTTGCTAAATCATTCGTTTCCCCTGACTTCCACATTTGAACTTTCTTATACCTTGAGCGCACATGCCACAACAACAACCTGCCATCGTATTTTCAAGCCTCTTATTGGTTGTAAACCTCGATAACTCCAACGGAACTGAAGGAGACCGTCTGATTGCTTCGATAGTATAAGTCTTTGCCATGTGCATTTGCCCCGGGCAGGATGGGGTAATGTATGCTACATGCACACTCGATGAGTTACAGATACTTGGATGGAGAACGTAACACCCTGTGATGAAACCTAAAAATTTGTTATATAAAGACGGATGGGTCTGAGATCGACGCCTACACTACCAAGCTATAGGAGTTAGATATTATATGCTCAAATCTAATTAACCAACTTTACCTGCAGATCGAATTTCATACCAAAAGGGTGGGTCCCTCAGATTCGTGGCTTGGCCACTACAACTCACCTACCTAAAATCCAACAAATATTTCACCTGGCTCGCAAACTCACTAATGAGGCTGTTGAGTATGGTACTTTTCCGAAGCATGGTGCTTCATCTTCTACTTTTGGTGATAGCAAGAGAACGTGGGATAGTGTGAGGTATAAGTCCTTCAACAACAACAACCACAACGGTAACAACAACAACGTGGCTCGGGGAAGAGCATTTGTGAAGGGCTCTGGGGAAGCTGGGACTAATAACAATGTCGTGATGGGTACGTGTTCCTTGAACGACACTCTTGCTTCTATTTTATATGATACTGGTGCGGACTATAGTTTTGTGTCATCGAAACTTAGCAAGCAATTAGGGATGGTTCCAACTCTTCTTGATACCCCGTACTCTATAGAATTGGCTGATGGGAAGCCTACGGAGGTAACCCATATACATCGTGACTGTAAGCTCAATTTGGATGGGCAATTGTTTGCCATCAACCTCCTACCTATCACCCTAGGTAGCTTTGATCTCTTAGTTTGCATGGACCGGTTGTCCAAGCAACACGCTGAAATTCTCTGTCAGGAGAAGATTGTTCGTATCCCCCTCCCAAGTGGAGACCTTTTATCTATTCAGGTGGTGCCATGGTGGGCATCATCTCCTTTTTGAAAGCCCGGAAGTGTATTTGTAAGGGCTGTCCAGCCATTTTGGCTAACATATCTGACACTCTAGCTGAAACTAAAACTAAGATTGAGGACATCCCAGTAGTCCGAGGTTTCCCAGATGTCTTCCCAGAGGAATTACCTGGACTTCCACCCGTTCGTCAAGTGGAGTTCCAAATTGATCTTGCGCCTGGAGCAACTCCAATTGCACGCGCACTATATCGCCTAGCACCAGGTGAACTTCAAGAACTGTCTACCCAACTCCAAGAGCTATTGGATAGGGGCTTTATTAGACCTAGTTCTTCGCCATGGGGAGCTCCAGTTCTGTTTGTTAAGAAGAAAGATGGGAGTTTCCGCATGTGTATTGATTATCGGGAGTTGAACAAAGTGACGGTTAAGAACCGCTACCCTTTACCTCGTATTGATGACTTGTTCGACCAGCTGCAAGGGTCGAGTTTCTATCCTAAGATTGACTTGAGGTCAGGATACCATCAGCTGAGAGTCCGAGAGGAGGATGTGGCGAAAACAGCCTTTCGAACTCAGTATGGACATTATGAGTTTTTGGTGATGTCATTTGGGCTAACCAATGCACCAGCTGTGTTCATGGATCTGATGAACCGTGTGTGTAAGCCCTATTTGGACAAATTCGTCATAGTGTTCATAGATGACATACTGATTTATTCCAAGAGCAGGAAAGAGCACGAGCAACACCTGCAGCTAATCATGGAACTCTTGACAAATGAGCAGTTGTATGCGAAATTCTGTAAATGTGACTTCTAGATTCTAGAAGACCAATTTCTTGGACATGTGGTTAAGGATGCAGAAATACATGTCGATCCCGCCAAGATTTATGCTATCAAAAAGTGGGAGGCTCCTAAGACTCCTACAGAGGTGCGCCAGTTTCTTGGTCTTGCAGGATACTATCGCAGATTCATAGAGGGATTCTCTAAGATCGCTCAACCCCTCACTGCTCTAACACAGAAGGGTATTACTTCCAAGTGGGGAGATGCCCAAGAATCTGCTTTTCAATTGTTAAAGGAAAAGCTTTGCAGTGCACCCATACTATCACTACCTGAGGGTATAGAGGACTTCGTGGTGTATTTGGATGCGTCTATCCAAGGGTTAGGGTGTGTGCTGATGCAGCATGATAAGGTGATCGTGTATGCCTCACGTCAATTAAAAGTTCACGAGAAGAATTACACCACCCATGATTTGGAACTGGGAGCAGTGGTTTTTGCTCTAAAGATCTGGAGGCATTATCTCTATGGGACGAAGTGTACGATCTTCACTGACCACAAGAGCCTCCAACTCATATTCGATCAAAAGGGGCTGAACATGCGACAACGTCAATGGGTCGAGCTTCTGAATGATTAAGACTATGCCATCAAGTATCATCTAGGGAAAGCTAACGTAGTAGCTGATGCCCTCAGTCGTAAGGAAACAAAACCTAAACGGGTGCGAGCCTTACAACTTACCATTCATCCTAATCTTCCTGATAAGATACGTGAAGCCCAGGGTGAGGCCTTGAAAGAAGAAAACATTGGGCCTGAAACATTACATGGTGCTGATAAGCACTTGGAACTAGAGACAGATGGTCTTCAATAATTTATGAGTCGAGTCTGGATACCACGTTTTGGGGATCTCAAACAACAGGTGCTCGAGGAAGCTCACACCTCTCTATATTCGGTACATCCTGGTTCAGACAAGATGTACCAAGATCTTAAAACTCTTTACTGGTGGCCCAACATGAAAGCTGAAATAGCCACTTATGTTAGTAAGTGCTTGACTTGTGCGAAGGTCAAGATTGAATATCAGAAACCTTCAGGCCTACTCCAGCAACCAGAAATCTCTATGTGGATTGGTCCAGTAACTTACAGGTTGAACCTGCCTAATGAACTTAATGGGGTACACGAGGTACACCACATATCGAATATAAAGAAATGCTTATCGGATACAACATTGTGGTGCCACTGGAGGAGATCCAGGTGGACGATCAGCTATGGTTCATGGAAGAACCGGTGGAGATTCTTGAGCGGGGCGTCAAGAAACTCAGACAGAGCATCATACCGACTGTTAAGGTGCGATGGAATTCCAGTCTAGGAGCGGAATACACGTGGGAACGTAGGGATCAAATGCGGCTTAAATACCCACACCACTTTTCTGAACCTGAACATAGATCGAATGCTAAACATAAAGCAGCTCTTTCAAAGTGAATTTCGGGGCGAAATTCGTTTAAACTTGGGGATGATGTCACATCTGGGAACCAAGCACACACTTTTCTAGCTGTCTTTATTGTTTACTTGCTGAATTTCAGGACGAATTTCTTTTCAACATGGGGATGATGTGATACCCCGCAATTTCAGGTTCTCACTTTAACTAAACTCTAGTTACATTCCTTGCATTCTACTTAACTAGGGTTAGCTCTATAGGACACACGTTGCATAGTTATAGGTTAATAACTGCATGAAGTGGAAATTCGGGGAATTACCATACTGTATACATGATTAGTGACCCTCGGACGTTGGTGAACAATGAAGTTAAATAATTGTGAATTAATTGATTGGGATTGATTGCGATTACGTGCTTTTATGACACTCTGTGAAACTATGTGCAAACTGTATGTGATTACGTGAACTTAAACCGAATACGTTAATAAAAACCATAATTGATGGACCATTAGGATGGTTGGGGTCTTAACACATGGGGTTACACTTGTTATGGTCCAAAATAGTGAAAACATCGAAGGAAACAGGCTGGGCAACGAAGCAGGTCACCCGGAGCGAGCCGGGGAGCTGTGAGCGGCCGCTCATAGGCTCCGCACGGCCGCTCACTAAGGCCTGACGAGCCCAAACCGCCTTAAACTACTATTTAAGCAATCTTAAGCCTCTTGTACCTCCTAAAGTCAAGCCCTAATCGCCCCCACTGCCCTATTACGAAATATTAACCCCTAAACACCTGCTAAGGCGCAAGAACATCGATCGGGAAGCTTCAAGAGCATTCGGTTGATTGTTTCGAAGAGCTTGCGGTATAATCCTTAATATATTGTGTTTTAATCTTCCTTAATATGTTATAAAACCTTATAACTAAGTTTTCCCAGGTCTGAAACATTTTCATAAAGATTAAACTTGAGGTTTATAAAGATTGAATGGGTTAAACATAATCTTATGCGATTAGTAATTGATAGGTGGCATAGTTATGCATGTTCTTGATGTTTTTGACTTCTGGGGTTTGTGAATGATGATGTTTATGATGTATCATTAGGGTTTTGATCAGATGTGGTTCTTATTAATGTTGTATGATGATTATTAGGTGTTATTGATTGATAATATGCAACTAGGGTTTGATATAATTGATAATATTGCATGATTAGAATCTGGACAGATCCTGAATGTCGAATTGTAGGGTCTGTTACGTGACCTTAAGTTATTGATTTTTATCGATTCTTTGCATGAATGGATTGTACATGGTCTTAGCTTTTTAGAATAGGCAAAATCATCTGATTTGGATGTCGTTTGATATGTTTTTGGAATTTTCTTTGATTAAAGGTCATGTCAGATTTTCGGATCAACAAACTGAGTCAACTTTAAACAATCATAACTCGAGTTTTACAAGGAATTAAGTTATGAAATTTTTGCAGTAGATTAAAATTGGAATAATTTGGCTTATCCAGGTGGGTTCATCCCATTCAGATAAATACACAATTTTAGGGAATTTTTCTACTAACCAAACCTGTTGTAGAAACTTTCTGGACATACCTGTGATATACGATTTTTCATAATTTTTGGGTTTAGTTTTTAGACAAAAAAAATATCAGTTAACAATCGAACCCCAAAGAATATTCAATAAAAATTTGGGAATTTAATTCGTTGGTTAAGTATTTTAAATAAATTAGTTTTCGTGGTGCATAATCTGTCCTAAAAACACAGATTGTGTATTATGTGTTTATATGATTAATTGGAGTCCTATGTGGTATGTATTTGACATGTACTTGAATGGGCACTTATATGAGACGCATATAAAGTGTAGAACTAATGGTAACCAACATATTCACCAATGTGTCCGTAGGGTTTACTTATGCATGTAGAACTAATGGTAACCCTCAAATTCCACGTGCGGGGTTTTACCGCGAAGCACGTGACACACCAGGATCCAAGTCAACGGTCACAATAAACGACATCTATATGATATGAAAACAACGTAAATTGCCAATTAAGTTTCAAAAATCCAACCATCGCTTGCGGAAGCGTAAAACTTTATTACAACTCAATAGTAAAACATGAAAGTCTGATAATACTCAAAATGAAATGCAAATGGATCCTAGACGCCGTGAGACTCCGTGCGCCTAAACTCAATGCTGCTACCTTAGCGACCTGAGAAAACATGCCAAAAAGACGTCAACATATAATGCTAGTGTGTTCACAGGTTTTAAGTTCACAAAGCGTTTCAAGCATAAAGAGTTTCATCTCAAAAGTACCAAGTATGCAAAACCTTTAAGTAAATAACAAACATTTCCTTACTACTACAACTGTGTTGCAGAAACCATTACTGACAAACGTTGCATGTGTTGCTGCCCATGTTTGAGTTGCCAAAAATAGAGACAATATGCACCCGCACGGCTCCCAGCCGTCGAGTGGGGTTTGTCAAGCCCAATAGATCTATCCACATTTCTCCCGTTGTGCCCCGCACATTCATGGTTTTTATTAGGGACTTCGCGTTGCGTTGCGTCGTATATAATTTAAAACAAGCGTTGCGTTTCCAAAAGTGTTGCGTTTCCAAAAGTGTTGCGTTTCGAATAGCGTTGCGTTTCAAAAGCGTTGTGTTTCAAAAGCGTTGTGTTTCAAAAGCATTGCGTTTCAAAAGCGTTGCGTTTCATAAGCATTGCGTTTCAAAAGTGTTACGTTTCATAAACGTTGCGTTTCAAAACATAAATGTTGTATTTGTTAAAACGTGTGGCATGCTTCTCCCCCGAGAAAAAGTGTATAAAAGAGGGGTCGTGAAACTCACCTTAGAGTGCGTCCTCAGTAATAGAGAAATCCGATACGTGTGTGATAGTCCCTACTAGTGGCAACCTATCAATGAGTTTACATAAGTGTGATGACTACTAACCCGAAGGCTAATCAGTCTCCAAATTGTCCAGACCGTGACTGTGTTTGTTGAAAACATGTTTGAACATTAAATCGACCCAACCCGACCAGACAAGGCCCGACATCCCACGTGTTAGCCACATACAAGATATCATGCAACATATGCAATTAAACAATTAGCATGCGCAAACATTCACTCTATCTAGCATAACGCCCAATTAACGCATAAACAAGTCCGAACACGTATTACCAAGTTATTAGACATGTCATGGGGTTCCTAACATGTTCCTAGGTGTCAAACCGTGTTCCGGGATGTTAAAATACACATATAAAAGCAGTACACGCGATTAGGAATCAAACATGCAATTAGGAAAGTCAACTGGTGATTAGGATTGTCAAACTAGTGATTAGGATTGTAATCACATGTGTTACATGTTATTAGGCTATCATACATGCATTTAGGAAGGTCAACTAGTGATTAGGATTGTAATCACATGATATACACGTGACTGGGCTCCCAATCGTCCCTAGGTTCATGCAATTGGGACCAATCACATGCTCTTCAGGCGATTTGGAATCCCTAATCGCCCCCTGCAGCATGTTTCAACCTTTTCGCGTGTTTAACCCTCCAAATCAGATCCGAAACATGTGGAAACACCCAATATTAAACCCAAAACATTTATCAACCTATTTCAAGCAAAAACCCCTAATTTATCATCATCCTAACCGTCCCGAATGCAAGCGTTTTCCCAAAATAGCATAACTAGCATGTAAACATTACATCAACATGCAAGACTTACCCTAAATAGCAAATATCCAGATTTCATCACATAACGACGTTGTCCGACATTATCCTACTGTTCTAGCATCATCCAAGAGTAAACCCTAATCTCATACAATCAACAAAACATATCATATCATCATCAATCCTTCATAAACATTCAAACAGGTCAAAACGCCTATTATCAACAATACACATCTATGAACCTCCAAACTCCTAGGTTAACATCACAATAACTCATTTAGGTCAGAAACATATCAATAGCACAAGAACAATCATGTTTTAACAATAAAAATCCCATCTTTGCATGAATACGTCACATATAACAAGCATGAAGGTTTGGGTTTGTTCAGAAACTGATTTTAATGAGTTTTCAAAGACACAAATGTTTAGAAACCAGGTCTGGACCTTTAGGGAACAAAACAATAAAATTACAAAGGTTTGGGATGAAGAACACACCTTGAATTTGCTAGATTATGAGGTGTAAGGCTTGGAATGGTGATTTCTTGAGCAAAAACATGTTCCAGAGTTTGGATAAGGTGTGGGATGGCTTTGGGGTGTGTTTGGGTTTCACAAATGATGTATTACAACATAAGGGTGGTATTTATAGGCGTTTCTAGTCGATCAACACATGTCAGGCGATTACGCAGCAGTACAGGCAATTAGGGTTCCTAATCGCATATACTTACTAGCGATTACGCCCTAATCGCCCTTAAAAATCTCCCAATCGCATGTGTTACTGGCGATTAGGCCAATCACCCCTATTTACATGCAATTAGGCCAATCACCCCCTATTTACATGCAATTAGGCGTAATCACCTATAATATCATGCAATTACGCGTAATTACCTATAATGTCATGCAATTACGCGTAATCACCTATAATGTCATGCATTTACGTGTAATCACCTATAATGTCATGCAATTACGCGTAATCACCTATAATGTCATGCAATTACACGTAATCACCTATAATGTCATGCAATTACGCGTAATCACCTATAATGTCATGCAATTACGTGTATTCACTATTTTAACACATATAAACACGTATTCACATACCGACAAGTCATATAATGTTTGTAAGCACATAATACATTATAGCTAACACGTTCCCATCCGTTCACCAATTCCCAGGACTCGAGATTTACTTATGTGCGTTAAACCCGGTGATTCTACAAATCACCAATCCGTGTTCACATGGTTATGGACCGACTCCCATGATCCCGTTGATCATTGTAACGACTCCCGATGATTCCCGGAACAATCACAACGACTCAACTGACCTAGTTAAGTATGTTTGAAAACGTTTTTCGCTAAGGTAGACTTATGTGTTTTATAAAATGTTAACCTAAACGTGCCGGGTGTCACATCATCCCCCCGTTGAAAGAATTTTTGTCCCGAAAATTTCCCGAAGTAAAAGAGAACGAAGCGATAAAAAGAAAAATTTTCCCGGACGTCACATCATCCCCCTGTTGAAAGGAATCTCGCCCCGAGATTCACTCTTCGACAGTAATGAGTGTCGACCTAACCCAAGTAACGTTTCCCATAATGCAAACGAAAGGATAACCGCGAACGAAGAATGATAGCAACGGATACTCTATGCCGGGGAACCGCCCTCCCCAAGTTGAATGCAAAACAACGAATCCTCCTGATCAGACTACTGTGATCAGTATAAATGACACACCGGTACCGTCCAAGTAACATCTCCAAAGGACCCACATCAGACCCATGAATACAAAACGATAACCAGACCCAATACTGAAGACACTCAATGAATGCGAAACGCCAAACAAGACGAATGAGAGCAACTAGAGCACAACAAATAACAAGAGAAGAGAACTCACCAGTAACAGTATCGGGATCCTCCACGTTCTCCCTAGCACCGATGACATAAGCACGAGCCGGAGCAGTTTGACCGCCACCCTCGCCTTGCTTCAGCTTAGGACAATCCCGCGAAGTGTCCAGTCTCCCCATAGTTAAAACACCCATGGTTTCCCTGAGGAGCGGGAGCGGGGACAACCACTTGAGTCTGTTTTGGCTGAAGATTGGCCCTTCAATCCTTAGCCAAGTGACCGACTCGCTGACAACGTTTACATCGAAACTCATCGCAACTCCCATCATGGTGATACCCACACGTGTTACACTTCGGATTCCTCCCGACATAACCCCCAGTCTTCTGCTCAGATGCCGACCCCGAAACATCCTGCCTCTTCACTTGCGGTTGAGACAGCCCCGTGTTCCTCCCAGCACTCTTCCACTTCCTCTTGTTATCCGTAGGGGCTTTCATAGCAGCACCCCTTGGAGGTAGAACGCCCTCAGTAACCTTCATGTTGGTCAGCTTGTGAGCTGCCCGAACAGTAGCCAACATAGTAGTGTGATCAGCGGCGGCAATATGCCCAGCAATCTCCGACACTAACCCAGCAACGTAGTGCTCAATCCTCCGGTACTCCGGTGTAGCCAAACCAGGGCACATCACAGCCAACTCATTGTGCCTAGCAGTAAACTTCTCGATCTCCGATCCGACCATCTTCAGATTCCAGAACTCGTGCTCCAACTTCATAATCTCGCCCTCGGGCAATACTCAGCTCGCAACATTAGAATAAACTCAGACCACGGCATAGCATTGGCCTCACCCAGGTCAACGCATGTCCCTCCAGAGTAGCAGAAGCATACTTGACGCGATCAGCGTCGGGACAGTTGCACATAGCAAACACCGATTCGATCTTCTCCAACCACCGGAGCAGTCCCACTGCCCCTTCAGTCTTATTGAAGTTATGGGGCTTGCAGTCCGTGAACTTCTTATAGGTGCATCCGGACTTCATTTGATTAGTGTTTCCTAGGGTATGCTGAGCAGCCTGAAAAGCAGCCAACGCAATGTTCAACTGCTGCTGCAACATGCTATCCAACTCCGCCTGAGTCATAGTGATGTTCCCACCACCTCGTCCACCGCCCGTGCGGCCCCCGCCGCCACCACGGTGTCCCCCAGTACGTCCACCAGTACGACCAGACATGTTCTGCCAAAACACAAACAAGATACTCAGCATCACTACTAGATCAAGCTACTAGTGACCAAACGAATTCAGAACGGGGTTCCAGCATGACCATTTGTCCGAACTCGAAGTCCACCAAGATTTTCATGCATTTCTATTTATAATTTCGTGTGCACCCGAAATAACAAATCGCTCTACATGGTCGTCTAGGCGTGCTCCTAGCTAGAACTTTCAATCACCCGACACCCACATTCCTAAAAGAAACTGTTATCGTACGAAGGTCCCCAAAGTGAACAATCACTCAGGGGTGTACTATGACAAGTACTAGTGCAGGATAGTGTGTGTGTAGGCAAGTATGCACATTAGAGCATAGAGGGGAGATATCCAAATCCCGGAAAAATCTCAAGAATGTGCCGAAGCCACTCCAATGTACACTACTGCCATGTATAAGCGATAAGCCTCTTCATCTCCAAACCCGATGAAGAAGATAGAATAAGTGTAGAAATAGTCCAAAGATAGATAATATGACATTGTGCGATGAGGACACCGACACCCCGACAAGGTTAGTATGTTTACCAAATTACACGACTCGTAACTATGTATGACCGTCTAACGTGTATCATACGCGGCTATAGACTAGACTCTACATGCAGTCCTAGTTCACTATAACCATTGGCTCTGATACCAATCTGTCACACCCTCAAATTATACGTGCGGGGTTTTACCACGAGGCGCGTGACACACCAGGATCTAAGTCAACGGTCACAATAAACGACATCTATATGATATGAAAACAACGTAAATTGCCCATTAAGTTTCAAAAATCCAACCATCGCTTGCAAAAGCGTAAAACATTATAACAACTCAATAGTAAAACATGAAAGTCTGATAATACTCAAAATGAAATGCAAATGGATCCTAGACGCTGTGAGACTCCGTGCGCCTAAACTCAATGCTGCTACCTTAGCGACCTGAGAAAACATGCCAAAAAGACGTCAACATATAATGCTGGTGAGTTCACAGGTTTTAAGTTCACAAAACGTTTCAAGCGTAAAGAGTTTCATCTCAAAAGTACCAAGTATGCAAAACCTTTAAGTAAATAACAAACGTTTCTTACTACTACAACTGTGTTGCCGAAACAATTACTGACAAGCGTTGCATGTGTTGCCGCCCGTGTTTGAGTTGCCAAAAATAGAGACAATATGCACCCGCCCGGCTCCCAGCCGTCGAGTGGGGTTTGTCAAGCCCAATAGATCTATCTACATTTCCCCCGTTGTGCCCCACACATTCAGGGTTTTTATTTGGGACTTCGCGTTGCGTTGCGTCGTATAGTAATTTAAAACAAGCATTGCATTTCCAAAAGTGTTGCGTTTCCAATAGCGTTGTGTTTCAAAAGCGTTGTGTTTCAAAAGCGTTGTGTTTCAAAAGCGTTGCGTTTCAAAAGCGTTGCGTTTCATAAGCGTTGCGTTTCATAAGCATTGCGTTTCATAAGCGTTGCGTTTCAAAAGTGTTGTGTTTCATAAACGTTGTGTTTCAAAACATAAACGTTGTATTTGTTAAAACGTGTGGCATGCTTCTCCCCCGAGAAAAAGTGTATAAAAGAGGGACCGTGAAACTCACCTTAGAGTGCGTCCTCAGTAATAGAGAAATCCGATACGTGTGTGATAGTCCCTACTAGTGGTGACCTATCAATTAGTTTACATAAGTGTGATGACTACTAACCCAAAGGCTAATCAGTCCCCAAATTGTCCAGACCGTGACTGTGTATGTTGAAAACATGTTTGAACGTTAAACCGACCCGACCCGACCAGACAAGGCCCGACAGCCCATTGGTGACCCGACATCCCACGTGTTAGCGACATACAAGATATCATGCAACATATGCAATTAAACAATTAGCATGCGCAAACATTCACCCTATCTAGCATAACGCCCAATTAACGCATAAACAAGTCCGAACACGTATTACCAAGTTATTAGACATTTCACGGGGTTCATAACATGTTCCTAGGTGTCAAACCGTGTTCCAGGATGTTAAAATACACATATAATAGCAGTACACGCGATTAGGAATGAAACATGCAATTAGGAAAGTCAACTGGTGATTAGGATGGTCAAACTAGTGATTAGGATTGTAATCACATGTGTTACATGTGATTAGGCTATCATGCATGCATTTAGGAAGGTCAACTAGTGATTAGGATTGTAATCACATGATGTACACGAGATTGGGCTCCCAATCGCCCCTAAGTTCATGCGATTGGGACCAATCACATGCTCTTCAGGCGATTAGGAATCCCTAATCGCCCCCTACAGCATGTTTCCACCTTTTCGCGTGTTTAACCCTCCAAATCAGATCCGAAACATGTGGAAACACCCAATATCTATCCCAAATCATTTATCAACCTATTTCAAGCAAAAACCCCTAATTTATTATCATCCTAACCGTCCCGAATGCAAGCGTTTTCCCAAAATAGCATAACTAGCATGTAAACATTACATCAACATGCAAGACTTACCCTAAATAGCAAATATCCTGATTTCATCACATAACGACGTTGTTCGACATTATCCTACTGTTCTAGCATCATCCTAGAGTAAACCCTAATCTCATACAATCAACAACACATATCATATCATCATCAATCCTTCATAATCATTCAAACGGGTCAAAATGCCTATTATCAACAATACACATCTATGAACCTCTAAACTCCTAGGTTAACATCATAATAACTCATTTAGGTCAGAAACATATCAATAACACAAGAACAATCATATTTTAACAATAAAAATCCCATCTTTGCATGAATACATCACATATAACAAGCATGAAGTTTTGGGTTTGTTTAGAAACTGATTTTAATGAGTTTTCAAAGACACAGATGTTTAGAAACCAGGTCTGGACCTTTAGGGAACGAAACAATAACATTACAAAGGTTAGGGATGAAGAACACACCTTGAATTTGCTAGATTATGAGGTGTAGGGCTTGGAACGGTGATTTCTTGAGCAAAAACGTGTTCTAGAGGTTGGATAAGGTGTGGGATGGCTTTGGGGTGTGTTAGGGTTTCACAAATGATGTTTTACAACATAAGGGTGGTATTTATAGGCGTTTCTAGTCGTTCAACACATGTCAGGCGATTACGCAGTAGTACATGTGATTAGGGTTCCTAATCGCATGTACTTACTAGCGATTAGGCCCTAATCGCCCATGAAAATCTCCCAATCGCATGTGTTACTGGCGATTAGGCCAATCACCCCTATTTACATGCAATTAGGCCAATCACCCCCTATTTACATGAAATTAGTCGTAATCACCTATAATGTCATGCAATTACGCGTAATCACCTATAATGTCATGCAATTACGCGTAATCACCTATAATGTCATGCAATTACGCGTAATCACTATTTTAACACATGTAAACACGTATTCACATACCGACAAGTCATATAATGTTTGTAAGCGCATAATACATGATAACTAACATGTTCCCATCCGTTCACCAATTCCTGGGACTCGAGATTTACGTGTGTGTTTTAAACCCAGCGATTCTACAAATCACCTATCCGTGTTCACATGGTTATGGACCGACTCCCAATGATCCCGTGGATCATTGTAATGACTCCTGATGATTCCCGGAATGATCATAACGACTTAACTGACCTAGTTAAGTATGTTTGAAAACGTTTTTCGCTAAGGTAGACTTGTGTGTTTTATAAAATGTTAACCTAAACGTGTCGGGTGTCACATAATCCCCCTGTTGAAAGAATTTTCGTCCCGAAAATTTCCCGAAGTAAAAGAGAACGAAGCGATAAAAAGAAAAATTTTCCCGGTCGTCACATCTCTACACTAATCACATGATTGATATCAGATGCAATTGGAAATTTGCTTTTAGCATTCAGGAACAAACATATGTGGGCATGTGGCAGTCCACGTTTCTGAAATTCAATCGTATAAAGAACTGAAAAATTGATAACAATAACATTAGTTGTAGTTAAATAAGAATACCTTTATTAATAAACAATTAAGTATATTTATTAAAAGATACCTGCTTGTGTCTCACCAAACAGTTTATACTTGTGCAAATCTTTGATTAAATTATCCAATTTAATCTTAAATATTCTAGATATAATATCCGGTCTATCTTCTGCTTTAAGATCTTTAGCAGACAAACACCTGACAATCTCAGGCCACTTTGGATTACATGTAACTGTTATGAATAAATCTGGATATCCAACTGCCTTGCAAATTGCCATAGCATCCATGTACTTTTGCATCATATATCTAGAACCACCAGTAAATGATGAAGGCATAACTATACGTTTACCACAATTTGATGCATTATTCTCTCCACCTTCGAAAGTAGCACTCAAATTCTTGAAAGTTTGGCTTCTAAGTTTTGGTTGTTGACATTTTATATAATATAGCCGAGCAGACTCTACCATTGTGTACGCATCAACTAAAAACTGCTGATACAGTTTTTTCGCATGAACTATTAATGAAAACTGATTATGCCTATCTTGTATCCTATAAGAAAAAAAATCCCTCATTGAAACATTGCTTCTAACTTTGTCATTATCAATTGCAATATCATTATGTTTAATACCACGTCTGTAACCATCTTCAGCATATGGGAAAATAAGTGGATACTGCATGGCAAGATAAGAAGGATGAAGTTCACTAATTCTTTGAAGTCCCTCAGTCTTTGATCGAACAATGATATCTCTTGTGTCGAATGATGCATCAAAATCACCAATTATTAATGCGGCAACTTCTGACACAGTTAGGAGGTTATAAACTCTTCCATCCTTATCTCTTGTTCCAATAAGTTTCAGTGATACTTTTTCAAAGTCATTTTCTTCAAAACAATCTCTTACCATTCTGAGTTTAGCTTGCTAGGAAATTGGTAGGTGTGGGCGTGCACCTTTGCTGGGCTTTTGGGTTCAACTTTCTTCCAAGCCAAACTTTTGCTTTTTCCATGCCAAAGAATGCAAAGAAAGTCATGCGTGGAATAGTGTATACAGCCATGTGGGTCATCTGGAATGAACGCAACAACCGTATCTTTAACAACAAACTCCGAAGACCGATAGAGATAGTTGAGACGATTAAGTATACTACTTTCTTTTGGATTTGTAATAGAAATAGAAGGAAAGAGGTAGAATGGCATAAATGGGATGTGTATCCTTTGGATTGAGATGTATTGTCGGGTCGCCGGTTGGTCCTTGATTTGAGGACCAATTGGGCGGTTTTTTGTTGAATGAAATTTTCTTTTCAAAAAAAAAAAATCTCTTACCATTCTAAAGGATTTCACAAGAGGATTGCAGGAATCCAACATATATTTAAGAATCCTGATGGTGTCAACATCAAGGGCATTTTTTTTTTGTAGAATTAGATTCTAATTCAAATCTGTATAAAAATAAAGAATTTGACCATTAATTAAAATGAAAAATGTATGAAAAACTAAAATAAGCAATAAGTAAAACAAAAATTGTAACACATTAAGTATAAAAATTACCTAACTGCATTTTAACGATTTAAAACTTCATTTTCTGAATCGTATATGTAAAGTTGTGAAAATTTAGGTTGTTCTCCATCATTCTAAAGAAGACTACCCATTCGATGATAATTCTGACATTGAAGCCTAAATATGTAAGGACCTTTACCTCTGTGAGAACTTCTGTCAACCTTGCAACCAAAGACGTAAAAGAGAACATCATATTATATGCTCTAATGTAATGCATGAAGTTTTGGCTTTTCGGAGTATGTCATTTATACAAATTCTGTAATAATGCAAGTGGTTGAGCTAATGGTGGAAGTTTAACATCACCATTCGAACAACAGAGTGAAAATGTTGTTTTCTGACTATACTTATTTCCTCTAAGTGTTTCGTCTTTCCACAATAATGCTTGACATTTAGAGCAGACAAAAATAGCATCTCCATGATCTACACAATCTAGAAAATGAACAAAAATTATAAAATGCAAATTTAATAACATAAAAACAAACAGAATCTTGTACCTGTTGAAATTCCAAAAACCTTTCGAACGTTAGAATCTGCCAATGCATCATTAGCCATATTTAAATCAAATTTAGGTATCTGACTTGTATAGAAATTTTGTTTTCCTTTTCTGAATTTATAACCAATACGATTATCATTTGAACATTCACCTACAACAATAATACATATAAATTAATATTTACATCTTCAATAGTATCTAAAAGCTTTAGTTATATATATATATATATATATATATATATATTATAATATATAATAACTTTAATATTTTAAGTGGAAACAACTTACCAACACAATTTAAAAGACTTGAGCTTTCAAAAGTTCTAGCAGAAGAACTATCCAAATTTAAGGGACTTTGATGTATATACCTTGATGAACTTTGTCTACTTGAAGCTTTTAAAAATTTAAACATAATATATAAACAATAATGAGCAAAATATGAATAATGATCAAAGAAAAAGAGTTCAAACTTAAATTATAACAACTTACCTTTCCTTTTGGTAGATGATTCACAGAAAGTACTACGAATAGTTGGAGTCACATTAACACTATGTTGACTTACATTCATTGAGCAAGTTTTTGTTGTTGAACTTGTAAAACAAAACAAAATATGTAAGCATTAATAAAAGGTACAACATTAATATTTAATACAGCACAAATTTTATTCAAATGTATAATACAGACCGTTGGAAATACTTGACAATGCAATCTTCTCTAAAGGAGTACATGTGGATCCATCATTAAAATAACTATTATATTTAAACTGCTGCAAAATGTCCTTCCTTTTCTTTCTCGCGTCTGCAGAATTTTGAGTCGGGGTTTGCCCAGGATATAATTCAGAGTGACTCGAAACTTGTTAATACAAAACATATGTCAGAATTAATAAGATGTATAATATAAGTATGTAATAAACAACAAATTTGATTACAATTTATAACATATACTGTTAGTAATATTTGATAGAGGAGTTCTCGATAAAGATGAAGATGTCAATCCAAGATGAAAGACACTTTTATTTTTACGTTGTTGCATAATGTGCTTCCTTATTTTTCTTGCTTCTGCACACTTCTTTTGTGTCGGAGTTTGGCCAAAGTAAAACTAATAGTTGTTTGAAACTTGTAAAGAAAATAAAACAAATGTAATAATTTAAAAAAAATCAAACATGTGATACAATAGCTGTTAAATATAATTATAAGACATACCTATGGAAGTATTTGTCAACAGAGTACTCAGGAAAGAAGAGGATGTGCACTCACCATGAAGAGGACGTTTAGTTTTAGGTTCTTGAAGAATATCTTTTCTTTTTTTTTTCTTGCTTGTGCAGAGTTTTCTGGCAGATTTTGCTCATCAAAGAATTGATACTGACTTGAATATTTGTTGTGCAAATCCATAATTTTAAGTGTCTATTAAACAACTAAATGAAATTTACATTATATATTTTGTAATTATTAACTACAAAAGAGAATTATAAATCACAAAGTTGAATTCTAACCGAATACTTTAGAGCTATTCAGAATAACAGAAAACTCATTTTTTTGTAAACTCAGATAAGGAGGGAAATTTGTATTTTCAAATTTTCATTTACTAAAATTCAAATAATGATCTTTTTGGGTTGAAATGGAAATTGAAATTGAAATTAAGTAATAATAAAATATTATATTAGGTACTTTATTATTATTATTATTCTATTTTTTTATTGTTATTATTATTAGTATATTATTATTATACTAAATACTAATCAAACCTTAAATTACAACTTTTAATACTGAAGGGTTGAAAACAAAATATTACACTTTCAACTTATTTTGATTTAAATAAATAGATACCTATGTCTAC
The DNA here is from genome assembly GCA_028751855.1 of Ambrosia trifida. Lineage (NCBI taxonomy): Eukaryota > Viridiplantae > Streptophyta > Magnoliopsida > Asterales > Asteraceae > Ambrosia > Ambrosia trifida. Next base: position 62,176,098 of record CM054129.1, on the reverse strand, counting down.
AAATTACTTTCTTTATTATATCCAACCAACAAACATAATACAGACTAAAAGAACTCATCGGTCGATTAAAATTCTTCATCAATAATCAGAAAACGACATTCAGGTAAGTTCTTTTAAAATTTTGATCGATAAATAACTTTCAGTACTAAACATCCGTCAGTAATATTTACTGATATTGTGAAAGGAACAGATGTTAGTAAATAGGTTTTTCTTAAAACAGACGATTGGGTTCTTATTGTTGTTTTTAGTAAAGAAATCTTAAAATATGATATAGTATTCCCCTGTTTTGAAATTAATATTAGATTTGAAGATTTTAAATATAATTGGTATTGTTTTTGTTATGTGTATATATATGAATAAAAACAGAATCGTCTTTTATATAAAATTTGATTATGTTAAATATATAACAAACAGGATACCACCATGGAAGTATCATTTATAAAGATGTTAATTGAAGTTGATTTGTTTAAACTGGTATGACTTTCAAGTGATAAATTATGTTTAAGTTCAAATATGTCAAATATTTTTATTTATAACAAAGAACATAAATTTAAGAGAAAGCATATTATTTGTAGGAGATTCCATGTGATTTTGCAACACAATTTTGGGGACAACAATAGAAGTCTACACTAATAGAGATAAGACTAAAAAATGGTAAAGCATGGAAGTTATGGTTGAGAAAAAGACCTAATGAAGTTGTCTTTACAGGCGGTTGGATAAATATTGTCAGGGAAGTAAAACTGATAAAATACACTCTATTGCTTTTTACACCAATTGATGCAAAAACGTTTGAACTTTCATACTTTGAGGATGAAGCAAGGGAAAATTCATTTTACAGCCTAAACATGCACCACGAGTTGGGAGTAATGGTAAGTAAAATGAAAATATATTTAAATGAATTATTAGTTAATAAACAAAATTATACAGTGAAATAGTATACTAATTTAATGAATATATGTATATTTTTATCAGGCAGTAGCAAAGGACTATATTGAAAATAACTATGAAGGCAAATATATTCCAGCCGACATTAAAATTAGCGCACGTGGATTGACATTCAATGTCAAATTGGATAAAATGTATAAATCTTATATTCTGAAGGAAGGATGGAGTCATCTATTAGAAGCATTTGGGTTAGAGTTAACTGACACTTTTATATTTAATATTATTAACAATGAGACATGGAAATTAATAGTTTATAGAAAGGACACAGAATTGAAGGTTAAATATTCTCCAAAACAACAACCTGGAGATCCAAAACCAAAGCATATACAAAATTTACAACAGGTACTTATCCTATTTAAAATGTTGACTACTTAATTATTTTTATAGATAGTGACTAAACTTTATGTAACTCCTGCAGGAAGAAAGACGTTTAGAAGAAATGAACAAATCTAATAAAAGAGAAGCTACAGATTATCCACAATCATGTTTGAAGAGATCAAAACAGTTTAACAAAGAAAAGAAACATGATTCGCATCAAAGTGTTAATGATGTGATTAACTTTACTCGAGTTGAACATCGAGAAAACATAATGGTACTATATTAATCATAATAAGTTATTTTTAATTTTAAAGATGATTTATATTATATTAACTATAAAATCTGACAAATGAAATAATAAAATAATCAATGCATTGACTGCCAAACGATGTTGCAGAATCAACCCAATTGAAGACAAATTTAAAACCAATTAAAATTTAGAATTTAAAGAGAGAAGAAAAATTGTTACCTGCCAAGTCTGAGAAGAATGGAATACGAAGAGATATGTGTTGAAGGATTGGGCTATTTTTTCAAAAGATAATAGCATAACAAAAGGTGATACCCTCCTCTACTTCAGTTTTATAAAATCAAGCCAACTTCTGATTCTTGACATGGTGGAGCCTAACATTTGAATATTGTTATATTTTATATTGAACAAAAGCCAGCAAACTTCAATTTATTTAATGTTATGATTGCTGTATTTGTTTTTTATTTTGTATTCTACTTTTGAACTCCTACTACTTTTGAGAACATGAATAAATTTCACAAATTAATTTGTAAAAATGTAACAAACATCTATTACACAACACTCTGAAACTGCTGCTATAATATAACTTTGTGGCTACAATATCTGTTGATAACAGATAATGTATCAGATGAAAGAAGACAGAACATCAATCAGTAGTATAACAGATGCTGATAAAATATGTTGCAAAAACTGTTGAAAAACTACTAGGTAGGAAAAGACTGTTGGTAAAAAAATTTCCTGTTTAGTAACATCTATATGTTTTGTATTAAAAATAGTTGAGCATGACTAAAAACTGTGTAAAAAACAATTTAACATTATTTAATACTTATATATATATAATCATAATATTTGCTATATCTATGTTATTCTTTTAAATAAAAAATATGATGTAAACTACATCAAATTATGAACGAAAGTACATAACTTTACACTGTACTACATAAATATTGTACACTTTTGTAAACGAACAAACTTACATCACAAAATATTGTTTGAAAACAAATGTTATTTTGCTAATAACCTTTTAAACTTTTCAAGGTTTTTGAACATCAATTAGTAGCAAACTATTTTTATCTTCATCCAGGTTAAATATGCATAAATCCCCAACAGAAATTCCATTATCAGCTAAGAAGACTCGCTAATTCTTAATAGCATATTGTAGACCTGTTCTGGATTTTTCTACTCTCAAATCCATGATTAAAAGTTCTCCTGCCAAATTTGAAATCCTAACTCTCATCGTATCAGCAACTCCAAGCCTCCTTGCATACTCCGCATGAAGACGCTTTCAAATTATTGCCAAAAATTACATACAATTATTAGTTACGTAAAAATAGATTATATTATATAAATTTCTCTTAATAGCCAATACATAAATAAAAGTAACTTACAAAGAGTTTTCAGCTTGGAACTGTATACTCTTATCGAGGTACTGGTCCTTGTTGATTTTCACCAACCACATCATTTCCACCAACTTCATCACTTAAAATTTCAATATCATCTGGATCATCTGCATCATCATCAACTTTATCAGACTCACTACTTTCTACATCCTCAAGTGAAAGTCGGCAATGCAAAAAATCAAATACAATTCACTTAAAAGCAAAATCATCAATATATCTCATAACAATATATTGACCATCCTCTATCTTCATGAATTTAATTATCTGCTCCCATCCTTCTGTTATATAAAACTACGAATCTCCATTCCTTTCGATAGTAACTTCCATCTCAACAAAATTGTTTATGAAAATCTTAAAACGGCCTTGGTTCCACTTTCGCCCAATTGCCTTATCAACATAACCTTTTGGTAACATCTACATTTTTAATTACATTAAAAATATATATAATACCAAAGACAATAATGTATAATGTACATAAACTACTTACCAGATATTTCAATGATGAAGCAACACATCTATGACAAAAAAAGTCGACATGTTTTTCTTCAGCATCACTTGGAATAGACGTTAACAATATCTTCCATTCATACAACATTGCGTTTTCAGGTGTAACAGGAAACACAGTCAATTTAAATGTAACGTAGTTAACATGATCAAACATCAAAAAACTCCTGCTGTCAGTTGTAAATCATCAACTACAGATTTCCATCCATTACAGAAAACCCAATTTAAATCCCTGATTCCCAAATCTAGTTTCCAAGAACGACCATCATGTACTGTTATATTTACAGGACTATCTTCATCTAACATAGGGAGATATTTCCTTCCATAAGATGGGCTTATTGTCTACAACAAACATAAAAAAGATTCATCATAACAAAAATTTAGATATCTAAAATTACTTTTATTATTTGATAATGAATAATTTACCAAATGTAGGAGTTCTGGTATGTGAAGAATTTCAAAGAACGAATAACTCATGCTTCTTTATCTAATAAACAAATTATTGTAATCAATAATTGTAACATGAGAAAAAAAATAATAAGGAAGCATCATAGACCAACTTTTATTAAAAGAACTAATAATAACAGTTTCTGTATTTTTATTTTTTTAAAACATGTACACATACACACATACAATTTATTACAGTCATTCCCTAAGTAAAAATACTTGATAATAAAGATTTAATTTATAATTACATAACATTAACATTAAAAACATAAAAATAAAGAAAAAAATTACAAAAGGGTTTCAATATAAAACCTGTTTTTAAGAATTGTTGGATATCCTAAGTTCAGAACAAAGGAGCTTGATTGTTGATGGTAATGTGAGGAATTGTACAGTCGAAAACAGAGAAAAAAGGAACACAAAACTTAGAGACAGGTTTACAAAAATAAAAATGAACAAAGAAATGATCACAATTCATCGATAACTGCAATTTAATACTATAATATTACAAACAGTTAAAAGTATGTTGACACAACAACTGTTTAATAACAGATGTTATTTAAAATGTTTGTGACACAAATGTTGCTCAATAGTTTTTATTAAATTTATATAACTTCTTATATATTTTATTAAATCTTTCAATTTATATAACTTATTTTTTATTTTATTAAATAAAAATGGTCTACTAATGAAATTACTGATGATGTTAAATGTATTAATTACATGACCAATATTGGACACTATTTACAAATATTTTCAATTATTCAAATGTAAAAAGGAATCTTAAAATCAAAACTCTGTTCAAACAACACCCATTAAATAACAGATAATATGAAAAATATATGTCTAATGTCTATCTACGAAACATATATTAAATAAAAGATCTTATTTAAAGTATTTGTCTAAGAGATATTGCTTAAAAACGTTTCTTTTTAATTTATGTAACCTCTTACATATAAAATATAAAATATAATGATAACATTTCATAAATTTTGAAAAGACAATTATTTAAAAACCGCCAAAAATCATTTGAATTAATTAAAACATATTTTCTAAAAACTGACAACGATTTGATTACCATCCACAGAGCCTTAACTTTCCAGCCCACACCCACAAATGGTTTGAATTAATTTAAGCATATCTTCTATTAACAAAAAAAATAGAATCATAATATGTCAGCAAAATTGAAAAGACATGTCTTTTAAAAAAGAGATCAAAACAATAAGTGCAATTCAATATTTTAATAGTAGAAGTAATAATGACAAATTTTGTCAAGATTACTCAAAAATTACACTTTACTCCTTATAGAAACCAATATTGAACACTATTTCTCAGAATTTTCAATTTTTTAAACATTGAAAGCTCTCTAACAGCCAAAATGTCTTTTTTACAACATACGTTATTTAAAATATTTCTCTAACAATACTATAACACATTGCTTCAACTACCAAATCCACTCCGATATTCGCCTACAAAATTGCTATAAAACGAAGAATACTATAACACATCTACGAAACATATCTTCAAATCGTTTGTATTTATATAAATATATAATAATTTCAATTTATATAACCTTTAATTTATTTTATTAAATAAAAAATAATAATTAAATGATGGATTAAAAGAGAAAAAATATAATCATATCATGTCATAAAATTTGACAAGACATGTGCAGAAAAACCGCCCAAACGTCTGTATTTATTTAAATAAAAATATATATTCTAAAAACTGGAAACGATTTGATTAGCATCCATATCAATTTAACTTCCAAACCCACTCCCCCATCACCCTACAAATTTCTAAGAATTTTCAATTTTTTAAACATTGAAAGCTCTCTAACAGCCAAAATGTCTTTTTCTCACAACATCTGTTAAATAACATAA